>CM074705.1:1420100-1660100 GCA_037367355.1 Neoscytalidium dimidiatum | reverse complement strand
TTACTTAAACCCGTATATAGCAACGCCGAACCTAACCTAGAACTTAAAATATACCCCGATAACGCCGATAAAGAATAGAATATAGAGAAAATCTTAGATAGAGACTAGATTGACGGTTAATTTAAGTACCTTATTAAATAGGAAGAAGCGAATTCCGCCGGGAACCCGTAGAAATCCTTTATAACGACGGGGCCTCTACTACTAGGCTTTAGAGTCGCCTAGTAGGTTCGGGTTAGTTAAAGAGTTTTACCTTAAAGACGAGGAAAGGAGAGTAATAATAGAATAAGAAGTTACGTAATATAGAAGTTTAGTAGGCCTTATTACCTCTAAGTTAATATAGTATTAAATTAGAACTTTAAGTTAACTATAAGGATTAAAAGTACTATCTTATAAGCGTGTCTATATACTATAGAAGAGCTTATAGTAATCTAGATCGGTACTATTAGATTAACGCCGTTAGATTAATAGTATTAGATTAAGGGACTTAGATTAGGTTAATCTAAGTAGGTCGTATTACGTAACGTAGGCGCTTAGGCCTATTTTCTAGTTTCCGACTTCTAATAGTACTAGCGGACGGTACTACCGCTATACTTTTATCCCGTAGTATCTATTCTTATTGCCTTCCTACTTTCTACCCGTATAGTCCTTTATTCCCTACGGGCTTTCCGTTAGACCATGCCTTCTTTCTAGTCGTTACGCCCGGGGCGTTCTTCCCGTACGGGCGGTAGTTATTACTTACTAGTGTTTTCTTACGCGCCGTCGTCCCGTGTTTCTAGTCTTCTTATACGGGACTAAGGAGCGCGGCTCTACTAGGCGTAGGATTCTTAAGGCCCTACGGCTTATTTTCCCGTACGGGCTCGCGTTCCTTATAGCTATAAAGCCCGTATATTCTAGGGTTCGTAATACCCTTATAGGAACCAATCTCTTACCTTAACTACGAGGAACTTATCTATAAATACTACCGACGAAATCCTAACCGCCTAAACCTAGAGTATTCTTCTACGACGTAAACCCCGGAGAAGGCGTTAAGGATATCTAAAACTAGTCTACTAGTACCTCTTAAGAAACTAGCCCGTCGGAACCCGCTATATTACTACCGCCTAAACTAGATAATAAGGACTTCTAAGCCGCCCGCGCCTTCTACGCCTTCTTAGCCTTAATAGCCGCTAACTCCCGCTTAAATAACTCCTAACTCTAGGAATCTAAGAAGGAAAGTATCTATAATAGGCGGATTATCTTAGACTAAGAAGTAGCGGTACGATAAACTAAACGTTAAGCCTCCTCTTATAACCGCTAAATCTCGGCTTTATTTCTTTTAATCTCACGCTAGGTCTACTTAATCTAAGCCCGTATCCGATCCCGTTATTAATCTATACGACGAAACTTAATAGGGGAAGCTATATTAGAAGGAAAGGAATAAAGATAGCCTTACTTAGTATACTCGTAATACCTCTTAAAATCCGGCGATATAAGATAACAAAGATAAGGTCTCTCTATATAAAAGAAATAACGTCTAGAAGCGTTAGTACCGTTATAAAGAATATAGGCGAGAAGCGCGTAGCGACGAGCGGAACTAGATATAACGATAGAGAAATAATCTTAAGAGAACTAAGAAGGAAGCTTAACTATCTTTATACTTAATCTTTAGGCCGAAGGTTACCTAAAGAGGGGATAGTATTACGATATAGTCGCCTAGAAAGGCGGATAATAAAACTCTATAACTACTTACCGCCTACGTAACTAACTCGGGGCCTAACTCGATAGAATATCTACCGATACTAATATACTAGACTACCGTATACTCGCTTAGTAAAGCTCGGACTACTAATTAGTACTAATTAGTAGGTTAATATTATAGATTACTACTAATCGTACCGATTACTCTATATATATAGTATTACGCCGGGACTCTTTCTAGGGAAATCGAGGCGCGTCGTTAGGCAGCTTAGGCTTTCTAGAGGCCGATATAGTAGTAGATAGGAGAGGTTTATATAGTAGTAGAATAGGAATTAATTAATAAGTTAACTATAAGGGTCCTAACTACGATAAATAAGTATAGTCTATATATATTAAGTAATTAGTACAATTAGTAGTAATCTATAATATTAACCTACTAATTAGTACTAATTAGTAGTCCGAGCTTTACTAAGCGAGATACGGTAGTCTAGTATATTAGTATCGGTAGGTATTCTACTAAGTTAGGCCCCGAGTTAGTTACGTAGGCGGTAAGTAATTATAGGGTTTCGTTATCCGTCTTTTTAGGCGACTATACCGTAATACTATCCCCCCTCTAGGTAATCTTCGGCTCGAAGGTTAAGTATAAAGGTAGTTAAGCTCCCTCTTTTAGTTCTCTTAAGATTATTTCACCTGTCTAGTTCCTTTCGTCGACTGCGCTTCTCTCGCAATAACGCTAACAGCTTCTAGGCTAGACGTTATTTCTTTTATATAGAAGACCTTATCTTCGTTATCTTATATCGCCGGATTTTAAGAGGTACAGTATACTAGTAAGGCTACCTTTTTCTTTCCTTCTAATATCTTCCTATTAAGTTCTATTATAGATTAATAACGGCAGGACTAAGCTGAGCTTAGCGTGAGATTTAAAAGAAGAACTAAGATTGCGGTTATAAGAGGAGGCTTAACGTTTAGTTCGTCGTACCGCTACTTCTTAGTCTAAGATAATCCGCCTATTACGGATACTTTCCTTCCTAGATTCCCGGAGTTAAAAGTTATTTAAGCGGGAGTTAGCGGCTATTAAGACTAAGAAGGCGTAGGCGGCTTAGGGGTTCTTATTATCTAGTTTAGGCGGTAGTAACGTAGTGGATTCTAACGGGCTAGTTTCTTAAGAGGTACTAGTAGACTAGTTTTAGGTGTTCTTAACGCCTCCTCTAGGGTTTACGTCGTAGGAGGATACTCTAGGTTTAGGCGGTTAGGATTTTATCGGTAGTATTTATAGATAAGTTCCTCGTAGTTAAGATAAGAGATTGGTTCCTATAAGGGTTCCTACGGGTTCCCGGTAGAATCCGCTCCTTTCTATTTAATAAGGTACTTAAATTAACCGTCGATCTAGTCTCTATCTAGGATTTTCTTTATATTCTATTCTTTTTAATAAGGTACTTAAATTAACCGTCGATCTAGTCTCTATCTAGGATTTTCTTTATATTCTATTCTTTATCGGTATTATCGGGGTATATTTTAAGTTCTAGGTTAGGTTCGGCGTTACTATATACGGGTTTAAGTAAAGAGATATAGAAAACTAGGTATATACCTACTTATTCTAGTAGTTTAAGTTTAAAGGAAATAGGTAATAGTTTTTTCTTAATTTAGTAGGGTCCGATTTTCTTATAGTCTAATTTATCGTTTGATTATATTATTTTAATATTTTTTCTAAGGAGCTAGACTTTATCTTCCTCCTTTAGGGGCGGCGACGCCTAGCGCCGTCTATCGTAGTATATAGCCATTCGGTATACGGCGAATTTAATATCTCGGGCTAGTTCCTAGTATAGTTCGCGTAGCTAGTCTATTCTAAGTATAGCTTTTTAGGCGAGTACTTCGTAGATCTAGGATTCTCCGAAGGCGGTAGAGTTAAATCCGTAGTTAGCGTAGAAGAGCGTAGTTTATATAGCTTCTATTAATATACTATTATACGCATATTAAGCTAATAGTAGGAGTTTAACTTAGTTATTTTATTTATAATTTAGATAGAATCTTAGATACTATTCTAGCGTCTAGTTAGTTCGTTCCGTTTATCTATTAGTTTACGGGTATACCGTTATTAATATCTTATATTTAGTTTCTAACTTATAGACTAAGGTTTACTAGAACTTAGCTCTAAATCGTAGGTCTCGATCCGTAATTAGTTTCTTAGGCATCCCGTAGTAGGCGAAGACATATCTAAGAAAGAGGTAGGCGTAGCCCTCCGCTCCGATTTTCTTATTATAAAAGATAAAGTATACCTATTTTATTAGACGGTCGATAATAACTAGGATAGCGTTATATTATACTTTAGTTACGGGGTCTACTAAGACTAGTAGATCGGTAATAAAGTCTATTATAATCGATTTCTAGGGTTTAGTTAATATTATAATAAGCTATAGTTATCCGTATAGTATATATTGCGCTATCTTATTCTTTACGCATTCGTTATATTTCTAGATGACTTTCTCTACTATTCTCCTTATTCGGGGGAAGTAGAAGTATCTTACTAGCCGTTCTAAGGTTCTTATTATTTTCGGGTATCCGTAGACTACGGATTCGTAGTATTCCTTTATTAGCCGTTTACGTAGAGGTGTAGATACGTAGATTTTTCCGCGGAATAGTATATTACCTCTATAATCTTAGACTAGGTCGGGGTCGTTATACTCTAGAGTATCTATTCGTTAAAGTAGTTCTTAGAATAGCGGATCGTTATTATATTTTCCTTAGATAATTTATTTCTAAGTAGCGGTATTATTTTCTTCTTCGTTTATTACTTTCTTCGTAGTTTCTTTAGGTATTAGTATAGGTTCCTTATCCTATAGTTCTTCTTTATTCTTAGGTTTCTATTCGGGTGTTAGGCCTCTTAGAGGCTCGTCGTTATTAATAGGGTTTCCTAGTCTTATAATAGATACTAGTATCCGTTTCTTCTAGAGTAGGTCATATTCCTCGATAATTTAGGGGCGGTTAGGACTTAACGTGCCGTCGTTATTTTATCGTAGTACCGCTAGTAATAGATCCGGTTTTTCTTCTATATAGTCGGCTCTTCGGCTAAGTACGTCGGCCTTACTATTTTCTTCTTCCTTATAGTAGTAGATCTTAAAGTAGAAGGGGGCTAGTTATTCGGCCTATTATACTTATCTCCTATTTAATACCTTAGTAGTTATAAAGTATCCTAGGTTCTTATAGTCCGAGTATACCGTAATTTTATAGTTAGCTTTCTTAAGATAGTATCGCTATTCCTTAAACGCTATAACGATCGTAAGTAGTTCCTTATCGTATATTTCGTAATTAAGTTCGGCGGGTGATATTTTATAAGAGTAATATATAATAGAGTATAATCTTCCCTTATCGTCTAGCTAGCTAAGGGTGGCGCCGATAGTATAGTCGAATACGTCGGTTTCGAGGTAGAGTAGTTTATCGGGATCGAATATAATTAATACCGGCGCTTCTACGAAGGCTCTTTTAAGTTAATTAAACGCCTCTTACTAGGGTTCTTTCTAGGCGAAGGGGGTATTCTTTCGGGTAAGTTAGATTAAAGGTTCGGCTATATATAAGTATCGTTCGATAAATCATTAGTAGAAGTTAGTAAATCCTAGAAAGGCTTATACTTCTTTAATATTTCTTAGTTCTAGCTATTTTAGGATATCTTCTACCTTCTTTAGGTCTATAACTACTTTTCCTAGTTCGATAATAAAGTCTAGAAATTCTATCTTCTAGGTATAGAAGGTGTATTTTTCTAGCTTAACGGAGAGGTTATATTTAAGTAGTTTCTAGAGGACTTTAGATATATATTCCTTATATTCTTTAAGAGTTTCTAAGTATATTAGAATATCGTTAAGGTAGGCTATATAGAATTAGTCTAGGTATTCTCGTAGGACGTAGTTAACGAGGGCTTAGAATATAGTAGGGGCGTTAGTAAGTCCGAAAGGTATTACTAGATATTCGTATAGACCGTATCGAGTTCTAAATATAGTTTTTTATTTATATCCTTTCTTAATTCGAATAAGATAGTATCTATTCCGTAGGTCTAGCTTAGTAAAGAACCGCGCTCTAGAGAGGCGATCCCTTAGTTCGTCGATACGAAGTAGAGGATAGCGGTCTTTAATAGTAATGTCGTTTAGGGATCTATAATCTATATAGAGGCGTAACTTACCTCTAGGCTTTAGTACGAAGAGGACGGGGAATCCTACTAAGGATTAAAAGAGTCGGATATATCCCTTCTTTAGTAATAAGTTTAAGTATTCCCTTATTACTTATAACTCCTTTTCCGACATTAGATATAAGAGTTTAAATTAGGATTCGGTACCTAGTTTTAAGTTAATCTTATAGTCCTATAGTTTATATTCTAGTAGGGCGTCTTTAATTTTTTCTTTAAAAATTTTCTTAAACCGGTAGTATTCCTTAGGGACGCCGTTAAGGTATTATTCGTATATCCTAGTAGGATTATCTCCTCCTACGAATATCGGGTAGTCTAGTTTTTCTCGTCTAGTAGTACTAATCTATCGGATTCTTTCCTTATTTATAGTAGTAGGGCGATACTATATTATTCTAATCGCTTACCTCTTCTTTCGGGTTCTTTCTAGCGTAGCTTTTAAAATTAGGCTTACGTAGGTAATCGGTTTAGCTATAGTACGTGGTTTCTATTCTAGTTCTTAGTTTCGTTCTCTAGACTTAAGGGTAATTCCTCTATTATTCTAATCGTATTATATTTTCTATTTCTTTTACTAAGGGATATCTAGAATAATATTATACTTAGGGATCTTAGTAACGTCTAGATAGATACGTTCTCTATAGTTTTTATATTTAAGGATTAGTTTCGGGGTTTTAATAATTACCTTCCTATCTCTAAAGAAGCTAGAGGATCTATTAACGGTTCTTAGCTAATATAGTTAGTTCTTTTCTCTAGGTTTTAGGTTGGCTTTTTCTGCGAATCGGTTTAAGACGTAGTTTCCTTATAATACGAAGTCGATAAGGGTAAGCGCTCGGCGTCTATTAATTCTTATTACGATAATCTAGTAGTTCCCGTATTCTATAGATTCCTCCTTACTTTTTAGTAGGTATTCTATAGTTTTTCTAGTCGATACTACTATAGTCCTATAGGGTAGAGGGCTCGCCTACTATAGCCCTAGTTTAGTAGACGTTTCTAGTTTTTTAGGTGGTATCCGCTAATATTCTTAGCCTCCTAATAAATAGAGTAGGCCTCGATACTATAAGTAGACTAGTAGAGGGTATTATAGTCGGGGGTCTTAGGACGTTCTTTAGTAGCCGAGATATTTTTCTTATCGTTAGTCTACTAGTTACTAGTTTATTTATCTAGGTAGTTCCTACTAATATATCCGTACTTTCTATAGTAAAAGTAAAGACTCTTTTCGCGTCGTCGCTATTCTTTCTCCGGTACTAGCCGAGGGTTCCGTTATTAGTTAGTATCTAAGTCTATAGGGTCCTCTAAAGGTAGGTTATTTTAGAATTATAAGGTGTTAGCCGAATATTAGGTTTAGCCTATTTCTTATCTAAAATTAAATAGTTATTAGTCGACTCGAATAGTCGTATTAATAGTCTTACTAAGGTTCTTAGGTAATTTAATACGGGCGAATTCGGCCTTTACGTTATACTTTAGGCCCTTATAGAAGATATATTTAAGGGATTAGTCGTTCTAATTAAGGTAGGAGGCAAGTATACGGAATTCTATAATATATTTCGAAACTAATCGGGCTTATCGGAGGTCCTAAATTCGAAGAGCGGCCTCTTACTCCTCGTTCTTACTACTAAAGGCTTATCTAATTATATCGGCGAAGTAATTATAGTTAGCGAATAGGCTACTAGTTTCCGTACGTAGAATAGCCGAGTAGAAATCCTTTTAATAGGGTTCGAACTACCGTACTACGTTACCTCGGAGATAGGTTCCTATAAAGCGGACTCTTTCCTTGTCGTCCTTAAATAATACTTTATAGAATTTAAAGTAATTCTCTAGTTAGGCTAGGAAGTTATTAAGCTTACGCCGATTCCCGTCGTAGATATTAGGGGTCTTAATCTTTAGTTTAGTATTATAGGGGGTCGATTCTAATATCGCGGGGGTGGCTAGGATAGAAGGCCGTATAGTACGGTTAATAGTAAAGGCTTATCCTCGAATAAAGTACTCTAGAAGAACTTAGCCGTAGTTATTACTAGCGTTCTCTAGTACTCTAAGTCCGTTAATTACTCGGCTTAAGAAGGCTATACCTAAGAAATAGACTTTTAAAATAAGTAGTCTTATATTAAGGGCTGGGTTTCTAGAGATTAAGGAACGGATTAACTAAAATTAATCCTTCTCTATTAGAAGGTTATTCCTAATTTCGGTCTAGAATATTATAGTTAGTAGTTTTTAAGGTAGAGTTACCTCCGGTACCTATAAAAAGGTAGTTAAAGTATTACGCCGAGACTCTTTCTAGGGGAATCGAGGCGCGTTATTAAGCAGCTTAGGCTTTTTAGGGGCCGATATAGTAGTAGGTAGGGGAGGTTTATATAGTAGTAGAGTAGGAATTAATTAATAAGTTAACTACGAGGGTCCTAACTACGATAAATAAGTATAGTCTATATATATTAAGTAATCGGTATAATTAGTAGTAATCTATAATATTAACCTACTAATTAGTACTAATTAGTAGTCCGAGCTTTACTAAGCGAGGTACGATAGTCTAGTATATTAGTATCGGTAGATATTCTACCGAGTTAGACTCCGAGTTAGTTATATAGGCGGTAAGTAGTCGTAGGGTTTCGTTATCCGCCTTTCTAGGCGACTATACCGTAATATATAGGCTATACTTATTTATCGTAGTTAGAACCCTCGTAGTTAACTTATTAATTAATTTCTACTCTACTATTATATAAACCTCCCCTACCTACCGCTATATCGGCCTTAGAAAGTCTAAGCTATCTAACGACGTACCTTAACTCCCCTAAAAAGAGTTTTAGCGTAATACTAATAATACTAGTAGAGTAGAAAGACGGATTCTTTATACTCGATAAACGCTAGATCTCCGCTATATATAGAAGAAAAAAGAAATCCGAAAAGTCGCTTACCTCGGTTAGGCTAGTTGCCTTAGCGATACGCTTAGAAAGTAGTAAATAGAAGTACTAGATCTAAGAAGCCTACGTAAAAGATACTATAATATAAGAAATTAGAAATCTAGAAAACGACCCTCGAGTAACTAAGAATATAGAAGAAATAATCCTATTTTTAAAATTAATCTACGTCCTAATAAAACTATAGGAGAAACTTATAAAGAATATATACGAAGCTCTAGTATATAGTTATTAAGGAACTAAGAAGACGATTAAGAGGATTACGAGAAATTATTATTTTCTAAGGCTTAGAAAGATAGTCTAGCGGATAGTTACGTAATACGACCTTTATATTTAAAGTAAGATAGCGAGATATATACTCTATAAACTACTCTAGCTATTACTAGTATCTAAGCGCCCTTAGTAATCTATCTCGCTAGATTTTATTACGGATCTACCTAAGTTAGAAGAACTACTTACTAAAGTTAAGTATAATTTAGTACTAGTTATTATAGATAGAATAACGAAATACGCGTACTATCTACTATATCTAAAGAAGATAAACGCGAAAGATCTCGTATATACGTTTCTAAGAACTATTCTTAGTAACTATAGATTACTAGAAGAACTCGTATTAGATAGAGATAGACTATTTATATTATAATTCTAGTAGACTCTTACTAAATAACTTAGAGTAAAGTATAAGCTTTTAACTACGGTATATCCGTAGATAGACGGATAGATGGAATAGACTAACTAGACGCTAGAATAATATCTACGCTATTACCTTAACTACGTATAGAATAACTAGGTAGAACTACTATCTCTAGTCTAGTTTACGTATAATAGCTCTAAAGCGTCGGTAATATAAGAATTACCGTTCTACGCTAATTACGGTTATAAGCTATCGGCCTATAAAGAGCCGATACCGAGTAAATTATTAGCCTAGAAAGGAATTCTTAAAGCTAACTAGCTAAAAATACTCTATAAATAACTATATCTAGACTTAGAATTCGTAGCTCTACGAATAGGTAAATACTACGATAAGCGGTACTAAAAGGTATTATAGCTAAAGAAGAGAGATAAAGTCTATCTTCTTAGAAAAAATATTTAAAATAAGGCGACTAAATAATAAGCTAGATTTTAAGAAAATAGGACTATTTAAAATCGAAGAGAAAATCGGGAAAGTTAATTTCCGCCTTAAACTACTAAAAATAATATAGATATACTCTATTTTCTATATATTCCTTCTAGAACCAGCACTAAAGAACGCTAAAATCGTAATCTATACGGAAGAAATACTTCTAGAAAATCTGAACGCTAATAAAAACCGAGATTAGAAAGTAGAAAAGGTTCTCAATAGTAGCTATATCGACGGTTAATTTAAATACCTTCTTAAATAAAAAGGAGAATAGAACGATATCTAGAAACCGCTAAAGAACTACGACGGATATAGATAACTTATTAATAAGTTCTATCGCCGAAATCTAGACCGACTAATATCGCCGACTCGTTAAATATAAAGGACCCGAAATTAAAATTAGAAAATAGAGACTACCGCGCCTAATTAACTAGCTCGGAACTCTTAAGTAGCGTAGTAGCGGAATTAGCGCTAGGCAACCTAATAGAATAGAATAGATCTATAATAGCGTTAGTTAAGACGTCGCTATATATACGCTTTATAGATTGCTTCTCCTTAGTATTATTAGAGTTAACGAAATCTCTAGCCTCGCGAGCCGCCTCTAGACGATCTAACTCCTTAAGATTCTTAACGGTCTACGCCTTCTTAGAAATTATTAGGCTTCCGCGGCGGCGTAATAGGTCTCGCTACTTATAAATACGCTATAGCTAGGCTATATTCTTCTAAAGAAGATCTAGTACTACTTACTTCTCTAACTCGGCCTTATTAATAGCGCGCTTTAACCGAAAAACTATAGTAGTTAGCGTAAGACTTTAAAAAACGAAAAAGAAATAAATAATTAGAATCTTCTAAGCCGCTACTATTATAAGTAGATAAACCCCGACGAACGTATTCGCTATAACGTTTATAGCTAAGATCTATCTTATAGACTACCTCTACCTCGCCTAGCTTACGACGGGCGTTCGCTAATAAACACGCGGTATAAGAAATAAGTATCCTCTTATTAAAAAGGTTAATTTTAGAGACTAAAGACTTACGCTTAGTCTTTTAAAAATCGCGCTTACGCTTAAAAGGTATAACGGAATAAGACTTACGAAAGAGAAAATAAAGAAGTAATAGAAATCTAAGATATAGACTAAGCGAAAGAATCTTTAGGCTAAAGATCTCTAAGAAGGGGGGTAGTATTACGAACTCCGAAATATACGGGCTTTATAGCTATAAGGAACGCGAGCCCGTATAGAAAAATAAGCCGTAAGGCCCTAAGAACCCTACGTATAGTAGAGCCGTACTCCCTAGTCTTATATAGAAAGACTAGGAATACGGGACGACGGCGCGTACGGAAATACTAGTAGGTAATAACTACCGCCCGTATAGGAAGAACGCCTACGGGCGTAGTAACTAAGAAGAAGGTACGGTCTAATAAAAAACCCGTAGGGGATAAAAGACCGCGCGGGTAGAAAGTAGAAAGCCGATAAGAATAGATACTATAGAATAAGAGTATAGTAGTAGTATCGTCCGCTAATACTAGTAGAAGTCGGAATCTAAGAAGTAGAAGTTAGCGCCCGAGTTATATAAAATCTATAGGATCTATATAGAATTAGGGCTAATCTAAACCTCTAATCTAGAGCTCTAATCTAATACTATAATCTCTAAATTATTATAGCTTTACTATAGTATATAGATACGCTCGTTAGATAGTACTTCGACTCTTATAGTTAAATTTAAAGTTCTAATTTAATACTATATTAACTTAGAGGTAATAAGGCCTACTAAACTTCTACGTTACGTAACTTCTTATTCTATTATTACTCCCCTTTTCTCGTCTTTAAGGTAAACCCTTTAATAAACCCGAATCTACTAGATAACTCCGAAGCCTAGTAGTAGAGGCCCCGTCGTTATAGAAAGAATAGTTATTAAAACCCTTCTTTTATATCTTATTTAATATAATTATTATAATAGACGCGTATAATAAGTATAGATATATTATATATCTAGAATATATAATAATAAACTATATACTTATTCGTTTATATATAAATAAATACTAATATATAGATATTCTTTAGAAGTTCTTCTAGTTAATTTAAAACTATTTTAAGTAGAAAGTCGTATTCTTTCGCTTTAATAACGAGACCTTCTTAACTTATATATTTTACGACTTTATAAGAAAGTAAGAAATTACTTAGAAGGCTTCTATACTATATACTTCTAAATAGAATAGATATTTAGAATAGTTAGAAGGAGTTCTTACTACTAAAGCTCGCGCTTTATAATTAAAAGGTAACTTTCTAGTAGAACTATAGCTAGAAATCTACTCTATAGCGGCCTATATTTATAATCGAATTTCTAGTAGGCGCTTAAAGTAGAAAACTCTATTTAAGTTAGTATATAGTAATAAGCCTTCGCTAGTATACTTATATATATATAATAGTAAGGCCTATATATTAAATAAAACTATTACGTTATCTAATAAACTATTAGATAGAGCCCTAGTAGACTATTTAATTAGCTATAATTCTAAAAATATCTATTAAATATAGTATCTATCGGATTAAAGAGTTATTATTATATAAGATATTACTTTCAATAAAATAATAAGGTTTTAGTTTTATAAAAAAGAAACCTTTATATTAAAGATATCTAAAGAAGTAGTAGAATCTCTAATAGAGTATCTACTAATTATACTCGACCTAAATAATATAATCGATTTAAGTTCTAAAAGTAAGAGTAATTAGAAGGAAGAAAAAAGCTCTATATAGAGAACTACGCTCTCCGCGGATAATAGTAGGCTAAATTTTTATATAAAATAGTTATTATCTAGCTACGGTCTTCGCGAAAACTCTAATATATATTCTTCTTAGGATTAATTACCGACTTCTAAAGTCTTATCTAAAGTAGAAAATTAACTACTATTATAGAGCGCTTCTAGAGTAGAAGGTAAAACTATAATAATATAGAAAGCTTAAAAATCGCTATAGAGAGGTAATTAGACCTTAAGAGTAGTAGAAATCTCTTTTAAAATTAACCCTTCTAATATTATTAAAGGACGCTATACTAGGTTTAGAAAAACGGCCTATATAGCTTTATTATAATAAAACTACTAGTATAAGACGGTCTTTTACGTAGCTTAGTCTATCTTACCGGAAATATTATAGCTAGAAGCTAAAATATACGACCTTCCTTCTAAACTATATAACTATAAGGAGCTACTTATTTATCCGTATAAAGAGTAGTTCTTAGAAGCTTTATAAGAGGAAATAAAAAAGCTCTAAGTAAAGAACGTTTAGAAAGAAGTACTAATTACTAAAGTCGTTAATAAGTAGAAATAGATTATACTACTTATAAAAGTATTTAAATATAAACTTAATAAATTTAGCTAATTAATAAAGTATAAGGCACGAATATATATAAGAGGGGATAAGTAGTATACCACTTAAGATACGTATACTACTATATTAGCTCTATATATACTTAGAACCCTTATAATACTTATTACCGCCTTCGACTTTAAAACTCGTTAGTACGACGTAGTAAACGCCTTTCTCTACGTTATTCTAGATAAGGAAGTCTACTACTACCTACTAAACGATATAAATATTAAGCCTAAAAAAGTACTACGCCTACTATAAGTACTATACGGCCTTAAATAAGTACTAGCGCTCTAGTAGAAGTATCTCTATAAAACGCTTTAAGAGCTTAGGCTCTAGAAAGTACTAGAAGCTCTATATTTATTTAAAAACAAATATCTAATCGTTTTCTTCTTCGTAGACAATATTATTATTACCTATAATAAGAACTATAAGAAGCACGTTAATAGCTTCTAAAAAAAGCTCTTCTAGTATTATAAAATACGCCTAATTAGTAAAGTATAATAGTTTCTTATAGTATAGATTATATAGAATAGAAATAGAAGGTATATATAGCTCTCTTAAAAGTTATATATAAAGACACTTATTAAGCGTTTTTATATCGATAAAAGTATTAAGATATTAATACTACTATCTATCTAGGAGTAAATTACAAAGAATACTAGGTAGGTAACTTCTACTTAAATTTATAAGTACCTCGTTTACTAGTACTCTATATAGGTATTATATTATATAACTGCCTTTCTACTACTATACTCTTTATTTTTTTGTTTTTTACGCTTCTAATTACCTATTAAAACTATAAAATTATTAATTTTAATTATTAATGCGTGCTTAGTAAGTTATAAGAAAGATTTTACTTATTATTATATTAATACGGTAAAAGTAATACCTCTATAGCTTTTAATAGGCTCCCTACGGTCTTTTCGTAAGATTCTACGTATCTTACGAAGGGGGTATATTAAATACTAGTATTATAGTCGTCGTTTTATTACTATAGTATATTTCTTTTATACTTAATTCCGCTACTAATTTCGCTTACTTATTAGCGTATACTAAATATATATAATCACCCTTATTCGGTGTTTTTTACCAGCATGCTAATTTATTTATTCTACTCATTATTACTGCTCAATATAGCACCCCATCAACTACCCAGTTCAATACTTCTAGAGACTTCGAATGGCAACATTGCCACTTAAGTCACCAACCACAACACGGATTTCTCCTGGGTAGCGAGTGCTTCTTAAGAACATCTAGACTGAACGTGGCCTTGTCAATGGCGCTCTTGGTACGGTTGACAACATTATCTGGCCCGCTAGCACCGAGGACGCTCGTGCTTCGCCTTCGCAAGCTCTTCTTATTGCCTTCGACGAATACGGCCATGAAGAAGACGGTCCTTATCTCTATCGTCGAGTTAATAGGAAGCCCGTTGTTCCTATCTTCCGCTCACGTCGCGACTATTTTATCTCTAACCATCCCTGCAAGCGTACTCAGTTCCCTATCACCGTTGCTCACGCTATCACAATTCACAAGTCTCAGGGCGTCACTACTGACAAGGCTGTTCTAAACCTTAATTACCGCGAGTTTTCCAGCGGTCTTTCTTATGTTGCAGCCTCCCGCGTCCGCCAGTTAAGTGGCCTTCTATTTGACGAGCCTATCAACTACGAGAAACTGCGCAAGAGAACCGGCGGCGACCTTGCTATTATAAGAGCTCACGACTACGAGAGGAGGAAGGACCAATAAATTTAGTGGAGAAACATTTAATGGTTGCAGAAGGGACATTCTAGAGTAAGGATTATAAGGCCAGTAGTGCCGGACTTGCTTCATAGAGTATGGGGAGGTACTGTCGGTTTTACGATAGCGCCTCAACTCAAGTATTATATACACGGATTAAGCCCCAGCGCGCCAGCTTCGCTGAGGGGGCATGCGTGGATCTATCAGGTCTCAATCCACGCGACTTACATATTTAAGAGAGGCAAGTTAGATATACGATAGCGCTTGAGTATAGCGTTGACTGGTGACACTTCAGGCCTCAGGCTCCGACAATCAATCGATCTCTACTTCCTCCGCTGGCACCCCCGCTCTGGCAATGATTGCAACCTCAAGAAAGAAGCGCTAGACGCAGAGGATTGGCGTCAACTAGAGCTGTACCTCGCGCTGCTCCGGCCGTTCAAGAGCCTCACTAAACGTATAGAGGGTATGGCAGACAAGGATGGTAGAGAGGGGAGTCATGGCGCGCTGTAAGAGATCCTCAAGAGTATGGATTATATGCACTCTCACCTCATTGCTGCTTCTAAGCGTATCAACTCTGATCCAGAGTATTTCAAGGAGCCTTACACTGCTGGAGTCGACGCCGCTACGTTCAAGCTCAACGAGTACTACGACTTGACCGACAAGACCCCTCTCTATCGCGCTGCGATCATGCTTCACCCTAGCATGAAGTTGGAATACTTCAGGAAGTACTGGAAGGAGCCTACGTGGACCAGGCAGGCTCAGGTAGCGATGAAGGCTTTCTTTGAGCAGTATGAGAAGGCCTCTATTGCGGAACGTGCTGCGGAGCCAGAACCAGTAGCAAGCGAACACTCCTCAGATAATGACTTCGACAGGTTCGGCATTGTCACATCATCTAAGCGGAAGAAGAGGAAGACCCTTAGTGAGCTGGATCAGTTCCTGGACACTGATATTGAGGCGAGAGTGAAGGATCCGCTAAAATGGTGGACTAGGAAGGGAGGAAGGTGGCCGATCTTGCAGCGGATGGCGATGGATCTGTTTAGTGTACCCGCAATGTCCGCTGAATGCGAAAGGGTATTCAGTCAGGCCAAGAATATTGTCAGTGATAAGCGTAATTGCCTCTCTGATAACAGCATTGAGGCCGACGAATGTCAGAAGCACTAGCTGGCCCATGGGATGTTCGCCGATAGCTTGTAGATAGCGAAAATCTACCCTTTTCCATCACTATGTTCCCAGATTTGCCATTTCCGGATTTCTTGGCATCTCTACCCATCCATCCATCCGTCTGGTCCCTCACTATCCATACATCCATCGGAAGGTGCCCGATGGCGATGGATGGATGGCGGCGAGAAGATAGAGGGAGGGAAAGGAATGGAACTCTTCTGCTCGACACGTCTAGGGCTGCTTTTATTACCCCGGCTGGAGCGTGTACGTATCCCGTTAAAACAAGGTTTAATTGCGGGATATTATCTTTTCTCTCTACGAAAATGCGGCAGAATTTCAATAAGCCAACAAAGGCGGCGAGAGTGCGGGAAGGCTTATACAAATCAGACAGGACTGATGTAGAGTCGATTGGAGAATATATTTTAGGCGCTCTTGGTGTTGACTGCCAAGACGTCTCAGTATGAATGACTAAGCTAATATACTATCCAATCGCATATAACGGAGGTGATTGAGCTCATTTTCCATCATGATCATTCCTTATCAACGTTTAGAGAGATTTCCCTAGCAATAACCTCGCTCTCGAGAGACCAGAAATCTGGATCAGAAAGGGCTGAAGTGGTAAGGTCAGAGGGTTCGCCTTCGATCATCCGGGCATATAAGGCCGGATCAACGGGAACGGGCGAAGTGACATTGTACCCAGGCTGGAAGAGTTCGGTAGATGTCAACGTCTTCCCGGAGACGGTCTCATACATGTGCATGCCCGTACCGGAGTTTACAGAGCGAGGAACCCAGCCAGGGGGGTTCGGCTGAGGGCCCGTCTTCGTGTATTGATTACCGTCGTTGACGCAAACGTTTCTTCCGTTGACACAGTATTTGGTCCCACCAGCGCTCGGACTAAGAAAGGCGACGGTGAACTGGGTACCGATCGGGAGATTTCTGTAGAATGCATTGATCATTCCGCCTTGAGCTATATTCTAGGTCAGCTGGTTCTATAGAGGGAAGACGAACCATTATGGGCATTACCAGAATTCTGGGAAATAGGGACGCAGCGGTTAGACTGGCCTCCACTATCTGCCTCGGCAGCGCTAGCAAATGGGTACTCATCGCAGTTATATCCAGGAGCGTGGCCTGATTTAATGGAGCATCGATTTGGGCTTGGTGAACAACCTGCTGCACGCCGTCTCTGGCGATTCTTTGTTTTGCTGACGTTGTCTAAGGTCAAATGATTACTCCAGCGGCGATTAGTACAGTGGACTGCCCAACACATATTGGTACAGACTTCTAGAGGGGTAATTTAGTACAGTAATTCTCTATAGACGCTTAGAGTAGGGATGCTACAAACCTGGTATGCTGCTACAGTCGAAGGTCAAAATCTGAGCTGTAGAGATGCCCACAAAGAAAAGAACTGTAGAGATAAAAAGAAACGACCTCATAGTGGATAGATGATAGATGTAAAGCTGTCGAATGTTAGAAAGCTGTAGAATCTGGATTTGCTATGTATCTCTTTCCGGGAGAGTTGAATGTTATATATAGCTCGCATCTCGTATAGAGCTTCCCTACCTCAATTTAACCTTACTTTAATTCTAAACCTAAGTAATTACTATACGAGCTCCTAGTAAGCTATAAGTAGTATACGAGTTACTAGCAAGCATACGCCTAGCTAAATCGTCTTATTTTAGTAGAATCATTTTATTATACGCAAAGTCTTTTCTAAGTTGGATCCGTCTAAGCTAAATTCTAAACCTAAGTAAATACCATACGAGCTCCTAGTAAGCTATGAGTAGTATACGAGTTACTAGCAAGCATACGCCTAGCCGAATCGTCTTATTTTAGTAGAATCATTTTATTATACGCAAAGTCTTTTCTAAGTTGGATCCGTCTAAGCTAAATTCTAAACCTAAGTAATTACTATACGAGCTCCTAGTAAGCTATGAGTAGTATACGAGTTACTAGCAAGCATACGCCTAGCTAAATCGTCTTATTTTAGTAGAATCATTTTATTATACGCAAAGTCTTTTCTAAGTTGGATCCGTCTAAGCTAAATTCTAAACCTAAGTAATTACCATACGAGCTCCTAGTAAGCTATAAGTAGTATACGAGTTACTAGCAAGCATACGCCTAGCCGAATCGTCTTATTTTAGTAGAATCATTTTATTATACGCAAAGTCTTTTCTAAGTTGGATCCGTCTAAGCTAAATTCTAAACCTAAGTAATTACCATACGAGCTCCTAGTAAGCTATGAGTAGTATACGAGTTACTAGCAAGCATACGCCTAGCCGAATCGTCTTATTTTAGTAGAATCATTTTATTATACGCAAAGTCTTTTCTAAGTTGGATCCGTCTGCGCTATATTCGATACGGCTAAAGGATATCCGCCTTAAATAGAGGCTAGATTAAAGCTATACTAGAATTACTAATTAGCTTTTTATCTCTCTTTAACTTCCGCTAAAGTACCGGCCTTACTGTTAGTTATTAAGTTATAATAGCCGGAACGTCCGAACATAAATATTACGAGAGGTACGAAAGAAAGTTAGTGTAGCTGTTTCCTAGTAGAATTTAAACAACGAAAATCAAACACGATATAATCATTGCGTACCGGCGTATACCTAGCAAGTAGTAGTTATAGAGATTACCCGAGTATGCGCGACCCTGCGTACCGGCGTATACCTAGCAAGTAGTAGTTATAGAGATTACCCGAGTATGCGCGACCCTCTAACAGCATATACAGTATCCTAGAGTAAAAGCTTCTTCGTCGGATAGCGCGGGACATAGTACTACCAGTCTAAGTTCGTGTGGCTTAAGAAATACGGACCGAGAAGGTACACGTTGTTTGAATTTAATAAATTATCCCTCTAAGAGCCTGTAACTTTCGGCTATTAAATTTTTATATATCCTCGTTTCGGCTATATACTTAGTAGGACTATTAGTCTTTAAACGTACGTAAGAGTATATGTTAAATAGTAAGGAATTAAGGTCTATTAAACTATGCTAAAGCTGCTAATTATATATATAAATAAGGGCTATAAGCACTTAGGTGCTAATAGTTCAGTAATAACGTAATTCGTAAGGATGTGATACTATGGCTATAAAAAGCAAACAACAACGGCAAGTAAAAACGGCAAATAGTGATGACAGTGGCTTTAGCTATAGATTAAATACGAGCGTTAAGCAAGCGTACCCCTGGGATAAATCATCTCATCGTATCGAATCTCGGTCTATTTATAGTAGACGCTATAAATACCTTTTTAGTTTTATTAATTTAACGTTAATTTTACTTTTAATTAACGTAGTTCTTTTACCCCGCTCTTAGCCGGGTGGTGCCGGAGCAATAGCTTCTTTAAAGATATTTCGTTTATATATATATACGTATTCCATCGAATCCATATTAACCGATCAACCCATTCGCTCACACTCGAAGATATTAAAAAGCACTTACGAGAAACAAATATCCTCCGTTCACAATGAAGATCATCTTTCCTATCCTTTTCGCCTGTATTACCCTAATAAGCGCTCAACAAATCTGTACACCGGACAACCCTGTAAGAAATTTATTGCTGATTAGTAGCAGAATTGGTCGTACGACGCTAATTGGATGATAGTGTTGCGTTTCAGCTGGAGCGACTGGCAGTTGCGGTACTTTGCCAACTTACTCGGAATGCGATGATTGTTGCTCCGGCGATGATGGTTGTAGCTAGTTTTTAGAGATATTCTTGGCCCTTATTAGATGCAATTCGGATAAAGGAACCTATACTACAGGTGGGGTTTACCATCGGCCATATGAAAACTCCGTCGAGTTACTTAAAACTTGGTTTATATGACGTTGGAAGGATTAGCGGACCAAAGTCCAAGGCAACGAACTATATAAACTTCCTCGTTCTTTCCCGCCACTTTTCTTTTCCTCTTCGCATCATGTCATACAATTAGGTTTTAAGCTAGGTTCTTACGCATTCACCTTTCAGCTCTGCTACCGTGACGCTACATACGTTATAGGAAGTCAAAGATATTCCTATGCAAATACCATACTTCCTTGAGGAGCGTTTAGATACGATCTAGGTTCCCATCCAATTGCCCAGCTGCTGCGCAGGCCATACCGCTCTGCTACCTCTGCCTTTAGCCGATACACTCTTTCCTGTTGTTATGGCAAGTACGTTTAGTACGCTTAGCGCGGCGCTAGCGCCGCTGGGTAGTTTAGCTCCTTCGCTCTCTTCCAAACGAAGACCAGACAACGAATACAGATGCATACGAGGTTTTGCTCCAACATGCGTCATGCATTAACGGGTATGGCGGTGGACTTGTGGCACGACTCTTCCGAGGTGGGTACTCTTTTGAGATCTTGGATGAAAAGCACTGAGCAAAATGGAAAGAGCGATGCTTACTTTACCATACGAGCTGAAAAATTCTCCACAGTAGGCAGCCAGAGGAGTAGGTTCATGGTACACAACAGGACCCACCACTGTGTCAATACATCGGAATGGCCGAATCCAGCGGACTCGATAACGGTGGTATGCGCCATAGGTGTCACCAGGTACTCAAATTTCCCGTTCGAGTCCTCGTTACGTTCTACAGTGCACTAGGTTGTCAAACACTTAGAATGCGATGCTGCCACGGGAAGCGCGTGGCATGCCACATTCTTTGTCATCTAATTTGATAAGGATCAATCACCCCTCATGTGACCAAATTTGGGCTAATCATCTTCCGGATTTAGATCACAGAAAAGGTGTGTATGACAAATCCGGTAGTGAATGTGCATTGCATCACCGGAGTGCGCGACTACCCATCAAGAGCAACAGTCGCAGTGTAATGTCGTGGATCCACAGCCTTATGATTGTCTCCGTTCCTGCGTAGCCACCTGTAGAAGGAGAGGCTTGTCAACCGTGCTATCAGCAGCATTGAGAACGAAATGATGCTCCTCCTTAGGCGCGCTGTCATATGTTAGTCCTGGTTCATTTCTCCGAAATGTGCCACATGCCCCGCTTCAGTAATCAGGCTACGAGTTGGGCTGTCTGCGAGTCTGCCTTGTTACGGTCTGGACATGTTTCCCCAACAAATGTTGTGTTACTGCGCCATGCATCTCAGTTTGCTCGACTGACAGGTGCCAGCATGTTGCCACGTTCCTCTGTCGCCGGGAAGCTTTCACCAAACTCCGCCGAATATTACGTCCGCATTAATATCTTATTGTGAGAGATTGTTCATATCGGTGAGTATTTTCCCGCCAAATCGTCCGATATAGAGCTATGCGTGGAGTAGGATTGTGCTGTTGATGTTCAGTATCACCACGGAAGTCTCACATCCTGTCCTCATTTGCTCTTAAACATCATAGCCCAGGGCGAAGCAATAGCCATGAAAGAGCCTGGGACCTGAATGTCTGTTGAAATTTTCGGCGAGAAAAGAACGGAGTCGGCGTCGGTAAGCAGTTTGTATTTTAGTTCTACGACTGTACGTTATCGAATCCCGCGAACCTCCTCTTTTTATTACCGTTTAAGTATAACAATGCGCTTGGAAAACTACAGAAAAAAAAGCATTCATTATAAGTAAAACTTAGGATGAACGATTATGAAGTGGCTATCAGAGGGGCGTGAAAAACATACTGTGATCAAACACAAGAGATGCCATTGATGATGCCACTTTGAATGGCAGAAAATTGTTTCCTTTTCTCTTAAAGACATCGTCAGCCATGGAATATAAGCAACTCCACATCCAGCGTCTCCGTTGTTCTTTCCATATCTTTCTGTTAAGTTTCTTTCCTCCGCTAAAGTAGAAAAAACAACATCGAATATCATCTGAGAATCGTACGCCACGACAAAATGTACGACAAAGGCACCTCCCGAAATGCACGGCAAAAAAAGGCCACCACACTGCCCTACTCGTACAGTAAATACATCATTCCCCACACGCCATGACCTTAGAAACCCAACGCCTTGTTAAACGCATCCGCCGCCGCCTGGCCGGACAGCGCCTGCGCGGCGATGCTGCCCTGGTTGCAGGCGTCGACGGTGGCCTGGCTGGCCTTGAACTTGCTGCCCAGCTGGCCGCAGATGAAGTCGGAGATGACCTTGATGTTGAGGGCGGAGCCGTGCGTGAACTCCTGCGTGTCGGCCGGCTCGAAGCTGTCTTCCTTGCGCCCGTCGAAGCCGGCGCCGAAAACGATGGTCGGGTTGGTGGCCGTGCCGAGGTCGAGGTTGGAGGAGCCTGTGGCCGCCGCGCCGGCGGCGCTGTTGGAGGAGTTGGCTGAGCCGGAGGAAGCGTTGCCGCTGTTGTTGGAGGAGGCGCCATTGGAGGAGGAAGCGCTGGAGGAAGAAGAAGCATCACCAGCGGATGCGGCGCCGACGGAGCTGGAGTTGTTAGCACCACCAGCGCTCGAATCAGCAGCAGCCGCCTGATCCGCACAAGGATCTGCTGCAGCAGCGGCGGCCGCCGCAGGGGTAGCGGCAGCGGCGGCAGCAGAGCCATTGCTCGTGGCGGATGCCCCGGCTGCGGATACGCCCGCGACGGCGGCGTTGATTTCGTCGGCGGTAGCGTCCTCGACGAGGAGGTTCTGGCCGAAGATGCAGCCGACCGGATCATTCTGATCGTCACAGCTGTTGCCGGCGCCGGTGGTGTCGCCCTTCTGGCCTGGCTTGAAGGTGCCGGCCTTGAGCGCGGTCTGCGGGTCGCCGCCGATGGAGGCGATCTGCTTGGCCAGCTCGAGGGTGATGTTCTTGTTGACCTGAGCGGCATTATCGGAGGCTGGGTCCTGTGGTAATGTCAGTTGGTGCTTTGGGTAGGTCTCGGGATCAGTGATATTGTGGGGCGCGTACCTGATGTTGGCTGAGAGCAGCGATCTCAGGGTTGACGGCCTTGATGGCGGTGCAAGCAACGCTAGCTAGACCAACGGAGCCGGTGTTGCGCTCCAGGGCACGGTAGACGAGGGCGGCGGTCATGCCGTCGACATCACCGGCGGCCTTCGCGTTGGTGAAGGCCTGGTCCGCGGTGGCCTGCTGGAGACAGTCTATACAGATGTGAGCTATGGATGGTGTGGCTGGCAAAGGTGGACGAACCGGTGTCGGCAATGTTTCCTTGGCCAGCAGACGCGGCCGCATTGCCCAGCAGACCGAAGACAGCATCCTGGATGTTGTCGGGATTATTGAGCTTGAGGTTGGTGTTGACCGTGCGCAGGAACTGTTCGTGGGAGTGTTCCTGAGGCACCTCGCGACGGAAAAGGTGGTGGCGGGTAGGTCTGGCGGATGCGACACCGAGAGACGCAGCGAAAATGACGGCGTACTTCATGATGTAGTAGTTTAAGGATAGAAAGAAGCTGAATTAATGTGGCTCAACCAGTTGAGAGAAAACAGTTAGGCAATAATGGTAAAGATCGGCACGCAGTGCGATGAGAGAAAGTAGGTTAATCGTAACGGATTACAAGCAAAAGAATGAATGTGAAGCCTTGATCAAGAACTGAAGGATGTCGGGGTATTTGAGATAGTCCGTTATATATTTACTCGCGTAGATGAAGTCCGGCCATGAAACTGCAGAGAATGGTGAACGCATGTATGAAGGGTGGCGTGTGAGGGAACCCCACGATTCATGCATGTGTATCGCGTGCGCAAGTTTGCGGTACGACTGAGGAACATGTCTCGGTAACTCAAGACAGTTTTGTTCCTCTTTAGCTGCAAGTAGCTAGATAGCGCCGGGTCGGCTCTGTATGTTGTGTCGCAACTGCGCCCCGAGTCGCAGAAAGCCAAGCCTGAAACCCGGTCAAAACCAGAGGTGCCTGACGTCGTCCCCAGGCAGACAGAAAGCAACTTTGCCCGCGCTTGTGTAATTTTGCCCGCTCACCTTTGAGAATCCATCGCGAAAGGAATAATTACAGGAAGAATGCGCAGATGATCGGAGGGTGGATGACGCGCGACATCAATGCCAGATGCAGAGCTAAACAACTCGCCGACGTCTCACCACGCGCCTACTTTACGGGCGAAAGGCGCATAGCAGACTTGAAACTGCCCGCTTTAACAGTACATAGCCATCACCGGTCTCCAACTTCAAGCCGCTGATTTCTCGGCCCGTGGCGCCGGCCAAAACGCCACGAATGTCTCACTCGCCGGCTGCAGGACGATATCCGTCTTCAGGCCCGGGTGTCCATTCGTTCGATTCTCCACCCTCTCGAAGCGCTGCAACAGCCGCACAATGGTGTAGGCCATTTCGGTAAGCGCGAACTGCTGCCCGATGCAGATCCGCGGTCCGCCATTGAAGGGAATATACGTCCAAGCCTTGGGCGTCCAGGAGTCCCACCGTTCTGGAGCAAATGAAAGGACAGGCGGAAAAGACTCAGAGACAGGCGGATAAATATCAGCACGTCTCTGCATCACGAGCGTGGAGTAGCCGATGGGCGTGTCTTTCAGCACTCCAATAGGCGAGTTGCCATCCGGACCTCCGCCGCGGGGTAGTGTCGTATCCCGCAGCGCAAAGCGTATGTTGAACGGGACCACGGGGTAGAGCCGCAGGACCTCGTTGATGGTATGCTTTGACATACACGTCAGACCTCGTATTTTGTTGTGTCAGCAAGCGCTTACCTGAAGGTACTTCATGGACTTCAGATGCTCATATGTGGGCATGGCGTCTTCTCCTACAACCCGCAGAATCTCGTCTCTGAGCTTCTGGACAACCTTGGGGTGATTCGACAGCTCGTAGAAGAGCCACGACAGGGTACAAGCCGTGGTGTCCCTCCCAGCCAGGAGAACGGCAGCGAGTTGATCACGAAGAGTGGCACGGTCCCTGGTGTAAGAAGCAAGTGCATGCAAGAAAGTATAGCCCTCTTCGTTCTTGGTCCTCTTCTCAAGCTCCTCCGGTGACAGGCTCAGAGCTTGATCAATGAATGGCTCGATGAACTCATTCATCTTGCGAAGGTTCTTGCGGAACTGCTTTCGTGGTAGCAGCCAGTTCACAGGGCTACACAAGTCAGAAACAGGCATTCTACTGGCTCAGAAAGTCTTTGGCAGCGCATACCCGACTTTCGCGATCAAGCTTTGCACGTGTTGGACCTCTGCAAACGCTTCGGCAAACTCAGCTTGTGGGTTCTCCAGGCTTTCGACACTACGGCCGAGTAAGAAGTCGGTCGCAGCGTCCAAGGTGTACCTACTCGAATGTCAGAGCAATTCAAGGTTCGCTGAGGCTGGCAGGCTACCTGAAGAACAAATCCATGATGTCGACAGTCTCGCCATTGCCTCCAAGATGGCGTAGCAACACGTTGATGTGCCTTTCAAAGACGGCAATGTCACTGAGACGATCCTTGATGAACTGAGGCCTGATCAGCTGACGAGAGTTGTGCCACTTAGTGCCGTCGGTGGTGAAAATGCTGTCTCCCAGGAACTCGTGCCATTCTTGATTGAAGCGCTCGCCCTTGCCGTAATCGGTAAATTTGGTAGCCAAGATGGCCTTGAGATTGTCCGGGTCGGCAGTGAACAGGGTGCGCATACCGCCAACATCAGCTTCAACAGTGTACGGGTTCTCGGGATTGCCAGCACTGTGAAAGATGCCGAGCCACCAGCCATAACTATCGTTTCTCAGCGTCGCTTTCACGGCCGCGTAGATGAGGTCGAGTCCAAGGGGGAGATAGGAGGCGCGGGCAGGCGCGCGGCCGCCTAAAGCACGAATCTTGGTCGCCTCATGGATGCGACTGGCGAGCGCGTACACGGCATAGAGCAGAGCGCAGGAGAGGGCGAGAATGGACGGCGAGGCGTGGTCGACGAGCTGTTCGAGCATGTTTGCGACTGGCGGAGCAGTGGGTCGAGGACTGGGCCGGAGGGGCTAGCGAAAGGCGTCAAGGCGGCGCCATGAGGGGATTTAACGGTACGGAGGTACAGTCGCTGGGCGCTTGCGGACTTTCATGTGGATTGCGGAGGCATTGCTCGTCTCCTCGGCCGGAGGTAAGTGTCGCGACTTCAGTCCGCTCGCTACGCCCAGCGAGGAAGCCCACCACGCCACGCCGCTTTGCGCAACGGCCAAGGCGCGCCGATCGCTGCTCAGGTCCACGCGGGAAAAGCCACAGGCACGCGCCCCTGCGCCGTTGCGGGGAAATGTCAGCCACTAGCTGAGACAAGCATCGCTGCGCTGCTACGTCACATGCCCTTATTTTTCGGTTGTTCCGTTCGTTGCGGGAACAATACATCCATATGCAAGCCGTCTGACTATCGAATTATATGCAAAATGCTCACGCTGCCAGCATGCCCTGCTCTTTACCCACACTTACAGAGCGCATTGCGTGCCGTTTTGCGTGCAGTAGGGCATCTGGATTGGTTCCGCCCTTATCCCGCGTGCCACCAACCTCTCGCGGAAATCGCTCAGGCGAGGGCTGGCTGTTATCTGGCTTCTATTCTGTCCCTGCTCGTCCTTGGCTCCGCTCCACAAAACCTCGGCCGCAGCACCAGCACGGGGCCACACCATGCGGTCGACGTTGACGGGGTCCGTCTGCTCTGCCCAGATGTGGGCCTCTCCTCCCACTACCAGGTGCGTTTGGTTGGCCGGAACTCCGCTCAGAGGATCGTACGAGTACATCAACCTCCAGTTCTTGCGCGGATTGCAGTAGTCAAGGAACGGATAGTATCCAGATGCCGTCTCGGGCGAGAAGTCAATCCATTGGCCCTGGCCGCAGTCCAGGTACTACCACTCGCGTCAGAATCTTGAATTCACACGAAGTCCGTGACAAAACTTACCCAATAATTGTAATTGCCTGCGAGGGCCTTGTGTCCGCTTGCCACAGTCTGTGCAACGGCCTCGTCCGACTGCCACGTCTGCACCAAGACGTCCTTCCCAAGCGTCAGATTCCATTGGAGGAGCATCTCTTCCCACACAAGGGGACGGAGCCCATTGGCACGGATCTGGTCGTGGTTGCGATCGATGAACTTCTGCATAAGAGGCTGAAGCACGGCCGTGTCATTCGATTGCACCGTGTCGTCAAGGAGGTAGGAATTCGCGTTCACCTCATCTCCTCCACTGTGGAAGTAGGCTGTGTAGGGCTTCACGCGGGGCAAAACATCATCGAGCAATGTGTCAAGGAAGTCGTAGACCGCAGTGGAGTTGAGCTTCAGGGTACCGCACGGCGGCTCGGCGCAGTATGTGCTCCAATCCGGCTGCACATTGAAAGCGGCAACAAGGTCCGGATTCGTATAGTGAATAGAGGCTGTGTGCCCGGGCATGTCGATCTCAATGATCGGCGAAATGCCTAGCAGATTGGCGTAGTGTTGAATGTCCTCGAGGTCTTCGGGAGTGTATACGAGCCCGGTAGCATAGGCACCCTTGTCGGAAAGCTCGGGAATGGCGGGAACCACCAGGGGCCAGGATTGCGAGTCGGTGATGTGGATATGGAAGCGGTTCATCTTGGCGAACGCCATGGCGTCTAGTTGACGCTTGATATCCTCAACCTCAAAGTAGTTGCGCGAGACGTCCATGTTAAGGCCGCGGTGAGCGAACTTGGGCGCATCCTGAATCTCAACGGGGGCAAGATTGGTATACGAGCCACCTTCGGTGTGCTTGAAGAACAACTGGGAGAAGGTAGTAAGACCGTGCAGCAGGCCGATCGAGGAGTTGGCGGTAATGGTGACCTCTCCAGACTCTGGGAGGCTGAGAGAATAGGACTCGTCGACGGTGTCATCGACCGGGGTGTTCACGTTGGCAGGGTCGGCCTTGGCCTGCTTCAAGGTGATGGAGGAGATGAACTGCTTGTTCGTGGTGGAAGGCTCGAAATCAGACAAGCGCGGATTAAATTTCCACGGGACGAAGCTCTGGTCAAAGATGGTCTTGTGGGTGCGCTCAATGGCATTCTGCACCAGCTGTTGTGAGGTAATGCCGCCGGTCGAGTTGTACGACGCAGTCTGGGCGGCAGTGTCAGCTGCAGCTTATCACGCGCGTGCAGGGAGCTAGCATGGCGGCAGTTGCATACCTGGTTGCTGGGGGCATTGTAGGAGACCTTGACGTCACTGCTGATCCAGAGCGTAGTGTTGCCGGAGCTGTACTGCGAGGGGATGGGCCACAGGGCGGCGGCGAGGGGCGCGCCAATGGCGAGGAGACCGAGGACCTTCATGCTCGAAAGCGAGGGGCGCGTTCACAGCGCGCGCGGGATAGAAAAATCAAGGAAGGTCAGGAGTTGGATGTGCAGTGGAGTGGGTTGGGGCGGTCGAGCGGTGGACAGGTCGAGCTTGCGGCCCAGGGAATTTATGCGGCTCAGGGGCCCGTCGCGCGCAAACGAGACTGGCGGGCTGGCGAGAGGCGCAGTGAGTAAGTATATAAACGCGCGAGTAACGGGGAGGCCTGGGAGGTGTCACCTTACACGGCAGGGCAGATTAAGATTCGAGCGGCCGGGAGGCCCTGGAGAGCGGAGTGCCGGCAGCATGGGCGCGCGCGCCGCAGAGCAGCACCAAAAGGCTGAAAGCAGTGGCAGCAGAAAGCCTGTCCGCGCTGCTGACACGGTCAGGCTGCCGACGATGCAACCCTGCGGCTGGGGCCCGTAGCTGAGCTAGACGCGGATGGCTGTCATGGCCGACGCCTCCCATCTGCGCACCCCTGCTCGAGATGACTGCTCCCGCCTGCTGCATTCCCCGAGCTCTCCTTGCTGCCGCTGCACAGCGCCCCGCGTGTTTCCGCCGCTGCTGCGGTGCTGCTGTGCTGGCGCCGTGCTCTTGGGTTCTCGCGGCCCCATGACTCGCCCCCAGGAGATCGCCATCTCGTTCGTCGAGCACCGACTCGTGCAGGAGCGCCATGTGCGGGTAAGGTTCGCGGATCAAACACTGGCTTTGAAACAAACATCATCACCAGCAGGCCCGCGCCAAGCCGCCGTCCATGCGCCTCGTATGTGCGCCCCAGTAAGACATCAGCATGAGCTTGCACCGGCCCCTCATTTTGCGCTCCACGTCTGCCCGTCCATGTACCTTAAACTGCAGTAGCTCCAGTTTGCGTGCCTATCAACTTCTTGTATAAACCGTATGTACGTTCCTTCGCTTCCTTCGCCTTCATTTCCTGTTGCGGCGCCACGCTGACTGTGTAGCCCACTGTTTGCTGACGCGTACCCACTTCTGCCGGGAAGCCAAGCTGTCCATTATCCGTCTCTCATTAAGTATTACAGAATTTCTATCCCAAACGCCCAACGCTATGCAAGTTCCCAGAAGCCCGGCCGCAGGGGGTATACAAAGGCTGCCGAATGCATTCAAAACAAGAGGAAAGCCAAGGAAAAGAGAGACGCCACAAAGCCCTGCCACACCACATCTGTGCGGCTGGACCCACTGGCGTTGACGGGAGTCGGCGACGCGCTGCTCGAAGACTCAGCCGACTGCTGCTGGGCCTGCAAGTCGTTCTCATTTTGCGACGGCGTGCCTGTGGCTGCAGCCGCATCTGGAGCAGCCGTAACGAACCCGCGCCAGTAATCCGACTTCGCAGCGCCTGCAGGCACGGTGACGACCGTGGTGAAACCCTGGTCATCAAAGGTAGTAAATACTTCAGTGCCTCCAGCCGATGAGGAATCCGGCTGAGAGGCTGCAGACAACGAGGTAGGCGAAGCGGGAGGGGATGTTGACTATGAACAGATTAGCCGACGTCTTCGGGTCTGAGAACAAGCAGAAGATGAGGCCTTACGCACAGGGGCCGAGCTGGGCGGAATGACTTTGCCAGAACTTGTGACAGTCCAGCCACTTGGAAGGCCAGGATAGCTGGTTGCTGTGTTCGTCGTGCTGGTGGCAAGAGTGGTCGAATCCGGCACCCATGGATAGACCGAGGGTCTGATGTAGGTCGAAGAAGAGTCGTGCGTGCCGGACCAGGGAATGGGTTGGCCGCTAGAGCTGGACGTCACTGCCGGAGCGGCGCTGTCGACGTTGCTGCCCCCAGAATGGACACTCCCTCCTACAGCCACAATAGACTGCCAGGTGCCGCTGCTGTCCCCGTACCTGTACTCGGTGCCGGTAGAGTAGTCGGTCACGGAAAGCGATTTCAGCTGCATGGTAAAGGGGCCTTGGGAGTAGTCGGTGGGACCACGAGCCCACTCGACAGTTCCAGGGGAGTTAAGAGCAGTGTCACCACCGGCCCAGGACCCGATCTTGATCTGCATTGGGGTCTGCGGATACTGGCCGCTGGCGTCGGCGGGCTTCAGGGCTCTGACCGTGACTCCATCAATCTGCCACACCAGCTCCTCTGCTGTCCACTCGATGGTGTAGGTCTTGAAGCCGGTTTGACTGCCGGGGTCGGAATGGAAGGCGCCGCGGTTGTAGGTAGTGGTCTGGCCCTTGCCAAAGTAATTGGTTTGGACCTCGTCCGGATCAGAACCCAGCCATTCCCAGTCAATCTCGTCGAGGTCGTCGGACTGCAGAATGGCGGAGCTGACAATGCCAGTGCCCGGCGAGGCCTTCAAGGAGAATTCGACCTTGCCGAACATGATGTACCACTTGGAGGTGATCTTGGGAGAATCCCCAGATTTGGTGATGGTAAAAGAGGCACCATCGGAGCCATATGACACAGGACCGTCAGAGTCGAAGCTATCCGACTGTTCGGAGAAGTCAATGTTGACAGAGCGTCCCAAAGCAGGATTTGTCTGAGCATTGGCTGAGATGAATAGCTGGGCGGCAGAGGCAAGCGCGGCGACGAGGCGCGTAGAAGCCTTCATTTCGAGGGCAGGACAGTGGGGTCAGGAGTCGGCAGTCGGGAGCCGGGAGTGGGTATGTGGAGAGAATCAGTGGGTAAGTCGAGACTGATGCACAGGGCGAAGGGCGCAAAGAAGGTTGCCTGCAGCCGCAGCGATTATAAAGAAGCTACTCCAGCCATCGCATTTCGCAGACGGCGCTATTGTGATCGGTCAGGACAATGCAAAGACGCTGAGACAAGGCGACCTTCCAAAGGCGCTCGGCAGCCGAGGCGTGACGCGACGTGGCTGCGGCATGATGGGCTCTGGAGCGCTGCTGTTGGCTGCAAAAGTCGCGGGGCGGGAGAGCAGAAAAAGAGGAGGTTGAGGCCCAGCCTCGCACGAGAGCGCCGGCGCCATCAGCAGCCGACGACCAGGCGGCCAGCACACCATCCCGACCCCGGACCCCGCGAGCGCACGCACGTCCACACTCTCTTACGCAAAACTGACCTAGGCTATAAAAAAAAAAAAAATAGTCGACGACCTGAGCGCCTTCTTCCCTCCGCAGAACTATACAGTGCCTTGGACCGATCCCCCGCAGCCCACCACTAGCAGGGACCAGCCAGCGCATCAGTATTCTCCCGTCCCCCACGTGAACCCGCCGCAACGACCGGCCGCTCTGCCCCTTGACGCCCTGCTGCGCCTCTCTGCGCCTCAATCGCAGTCATGTCGCTGACGAACGCCGACCCCTTGGAGGCTGCCCGCTCTGCCCGTCTTGCGTCACGCACGCTTGCAGTGCTGCCCGCCCAGGCTCGCAACGATGCCCTGACGGCCATCCACGATGCGCTGGCTGCAGCGCGCGATGACATCCTGGCTGCCAACGCCCGCGATGTGGCTGCTGCCGCCCAGGCTGCGCAGAGCGGCGAGTTGAAGGACAGCCTGGTAAAGCGTCTCGATCTTGGCCGCAAGGGAAAGTTTGAGGACATGCTGCAGGGAGTGCTCGACGTCCGCCAGCTGCCCGACCCGCGTACGTGCTACGTTGCGCTTTTTGCGTTTTCCTTTTCGAAATCGTTGCCATGCGTGACCATCCACACTGACCGCCCCCCCTAGTTGGCAAGATCGACGTGCGCACCCTGCTGGACGACGACCTTGTTCTCGAACGCCGCTCGTCTCCCATTGGCGTGCTACTCATCATTTTTGAGGCCCGCCCCGAGGTCATAGCGAACATTGCTTCTTTGGCCATCAAGTCTGGCAACGCCGCCATTCTCAAAGGTTCGTGACTTCTCGCGTGCATGCAGGGTCGGCACCGAGCTCAGTGCTCACACTTCACAGGCGGCAAGGAGTCAACCGAGTCTTTCAAGGCCATCTCCACGGTTATCTCCACCGCGCTTAGCGCAACTGCCGTTCCCAACGACTGCCTGCAGCTGGTGACGACCCGCGACGCCATCAAGCCGCTCCTGGAACTTGACCAATACATTGATCTCGTTATTCCCCGCGGCAGCAATGAGCTTGTGTCTTCGATCAAGAAAAGCACGCAAATTCCGGTGCTCGGCCACGCGGACGGCGTGTGCTCCATCTACTTGCGGGCCGACTGCCCTGTCCCCATGGCCGCAAAGGTCATCGTCGACGCAAAGACGAGCTATCCGGCCGCGTGCAACAGCGTCGAGTCGCTTCTGGTCGACGAGGACGCGCTGAGCACGGTGCTGCCCGCCGTGGCCGAAGCACTGCTGGCCAAGGGCGTTCGCCTGCGATGCGATGCGGCGTCAAAGGCGGCGCTTGGGTCGGCGCTGGACAAGCATCAAGCAGCGCTCTTGCAGGATGCCGAGGACCAGGATTTCAGGACCGAGTTCCTGGACCTCATCCTGGCCGTCAAGACGATCCCGCGCGCAGCGAGCGCAGAGGAAGCCGCAGACGTCGCCATCGCTCACATCAACGAGCACTCGTCGCACCACACGGACGCCGTGCTGACGCAGGACCGGGCCATTGCTGAGCGGTTCCAGGACGGGGTGGACAGCGCGTCGGTGTTCTGGAATACCAGCACCAGGATGGCGGACGGGCAGCGGTTCGGGTTCGGCACGGAGGTGGGCATCAGCACCAACAAGATCCATGCGCGGGGCCCCGTAGGCCTCGAGGGTTTGACGATCTACCGCTGGCGCATCAACGGCAACGGGCAGGCGTCGGCGGAGTACGGGTCAGGGGGCAAGGCGTGGAAGCACCAGAAGCTGCCTGTGGGGGAGCTGGAGCGCTACGCGGCCACGGACGACGAATGGGAGGCGCTCCAGCAGTTCAGGGCTGCGAGGGCGCGGGCCGGATGAGCAGAGTTTTCACGATGGTTGGGTTAGAAGGCGGGAGAAGCAGGAAGCGAAGAGCCGCAGGTTGGGGAAGGACGGGCTTGAGTGTGGAGGAGCAGAGGTTGAAGCGAGTCAGGTCTCGGGGCGGGTGGGGCGCGACGACTTCTTCAACGCCGACGCTGGTCTTCCCCGCAGAAAGCGGCCGGCCTCATGACTTCACACCTGCTCTTAAAGATTATTCTTACGTGAAAACGAGCACGCAGTAGTCAGCCATGGCGATGCAATGACAGCGCGAATGCGCTGACTGGATGTTGCCCTCCATGTGACCGGTGAGGCCACTCCAGCTGTCGCTGACCGTGCAGGCCCAGACGAGGCCAGCGCCGTCAACGGACCCAACGCGGCCTTAATGTGGATTAGTTCCAGGTACAAAGTCGCGCATCGTGAGGTTTGGCCCAGGGGAGCTGCGTTGCCAGCCCTTGTGCCGCCGCAAAGCGACCACGCCATCGCCTCTTCCCCCAGAGCTATTTAAAGCTCTGCCTGCCGGCGCCGCCGGGGGGTGATGCAAGAGCAAGCCAGCAAGCAAGCCAGCCAGCCCGCTCGCCTCGTCGTCACTTGCATGCGCGGACCCGCGTTGTTGTTGTTTTTTTTTCCCCCTCTGCCTCTGTGCTACCACGCTGCGATAAGCTCCAGCTCCCAGCGCTGCTTGACCGCCGCCCCGCGCTCCTCTGCTGCTGTCAACCCGTGGCCAGCGCGTAGATAGAGGTCTGACACCCCGCCAATTTGAGCCATTGAGTCACTTTTCGTATCGCCTCTGCGTGACCGGGCCCTCGGGAGGGCGCCTCAGCTGCGCCATGCGTTGCACAGCTACTCGCGCCGCTTGCGAGGCTATCCCTCCCGCCCTGCATCATAAGAGGACCGCCCGCCGCAGCTTATCGTGCCCTGCCAACAACACCCTGCCGCTTTGTTTCCTCTCAGCAATCGCCGGCTAACAGCCACCAGTCTCCAGCCAGCCCGCTGTCTGCTGTCCGCCTGCCCTTTACTGAGCTCTGCCACCGATTTCTCGTTCCCCGCCCTCCACCACCTCCGCCAACATGGCTGCTCCCGCCCCCAACGGCGTCCAGAACAAGCTTCTGGACACCGTAATCCGCACGCCCGGCCGCGAGCCGTCGCCTCAGCCCACACACCTGAGCGTGCCCGGCTCAGCACACCATCGCGTACTGCAGGAGGAGGGCCCTGGATATGTTGCTCCCAAGTTCGAGGGAAAGGAGCAGCAGATGGAGACGTATGCTTAGTGCTGGAGAGCAGCCGGGATCTCGCAGTCGACTAACACGTCGCAGGGTCATGGACCAGGTTGAGGAGAAGGGCTTCATTCCGGCCGACTTCGTCGAGTCCGAGACCAACTGGTTCTACAATGAGCTGGGCATTGACGACAGCTACTTCGCCACCGAGTCTGTCGAGGCGTAAGCTTCCCGTTTGCCCTCTGTGCCCATCCGTCGGCTGATCCGAATCTGCAGCATTGTGAACCACATCCATTCGCTGTACGCCGCCAAGATCGCTGCATACGCCCGCGATGATAAGCGCCTCGAGATTCGTTTGGACAAGGAAGCCACGGATCATGCTGTATACATCGATACCAGCAAGCCCGGTGTCAGCAACATGGAAGGTCCGCAGTACGAGCGCCGTATCGACCAGAAGTACCTCAATGGTTCGGCGGGCAGCAGTCTGTACCGCGTTGAGACTTTCCGCTCCGCCGGGCTGCTTCCTGGTGGGAATGAGCAGCAGCTTCGGTGCTACTTTGTGTACCAGTGCGAATTCGCCAACACGGACGCCTCCGCCAATGAGACACAGATCGAGAAAATCGGCGAGAAGCGCTTCCTGCAGAAGGCGACCAAGAACACGAAGGAAATCTACCAGCAGGTTCTTGAGAATGCAGTTATTCGCACAGGACCTGTCATCGAGTGCTTCGACATTGAAGGCTCTCGTGAGAAGCGCCTGGTCATTGCCTACAAACAAGGCTCAGCTCTTGGTCTCTTCAGTGCCTTGAGTGATCTGGTAAGTCAGACGTATCTTGTACTATTTTTAGCCCGTCTCTAATCATTGGCATTTAGTACCACTACTATGGATTGACATCGTCTCGTAAATACGTCGGTAAGTGAACCTTGAATCCCCGGCGGTAGGAGTCCTGGATTCTGACGGATTGTTTTCCCGGCAGAGCAATTCTCGAATGGTTACACGGTTATGTCCATATATCTGCGTCCCGCTCCGCAATCAGTAAGCTCGGCACGTCACCCGCCAATCGAGGCGTCTATCCACCAGATCATCAAGGAGGTTTCGTTGCTGTACTGCATTCCTCAGAACAAGTTCCAGCTCCATTTCGCCTCTGGGAGACTGAGTCTGCAAGAAACCATTTATGCCCACTGCGTTTGGGTCTTTGTCGGCCACTTCCTTAACAGACTAGGTAAATTCCGATCCTGTGTCTTGAGACTGGCATTATCTGACGACTGGATCAGGCTCCGAGTATACCACTCTGTCGTCGATGTTGGACAGTAATAACAGCGTACACGCCGAGTTGCTTTCCAAGCTCAAACGTCGTCTTCGCACCGAGACATTTACCGCTGACTACATCCTTGAAATTATTAACGAGTACCCTGACCTGATTCACTCGCTGTACTTGGCTTTCGCAAACACGCACTATGTGCAGACGAGGGGCGAGCAGGATGACTTCATTCCCACGCTGAGTTATCTGCGCCTCAAGGTGGACAGGGTCCTGAGCGACGCAGAGCTTGAGGAACTGATTGCCAAGAGTGTGACCAATGAGCACCATGCAATGGTCATGACTGCATTTCGAACTTTCAACGCCAGTGTTCTGTAAGTAATTGTCTTGAATGTTAGCAAAACTCCTCAACTGACCTGGTCCAGGAAAACGAACTTCTATACGCCAACAAAGGTTGCGCTGAGTTTCAGACTAAACCCTACCTTCTTGCCCCCTTCGGAGTACCCACAGCCTTTGTACGGCATGTTCCTTGTCATCAGCTCTGAGTTCCGTGGCTTCCACCTCCGCTTTAGAGACATCGCCCGAGGTGGCATTCGTATCGTCAAGTCGAGAAGCTCGGAAGCTTACGCTATTAACGCACGCTCGCTCTTTGACGAAAACTACAACCTGGCAAATACTCAACAGAGGAAGAACAAGGATATTCCCGAAGGTGGCTCCAAGGGTGTTATCCTGCTCGATGTGCGCCACCAAGATAAGGCTCGTGTAGCTTTCGAGAAGTATATCGACAGCATTTTGGATCTGCTGCTTCCCCCAACCAGCCCGGGTATTAAGGACCCCATTGTCGACTTGCATGGCAAGCAGGAGATCCTGTTCATGGGTCCTGATGAGAACACTGCTGATCTTGTCGACTGGGCTACGGAGCATGCGAGAGCGAGAGGTGCACCTTGGTGGAAGTCCTTCTTCACTGGAAAGAGCCCCAAGCTCGGTGGTATCCCCCACGATCGCTATGGCATGACCACTCTGTCGGTTCGCGAGTACGTCCTCGGCATCTACCGCAAGCTCAGCCTGGATCAAAGCAAGATCCGCAAGCTGCAAACCGGTGGACCTGATGGCGACCTTGGTTCTAACGAGATCCTACTCGGCAACGAGCAGTACACGGCGATTGTGGATGGCTCTGGTGTTCTCGTAGATCCTAACGGTCTCGACCGAGACGAGCTCGTTCGCTTGGCTAAGAACCGCGTCATGATCTCGCAGTTTGATACTTCTAAGCTTTCTCCGGCAGGATATCGTGTTCTTGTTGACGAGAACAACGTCAAGCTGCCCACCGGCGAGATTGTCACCAACGGTACGCAGTTCCGGAACACATTCCACCTACGGGACGGCTCCGCGTACGACATCTTCGTCCCTTGCGGTGGACGCCCCGAGTCGATCGATCTCAGCACAGCCAGCCGCCTCATCGTGGACGGCAAGTGCGTCATCCCGTACATCGTCGAAGGCGCCAACCTCTTCATCACGCAGGACGCCAAACTCCGCCTGGAGAAGGCCGGCTGCATCCTGTACAAGGATGCGTCTGCGAACAAGGGTGGCGTCACGTCTTCCTCCCTGGAAGTCCTGGCCTCGCTGTCGTTCGACGACGCCGGGTTCATCGAGAACATGTGCATCCGCGAGGACGGGTCGGCACCGGAGTTCTACAACGAGTACGTCAAGCAGGTGCAGGACACGATCCGCAACAACGCGCGCCTCGAGTTCGAGGCCATCTGGCGCGAGCACCAGGCGACGGGCGAGCCGCGCAGCATCCTGAGCGACAAGCTCAGCGTCGCCATCACCAAGCTCGACGAGGAGCTGCAGAACACGGAGCTCTGGGACAACGTCGAGCTCCGCAAGTCCGTCCTCGGCGACGCGCTGCCAAGCCTCCTGCTCCAGAAGATCGGCCTGGAGACCATCATGCAGCGCGTGCCGGAGAACTATCTCCGCGCCATCTTCGGCAGCTACCTGGCCAGCCGCTTCGTCTACGAGTATGGCATCTCGGCGAGCCAGTTCGCCTTCTTCGCTTTGTAAGTTCGCTCTTTACTTCCTAACCCGCAAAGATGACCACGGCTGACTGATTTGTCTTCCAGCATGAACAAGCGTATGGCTCGTGTCAGGCAGTGATAGGGGGTTGGCTCGTATATTTAGGAAGAGGCCTTTTTTTTTTTTTTTCTTGTCATGTCGTTTATTAGACGTTGGATCTCAAAACAAAAGTTAGTGACCGGTTTTAATGTTGAATAGGTAGAGGATTTGGTGTGGGGCTCCGGCGATGGGCCATTCACTCATCCTGGCGCGAAGTGGCCTACAGGCAGAATTTAAACTTAAAAAAAAGGTTAGACATCGGGCAACCAGGATAGCGAATGAGATGATTGCATGAGTGTTTTTTTTTTTTCAAATATCACATTGCTTTGTGTGGCGTCTAACTAGACGTAGGTTTCCAATTTCTCTGAGAACGCCTTCCTTTTAGGGATGAGTGTAATAATACATGAGAAGGGGAAATAAATACATATTTGGTGTCTACGGACCATGCAATAGCGTGGGCTGGGACCTGTATGACCTCTCTTTGTTTACAAATGAAGAGATGGTTTGTAAAACGGGGAGGAGGAAGACTAGAGGAAAAAGGGTGTGAAAAGCCGGGAGGGGGGAAAGAGAGAGGGAGAGAGAGGGAAAAGCTTCGCATCAGACTATCAAATACAAACTCGTTATGACGCTCGGCCCGACGAAAAGCCCTATCCAGAAGACGATGTTCCCGATGATGGTGCGGCCCTTGAGCAGGCGGGTGCGGCTGAGGCTGACGAGCGGGATCTGCAGCAGCTGCATGGCGAAGAGGTAGCCGCGGACTTTGCGGAAGAGGCAGAACATGACGAGCTCGTGGACGCAGGCGGAGAGGAGGAAGGTGACGAAGGTGGCGGTGCCCTTGCTGAGGCGCCAGGACGAGATGGACGAGTGGTAGACGTGGCGCAGCAGGAAGTTGTGGACGGGCCGGTTCCAGTCGCGCGCGTACTGGTCGAAGCTGACGCTGTTCCACCAGTCGCCGTAGAAGCCGCGGTCGGCGAAGCGGGTCAGCTCCGCGAGCACGTTGAGGATGCACTCCCAGATCAGGTACCACGCCAGGATCTGCTCGAGCAGGAGCGGGAACAGGATGTCGATGACGACCCAGGGGAATTCGCGCCACCGTTCCTGGAGCGGCATGCCGGCTTCCTTCATGCGGACGGTCGATGCGACGGACGGGTAGATGTAGGCTTGCGAGACGACGATCATCACCCAGATGATGCCGAAGGTCGCGGCCGTCTTCTCGGCGACGTACCACCAGTTGATGCGCTCCTGGCGCGGGTACTCCAGTTCGTAGACGAGCGTAGGCAGGATCGTCCAGTCGGCGAAGTTGGTGAGTGTGAGGTTGTTGGGATAGGCGTGCTTCTCGGAGGAGCTCTTTCCCCGGAGCTCGGAGGAGAGGCTTTCGATCTCGTCCCGGATCACGCGGGAGAAGGCCTCGAGCTGATCGGCGTCCAGTGGCTCGCCAGACTCTACGGCCTTCGCTATGGAGGAGAGAGCGGATTTTTCTTGGAGCAGATTGGTGGATGATTTGGTATTGGATGAACGACGTCTGTGGCGAAGGTTGTCTGTGTCAGGAACCTCGAAAGAGGTGGTCACGGGGCTTGTCGGCCGAGATATGGTGGGCTCCTTCTCGGAGAGCTCATGGAGTTTTTGCTCCAGAAGCCTTCTCCGGCGGTATACTTGAGAAACTGATTGGAGTCAGCCAAGACGCGACCAAGGGACAGGGCAATAGGGAGTGCTTACGATAGCCGTTGTAAAAGGAGTAGCTGTGTTGCTTCATCAAGAATACCATGCAATGGAGGACAATGAAAATGGTGTGAGTCCATGGCCATTCTCTGTAAATGGTCCAGTAGAGCACAGCCCCAAGATATGCGGTCTGCCAAAGATGCTCAATTATATACCCAGCGCCTTCCCAGCTCAGATAGCCCTTGAGAACAAGCTTTTGCAGCACGAAACCGAAGGCGGTTGCAGCGCACATGACACCGTCCGTGAGGCCCAAAACGATGAGGTCCCGCTCAAACATCATGTCCAAAATCTCGTTGCCGCCCAGAACGCTCCCGTACGCCCTCCAATTCTTCGCCGCGATGCGGATAAGCAGCAGGGCGATACAGAGCCAAAAGAGCGTGAACCAGCCTCGGAACGGGGAATCAGAGCTCAGGGAGTTCTGGCGATCAAAGGTGGAGAACTGGCGGGTGAAGACAAGGTCGCGGAAGCGGACACGCTGAGGGTTCTTGAGGCCGCGCTCGGCCTGCTCTTTCTCAAGGCCATGGCGGAGAATTCGCCGGATCTCGGGGTCGTCAGCGGTCAAGACATAGCGGCCTTTGCTCTCGGTGCGCTCAAGATGGACCTGGACGCTTTTCCGACGGCCGTGGGGAGAGGTGTGGTCGGGGTCTACCGGGGCGCGCACGTCATCATAAGAGCGCTCGCCCGGGGTGCTGCCGCCACTGATGGAGCCGTTGCTGCTGCTTTCCGGAGCGACCAGACCCGGGGTGGATAGGCTGCCGCGTTCACTGCCGGCGACGATGGCGGAAGCGTCGAAGCGGAGGTCGTCGTAGTCCTCGCTCTCGGACATGGTTGAGGAATGGGAGGTAGACCGCGGGGTCAGTCCGGGCGGCTGGCTTGTTGGCGCTGACGCGGGTGCGGGTGCGGGTGCGGGTGCTGCTGCAGGGCCGTCCGCCAAGGGTCTCCCATCACGCGGCTCCATTGTCGCCATATGCATCTTCCATGCGCGTCAGACTCCGACAGACTGGACGACGGAGCGAGCGGCAGCTTTATCTCTCGTGGCACCGATGACACGCCACGTCCCTTGCAGCCGTTACGCGCTTGACAAGCAATCAGGCGAAGATTAAGAGGCAGCAAACATCAGCAGATGACGTCAGAAGGCGACCAAACCAGACCCGCCTGCACGTTGACTGTGGCGGGTAAGATGCAAAGGAGAGAGAGAGAGAGGAAGAGGGAGGGAGGTGGAAGTGTCGGAACCGTGGCGACAGGCGCACGGCGGGCGGGACATTGCGGCAGCTATATATGCGCATTTGCTCACAAGATCAGACCAGCGATGCTCCAGTGCTTCCGGAAGCTGTGCGGTGGTTGAGCTTCTCGCGCGTCGAGCCGTCGGCCGTTGCAAGCGCCACACGCCGACTGGCCCGGATGATGGACTGCTGATTCATATTTCGCCTGCCGACATGCCGACACCTCCTCGCTCTTTCACTCTATCATACTCGCTGATCATCGACATCCTGCCAGCTCTGCCACCAACTTCAACCCTGCAACGCCCCGTCCAGTGGTGCGGGCCCGTTGCTGCACAAAGCTGCACCCTCCACCCTGTGGCGTCACTTCCCAACGGTCTGCTCTGCTGCCTTCCTCGTCCACATACCGTCTGCCATTCTCTCATCTGAATGCGACGTCGCTGAGCCGCCAGCGCAAGGGACAATCTCTAAATCGAAACAAGCTAAAGTTTATTCGGACAGCCGGACAGTCGTCTGCATGGATATGTTCAACCATTTGGCTAACATGTGCTTCCGGACGACTGCTTCATCTTTTTATTGCTGGATTATGCGGGAGCGTTAATGTCACAAATTTAGAGCTGTCCTTCTGCTGTTTGAAGGATGACTTCTTTCGCCACTTACAGTGCTGTCACCGCGTAAATCACCTCCGCTGGGATCCTCGGAAAGGAATATTGATGTAACTGTTCCCCCGAATGTGTTCTGTCCCCTGCCTCTCACGTTTCCTTTTCCCTTTTACGCTGTTTCCTTTTCGTAAACTCTGTGCGACGACCGCATGGAACGTCGTGTGACCAGAAAGCGCCGCTGTGTATAGGCTGAACGTCGTATGGAGGCGACCGACCTGCATGCGTTGCCACGTTCCGTCCACCGCTTCTATAAACGACGCTGGATTCCTTGGCTTTCTCATAAAAATACGCCTTGTTAACTCCAAAGAGCGCCACTCGCTCCCTTTCCAGACCGTAAGGAGGCTGTGATACTGAAAGCCAAGCTTCCTGCAGCATCCTTCCGCCAATACAGCCAACAGAAATGGCTGCCTGCCGTCCTCGGCCCCCACACGCGCTGCATGCACCTCGTTCTCACTCTGCCACAATCTAGGCACACTCATTTCAGGCTGCATGCTACTTCAGCGTCATGGTGAATTTGTTTGGTTGATATATTGCTCGCGAATACCACTATTTAATTCTGTTTCACCGTTTTACTCTCTTACCACATTATCTCATCCTGCTTTGATCACTCAAATTGACATTATGGCTAGGTACTGGCGCGAAAACCAGTGCCTTTACTTCGAGCTTTCATGGGTCCGAGCAAAAGCTGCCATGTATGGCCTTTTCGTTCTTCTCTTCGCGCTCGTAGCCTTGAGCTGGATAATCTCCCAGCGAAAGATTTCCTCTCCCTTCAAGACTGTACGATGGTACAATTATGGATTAACACTTCTATTGTGGAACCTGTAAGCTTTTCTCTTTCGATCCGCACGTTCCATGCTCTGGTATAGAAACCTGACAATTCTTAAGATACGTGATCGCCAGCCTGATTTCGTTCTGTCTGGACGTTTGCTACATCACCAGCACTGTAGAGGACTCGTGGCGAGTGATTCTCGTAAACCAAATCCTCATGTGGTTCGCCATGGCTCTCCTGCTTGGCACAGTTCTACTCCCCGTGTGCAGCGGTCTTGAGCGCTTGCACGGCACCCACAGCAAAGGTTGGCAGACCGGTGCCACGGTGCTCCTTTCGCTCTTCACGGCTCTCACGATCGTGTTCTTGGGGCTTCTGATCTGGCAGGCGACATCCGTCATGTCGGCCGAGTCACGATATCGGAGCTTGATCGGCGCCTTTCCTCAGTACATCGACGTCTACGCCGCTTTGGCGACCTTCTGGTTCGTCATCGCCCTCGCGGCCATCGCGAAGATGCTTCTCACGGTCAACCGTGCGCACATTCGCGCAACCAGGTCGCTGAAGATCTGGGTCTTCATCCTCGCGTTCGGGCTCTTCGGGATCGGCTTTCTGTACACCTTCAACGTCTTCTACTACAATATCGCCCCGCGCGGCTACCAGGAAAGCCTCAGAATCGCTGCGAGCATAGCCTGGCAGGTCCTGTTTCTTCTCTTCAGCCTCCTGCCTGTCTTCGCCATCAGAGAAGTCTCGCGGATCTTGGGCGCTGTCCTGGCCTCTACGAATGTTGGGGGGAACAAGTTTGGCCGCGGCTTTGGATTGGATCCCGAAAGCAGCCCTTCTGCTCACCAAGTTGTGGTGCGGTAGCTTGAGGTATCAAGTTTATCGTTATTTCGCACGCCTTCCCATCTTCTTGTTCATTTACTGGCACTCTAAGCATCTGGTCTTTTTTCTTTTTCCCCCTTTCCCCTATTCCCTTTCCTGTGATATCCTTTTTGTATATGTAGGAACGATCCGCATGGCCAAGGTGTATGGCAGAAGATATGTCCTTCCACGAACAGTATGACGATAGCTGCGTAGTTAATGTAATATCAGATAGAAGGTCGCACAAACTATTGAAGAAGTCGCTGCCGCCCTCACGTCCTGCAAGTTTGCGGATATTCACGTTGTGGGTCTTGCTTCAACTATCCGTTGTTGGAAAAAGGAAAGTGTTTCATTAATCTGAGAGTCAGTCTCCCACTGCGGCCCCAGGGGCGATTTCTTCTACCACTCATTTCGTGTTGCGCCTAGCCCTTTAGATTGTTGAGAGAGCCGCGAAGGCCTTGAATTATCATGAATATTGTCTTTTTTTTTTTCCCCCTTCGGAGATTATTGGCATTTAAGGGCTCTTTGTAGATTTTTGTTATGCGATGCCCATGAGTTTCTCTTTCCTTTTTCTCCCCCCCAAACAAAGGCCCCTCAGTCAGGAGCCCATATGTTGCAGATCAATAGAGATCCAATCCTCCGAAAACGGCAGGCTGCTCGCCTTGTCCGTCAGATCTGCCCTGTGACGCTTGGTACTCCCTGCGCCTCTGCTCCGCCTCAGCCGCACGCCTCTCCTCCTCCTTCCGCTGTTCTTCCTCCTCCTCAGCCGCCTTGCGTGCAAGCTCCTCCTGCTCTTCGGCAGAGAGCACCTTTGTCGGGTCCTTGCCCTGGTCCAGCATGATCTGGATCTGGCCCAGAGCGCCCCGCCGGATCTTGTCCTCGTTCGGCCACGGATGCCAGGGGAGCGCGCCGAGGCCGGCGAGCCAGGCCTTCTGCTCCGCGTTCAGGGTGGCCATGGTGCGGGTCTCTTCGGGAGCGGCGGTGGCGTCGCGCTGCTGAGATTCCGGGGCTGCGGCCGCGGCGGCGCCGTTGGACATGGTGACATCTTCGTCGGCCTTCTCGACGGGCGCGACTGCGGCCGCGGCGTCCTCCTTGCTCGGCGGCGGGCGGAAGTTGGGCGGGACGGTGAATTTACCAATGTGCTTGGCGTAGGCAAGCAGCTCGGTGACGGTCACGTCGCGAGCATTGGGGGCCGGAGTGGTGACGGGCGTAGCAATGAGCTCTTTGCGGGTGTCGGCGAGCAGCGCGAGCGTCGACTTGACCTGGGAATCCAGGGCGTCGGCGGTCTGGCGCAGAGTCAGGATGCGCTGGTAGTTGGCCTGGTGCGTTTGGACTGCGCGCATGATGTCAGCAGGCAGCTACGGCGGGAGGTCGAGAAGGGACGTACGCTGCTCCAGGCCGCGACTGAGCTCGTCGTCGGCGGCGACAAGGTCGGCGACGGCCTGCTGCGAGGGATTGTAGGAGGCAATGGAGTCGATCAGGGTGTTGAGAGCGGCTTCAACGCGGAGGAAGTGCTGATCGAGGATGGCGTCCATGGCGCAGCGGTGACGAGGCGCGGCTGAGCGTCCGGCAGAGGTGAAGCAGAGGGCGGGCCGGAGCTCTAGGATTGGGAGCGCGGGCCCGTACGGTACAGGTGATCGGAGGGCGGTTGGCACTTGGTTGTCGGCGTCGCCGACGGGCGCGCAGGTGAGGCAGCGCGCGGAGCTTGCCAGCGCTGTGCAGCAGGTAGGTGGGCGGGGGGCAGGGTGGGCACAGAGCCAGAGGCAGAAGAGCCGGGGCGCCGGTGCCAGTGCCAGAGCTGGTGCCAAAGCTGATGCCGGTGCCAGGGTGCGTGCCTGAGGACGCGGGCTGCAACAGAGCCTTGCGCCCTGGGAGCGCGAGCCTGGGCTCGATCGAGGCCGCTAATCAGCTGCAGCCCCTCACTAGGAACGGTAGCCAAACACAACCCACAAGCGCCCGCTGCAAAGTCCCGGCAGGGTGCGGCCAGACCAAGCTCGCAGATAATGCACGACTCGCCGCCGCCCGCACACTCCAACGTTCCTCCACGCGACTTTTCTGCTTAGTCCCGCCTGCGCCTGTGCTTGACGTAGCCCTTCCACGAGCCTGCTGCGCCTCAGCCCAACACCCCGCGCCGGGATCTCCCACCTTCACCCTTCGCCATAGCCTTTTCCGCCTGCGCGAACCGCCACACTTCTTATCCTCTCCAGCCTCGTGTCTCCTCCCGCACCCTCGCCCACGAAGCTTCCTCCCCCGCTGATCGCGCTCCCTTTCGCGCCCACTCCAAGCCCGACCCGCCGCGACACCGCTTGACACCACGCTTGGCAGCCGCCATCATGGGCAAATCGTAAGTCTGCTGCTTTCCTTCGCCTTCTCCGAGGACCTTCGTACACCTCCGCCCTCCCGCGATCGCCCCTGATCGCGTCTCCGCCAAAACAATGCGTCCTCGCAACTGGTCCGCTCTGCCGGGAGCTGTTCTATCACTCGCCCCGCGCTCACCACTGGCCTCAAGAGGCGAGTGCTGGAGGCTTTGAGCGCCGCCGCCGCCGCCGCCGCCGCCGCCCCCACAGGCCTCTCGCTGCCAGGCCTTCCGCGACTTTCATGCAACGCTGCTCCGGCACAAGCAGACCTGTGTCAATCTCGGCCAAGCACGCAGTGGCTCCATTTCCTTGCCCGGCACACGCGAGAACACGAGCTATCCGGCGTCCGCGTCACTGCCCTTATAGAAATGCCTACCCACAAGATGGACCGCTAAATATCTGTTTACGCTTGCATATCCTGTGTGATGCTGGAAGACATGTGGCTAATTTCGCGCCATCGTAGCCAGAGCAAGCTCACCCAGCAGGAGCTGAGTGATCTCCAAAAGGCCACCCATTTCGACAAGAAAGAGTTACAGCAATGGTACAAGGGTACGTACCTTGTCGACCATCCAGCGCCGTCGCCGTTGCTGATAGGCGCCTGCTAGGCTTCTTGAAGGACTGCCCCTCGGGTATGCTTACCAAGGAGGAGTTCCAAAAAATTTACAAGCAGTTTTTCCCTTTCGGTGATCCGTCGTCATTCGCCGACTACGTTTTCAACGTGTTCGACGCCGACAAATCGGGCTCGATCGACTTCAAGGAGTTTATCTGCGCGTTGAGCGTCACGAGCAGAGGAAAGATGGAGGACAAGCTAGACTGGGCATTCCAGCTGTACGACATTGACGGCGACGGCAAGATCAGCTACGATGAGATGCTGGCAATCGTGGAGGCTATATACAAGATGGTGGGTCCAAGGCAGGTAGGCAGGCAGGACAGTGCTGACAACTCGCACAGGTCGGCTCGATGGTCAAGCTTCCGGAGGATGAGGACACGCCCGAGAAGCGCGTGCGCAAGATCTTCCGCATGATGGACAAAGACGAGAACGGCAGCCTGGATATGGCCGAGTTCAAGGAGGGTTCCAAGCGGGATGAGACAATTGTGTCGGCCCTGTCGCTGTACGACGGGCTTGTGTGAAGCTTGGCAGCGGCATCTCTCTTCTTTTTTCATGTTTCTATGCCTGTGATATCATATCTGCGTTTCCCGAAGCATCCACGGAGGTTGTTCTGAATTTACCTGACTGCGGGGAGAAAAGGCGTCGGCAGACGATGTCCCAGAGCTCACGTAGTATGCACATAGCGACGATGAAATGGTGAATGGCGCATGTCCCTCTGCTCACAAACATGCCCAGAAACGCGCGGGCAAGGGTCCTTGCCAATGTGTGGCATTACGCGTGGCTGATGACGCCGATCCCTGAGGCTAACCGGCGAAGCTCCGGTTGCAAGTGACAGCTTTCAACCTCCATTCCAATACCCACACGTCACCAGCGCCTCTACCCCAGTCCAGCAGCACGTTCTCGCACCTGCCCTCTCAGAGCTGCGACCAGCCCGCCCAGCGCATACATCGGCTTTCGCCTCCGCCGCACCCGTCGACCGAGCGCGCCGCGCACCTCTCCGCGCGCCGAGGAGCCCACGGCCAGCCGCGAGCTGCTGCTCCGTCAGACAGCCTCCCAGCCAGTCTCTTGGCCTCGGCGCCTCCATCATTTGCCATGCGCTTTCACAATCTCGGTTCGACAGCTTCTGCGCTTTCCGCGCTCTTGCTGCTCGCACCCTCGCCTACAGCGGCATTCTACCTCCCTGGTGTCCTGCCGACCTCCTACAAAGAAGGGGACAAGGTGCCGCTGCTCGTGAACCACCTCACGCCCGCCAATTCCCAAGAAGATTCGCAAGTGCGCTCGGTCTTCTCCTTCGATTACTATCACGATGCCTTTCACTTCTGCCAACCGAGCGGCGGCCCCAAATACGTCTCAGAATCCCTAGGGAGCATCCTGTTCGGGGATCGCATACAGACATCGCCCTTCGAGCTGAAGATGCGCAAGAACGAGACTTGCAAGGCTGCGTGTCGGGAGCAGACGTACGAGCCGCGGGACGCTCAATTTGTCAACAAGAGAATAATGCAGAACTACAATCTGAACTGGCTCATCGACGGGTTGCCGGCCGGGCAACTGAAGCACGACCCAAACGACAATACCAACTTCTATAGCCCTGGATTCGCGCTGGGTGCCGTTCAGGATGGGAAACCAATCATCAATAATCATTATGATATCCTGATCGATTACCATCAGGCTGGCCCCGACCAATACAGAGTAGTCGGTATCCTGGTGGAGCCACGGTCCATGGGAGAAGCAAAGATGATCAATGAGGAGAAGGCTGAGTGCGGTGAGCCGTCTCCCATTGAGTTGTCGGAAACCGAGAATACCTCGGTTCTGTTCACCTACAGCGTGTACTGGAGACCTTCGTCGACGCCGTTTGCCACTCGTTGGGATAAGTACCTTCATGTCTACGACCCAAAGATTCACTGGTTCTCGCTGGTGAACTCAGCAGTGATTGTGGTGTTCCTGGTCACCATGGTCGCCACCATTCTTATTCGCACTCTCAAGAAGGATATTGCGAGATATAACCGCTTGGAACAGTTTGCACTCGACGATCTTTCAGGGACAAGCGCTGTTGAGGAAGGTGTTCAAGAAGACTCTGGCTGGAAATTGGTCCATGGTGATGTTTTCAGGCCACCGAAGAACCCACTATTCTTGAGCGTTTTGATCGGTAATGGCGCTCAGCTATTTATGATGACCGGCTTCACCATTGGTAAGTTTCCATCTCTTCGAAGCTGATGGCTGTAAGGAAAATAACTTTGGTATAGTCTTTGCTCTTCTAGGCTTTCTTTCTCCATCCAATCGCGGATCCCTCGGCACGGTCATGCTTCTCCTCTATACCATTTTCGGCTTTGTTGGAGGGTACGCCTCCGCTCGGGTTTACAAGTTCTTCCACGGAGATAAGTGGAAGCAGAACTTCGCGTACACGCCGGTTGCGCTGCCTGCAGTTGTTTTCTGCACTTTCTTCCTCCTGAATCTCTTCGTGTGGGCGAGACAGGCCAGCGGAGCGGTTCCTTTCGGTACGATGCTTGCGCTCGTCTTCATCTGGTTCCTGATCAGCGTGCCTCTCTCACTTGCTGGCTCCTGGCTCGGATTTAAGCACAAGGTCATCGAGACTCCTGTGCGCACGAATCAAATTCCCCGCCAGATCCCGCCGACTTCGGGATACCTTCGGCCACTGCCTAGCATGCTCATCGTTGGCGTCCTACCGTTTGGAGCTATTTTCGTCGAGCTCTACTTCGTCATGAACAGCATATGGGTCAACAAGGTCTACTATATGTTCGGCTTCCTATTCTTGTGCTACGGCCTCATGATAATTACCTGCGCAGCCGTGACGGTGCTGATGATCTACTTCTTGCTATGCGCGGAGAACTATCATTGGCAGTGGAGAGCATTTTGCACTGCGGGAGCAAGCGCAGCTTACGTGTTCGCGTACGCTTTGCTCTACTGGGCAAAGGTCCTGACCTTTGGTAGCTGGACTAGCGGAGTGCTCTATCTTGGGTATAGTGCTCTCATCAGTGTGCTGTTCTTCGTTCTGAGCGGTAAGAACAAATTCTACAAATTTGAGTATGGTGTGGTTGCTAATGTCTTTTCGCAGGTACTATTGGATTCTTTGCGTCGTGGCTGTTCGTGCTCAAGATTTACTCGTCCATCAAAGTGGATTAAAAGAAAGCGAAGGAGGACCGACGAGGATGATTCTTCATCTCATGACTGTATTGATACAACCGACCTTGATTGTAATGGACATTGGCGCGAACACTAGAACGGCATGCGCTCTTCACAAATGTACATATTAAACTAGCCTCATCACGTCTTCTGTGGTGAGAACCCAGGCTTGAATGATTTCACCATAGAGCAACCATGTCCTTGCTGGAGGTGGTGTGATTGAAAGTAGATGAGTACCCGTCACAATGGGCTTGTGCGCTATTCACGGGTTTCAGAAGCCCCTCAGACCTGCGAGAGAGCTACCAGGTTGTGTTTTATGTGAAGAGAAACGTCAATCACGCATGACTCGTAAGTCGCGGCATATGTCGTGCATGTGAAGATGGCCGGACAGCCTTGTTGATCAATGACGTCATGCGGACGCATCGCTCTTACCGGACGACCAGGCCTCGTCAGGGACTGCATGGCAGCGTCTCAACCGGTATTACTGGCTAGCCAAGATCAGACCATAGCATCTTGGAGCTCCGTGGTCAGCACTCAAGTGTTTGCGAAGTCTCTCCCAAGCCCCGCAACCTCAGGCAGTCGTCCACCATGGAGAACCCAGGTAGGGGGCATACTAACCAGACTCCGTCAGGAGCACCGGCTAACATTGGCATCACAGTGCAGGACATCCCGAAGGTGATCCATCTTCTCACGCAGACGGCGCCGCGCGACCAGCGCAACGCCATCGAGAAGTACTTCACGCCAAACGCCTCGTTCACGCACCCGTTCTGCCGGACGGGCAAGTTCAGCAATTCGCGCGCCTTGATCATCGCCATCTACCGGTGGTACAAGATCATGAGCCCGAAAATCGACATCAAGGTCAATTCGGTCGGTAAGTAGGAGCGAGAAGTTCGCGCGCCCAGCCCAACGCGACCGACCCGCGTTCCACACCCCAACGAGCAGCAAAAAGAGAAGGGGAAAAAGAAAGAAAAAGAGCTCGGTAGTCGTTCCGCGGGCGGACAACGTCACCTTCTAATTGCGTGCTCGGAGTGCGACCCTTACCCAGGCTAACTTGATCCCGTAAATTAGCCTTCGACGAGGCGAACCTCATACTATACGTGCACATCTCTCAAGTCTTCCGCATCTGGGTCATCCCGTTCTACTCGGCCCCGACGACCCTCGTCACCGTCTTGCACCTCAAGCACGTCCCGCCGTCGCAGTCCGTCGACCTGAGCGGCGATGACGACGACGATGCGAAGGGCAAGTACTACATAACGGCCCAGAACGATCTCTACCAGACAAACGAGTTCGTGCGGTACGTGTGGTTCGGCGGCTTCCTGGTTGTGTGGGTGTGGCAGTTTGCGGCGACTTTGTTCTGCGTGTTGGGCACGATCGTCCTGTCGCCGGTGTCCGCCGTGGAGGAGCGCTTCCACATAAGCGGGGGCAAGAGTGAGGGGGAAGTGCCTCAGAGTCTGGCGGGGAAGATCGAGGAGAAGTACCTGTGAGATTGCAACAAGCACAAGAGCCGGGGCAGGGAGGTGGACATCCGAAGAGTGGGCATAATATCAAGAGCCGTGTAATAGTTGCAGGCCCCTTCGATCATGGGCTGGCAACCTGATCGAGTAATGGAAATGGTATATTCGTCTCACTTTCTTTCCCTTTCTCGTTCCGTTCGTCGACCTTTGCCGCTCGTCGACCAGCGGTGCTCCGCGAGTCAGCAGTGACCTTGCCTCAAACAGAAAGGCTGCAGCTTGCGTCTGCCAGCATGGTGCCGCCACCTGTCCGCGGAAATGCATCGAGCGGCCCTTCTGACAGAAGCTCAAGCGTATGCAAGCTTGCGACTGAGCATATGCGCGCAGTTCCTCCCTTTCCGCACAGCACGCGACCTTGCCAAATTGAAAAGGACGGTTGACTGCACTGCTGCGCTCACTCGCACAGGGAAATCACGGCTAGCCGGAATATCAAGCCTCCGGGAAACTACGTTTCAAATTAGTCGGTCCCGAGTTTACAGCAACTGGCGCAAGAGAAGGAAATGCGGCGTGAAGGGCCTATTTTTTTTTTTTTTACGCGGGTAAATGGGAAACAGGGACAGCTGGCGGCCAGAAGAGGATGGCGAATGCTGCAAAGTTCAAGCGAGGCTGCAGAAAGAGGGGGGCGCGGTGGTCCTGGACGGCGTTGGTGATGCACCGGGCTGGAAAAGAGCGGTAGGAGCGAGTCGTTTCCATTACTCGATGGGAATGTGGTGAGACGGCGCAGGGGAAAAGATCGAGTAATAGGGCATGCCAAGGCTCGTGATAGCCGACGCAGTTGTCGTGCTTTCCGGCAGTCGCCCACAAAGCGGCATTCCAGCCTGAGGTCTGAGGCCACCGCCGCGATGAAGAAGGACTGACCAGGCACAGAGCGGCCTTTCGCACCGCAAGGACGCAGAAGAGACTGGAGGCGGACGGACTGCAGCGGCGGCCAGACGGGCTCGACTCGGCGATCCACGGGCCTCCGAAAGATTGCCTAGCGCGGTTTAGACGTGGCCGGCAGGCCGGCAGGGCTGGCCCCTTCACTGCACCATTGCCGCCGATAGGGGAGCCGCCATTTTTATCGAGTAATACGCCTCGTTCCACACCATCCTCAACCGGCCCACGATGGGTGCTGCCGCCGCCGCCGCTCGGCCATTGCGCCGCGAACGAGGGCCCGCAGCGCGCTTTCACCGGCCACGCACCCCCAGCAAGCCTCGATCGACGTCGGCCGCCGGTCGGTCCCGTCGAGCCAATCTGACAGTTTCCAAATTTGGCTGAGATAGGAAGCAATTGATAAGAGTCTCGCCGTACCCCAGCTTTGTGCGCCTTTTCCGCTTCTTCTTGCTTTCAATCCGAGTCCTCCCTCGCTCTCCGCCTTTGCCTCCGCCTTTGCTTCCCCACAGTCTTCCACCTTCTTTTTTCCCCTTTCCCTGGCCCTCTTTCCACCACTGCGTAAGCCAAGGTCCTTATCTCACACACACACTCTCTTTCCTGTGACCTTATCTCTTGCCCGAGGACCCTGCGTAGACCCTGACACACGGAGAACCCGGAGCTGCCATTGCCGCGGGCCTGAGATTGAGCCCTGCTCTTCAATTTTCCTGAATCGCTGCTCAACAATCTCCCATTGTCTGCTTCTTTGTAGCCCACCATGGCTCCACACGCAACCGATGCCGCCGCCACGACCGATTCCTCTCAGGCGCCTCCAATTACCGTCATAGCCTCTTCTCGCGCCGTCGTCTCCGGCCGTCTAACGGAGGCAACCATCGTGATCTCCACAATCACCGGCAAAATCACTTCAATCTTCCACTCCGTCCTGCCGCCCTCCGACTTCCCTGATGGAACTCCCTACGTCGACTACTCGCCCAAGATCCTCCTGCCCGGCCTCGTCGACGCTCACGTGCATCTGAACGAGCCCGGCCGCACCGAATGGGAGGGCTTCTGGACCGGCACGCGCGCCGCCGCCTTCGGAGGCGTGACCACCGTCATTGACATGCCCCTCAACGCCATCCCGCCCACGACCACGGTCGAGAACCTCAAGACCAAGATCGAAGCCGCCCAAGGCAAGTGCTGGGTCGATGTCGGCTTCTACGGTGGCATCATTCCGGGCAACGAACAGGAGCTGAAGGGCCTGGTGAAAGCCGGCGTGAGGGGTTTCAAGGGATTCCTGATCGAGAGTGGAGTGAGTTTTCCCCGTCTCCCCACAGAGTGCTCCCTGTCAAGAGCAGGACGGCTGACAGCTGGACCAGGTGGACGAATTCCCCGCCGTGGCCTCGGCCGACATCAAGAAGGTGCTGGCGGAGCTGGCCGACGAGCCCACCACCGTCATGTTCCACGCCGAGATGATCCCGCCCATCACGGCGTCCGTCGGCGACGACGTGCAGGTGTCGGAGCCGCCGCTGCAGCCCTCGGGCCCGCTCACCACATACCAGACCTTCCTGGACTCGCGGCCGCCGTCCTTCGAGACGTACGCCATCGCGGAGATCCTGTCGCTCGCGCACCTGGCGCCGCAGCTCGACCTGCACATCGTGCACCTGTCCGCGATCCAGGCGATCCCGATGCTGCGCGAGGCGCGCGCGCGGGGCGTCAAGATCACGGCCGAGACGTGCTTCCACTACCTCAGCCTGGCGGCCGAGGCGGTCGGCGAGGGCGACACGCGCCACAAGTGCTGCCCGCCCATCCGCGAGCGGTCGAACCAGGACGGCCTGTGGGCGGAGCTGCGGCGCCCCGACGACAGCGTCATCAAGACCGTCGTCTCCGACCACTCCCCCTGCACGCCCGACCTGAAGCTGCTGCCGGCCGAGCTCGCCGAGCGGGGCTGCCGCACCGACCCGCACAGCGTCGACGGCGCCGAGGGCGACTTCTTCAGCGCCTGGGGCGGCATCAGCAGCGTCGGCCTGGGCCTGAGCATCCTGTGGACCGAGGCCGAGGGCCGCGACGTCACGATCGAGGACGTCGTCCGGTGGTGCTGCCGCAACACGGCCCGGCAGGTCGGCCTGGAGGACTGCAAGGGCGACCTGGGCGTCGGGTACGACGGCGACATCGCCGTCTTCGACGACGAGGCCACCTTCGTCGTCGAGCCCAGCACCATGCTCTTCCGCAACAAGTGCTCGCCGTACGAGCACAAGACGCTGCGCGGCGTCGTCGCCGAGACGTGGCTGCGCGGCCGCAAGATCTTCACGCGCGCGGACGGCTTCGTCGAGAAGACCGGGCCGGCGGGCAGGTTGCTGCTGGAGCCGAGGAAGCAGAGGCTCGAGGCTTGAGCTGAGGTTTCCTAAGCTCTGGTGAGTGGTGGCGCCGTTTTCCCTTTTCTACGTTTCTGGTTGCATGTTAGCTGGGACATCATGGGCGTTTTTTTTTTTTTGGTGGTTTACAGGGCATAGCGGTTCTTTTCGGCGCACATTGCATAGACGGCGGAAAGCACACATGGGAGGGCAGAAAATGCCCATGAGGGAAGTATTTAAGAAAGAGATGAGAGATTGATATGAGAGAAACGCAAATAGAGAAAAATGAATTAATTCAATTGAAATGGGATATGATAGATGTGAGATCAGGTTTCAGGAGCAAATCGCATGAGACTGGGCATTAGCAATACGGCAGACTCGATTTGGGTCGAGCGATACGAAGACGGGGGGTGGGCGCGCCTCTGGAGGAATGTCAATCATGATGGAATGGGCGCAATCAAACATGAGATATACTGTCGGTATTTTGGCAGAGCTCGAAACCGTAGGGCGCAAAAGTGAGGGGAGCAGACAAGCGGTGCAGATTCCTTTGGTATCATAAAACGGGGTGTTTCCGGGCAAGTATGTATGCGGGAAACGGGCGAACCAGGGGCGAGGGAAGTCAGGTATTCTGGACGCTGGAAAGAGGTGGGCCATTTGAAGAACACCTATGGAATAAACTCTCCACCAGCCTTTCAGGACCGTAAAGTATCCGGGCATCCCTTTTGGGGAGTCGTATTCCGCGACCGTTCTATGTCCGCGAGTCCATCACATTGTTCCTCCCCCCGTGCCCAGTCCATTTGCTCTCTCTTTCTGAGAGGAAATCCCGCACTTTTCTCTCTTTTCTTTCGTCCTTCTGCCTGCTATCCGTCTCCCTCCCTACCAACCAGCCAGAGCCGGCTGATCAACTATCTTAGCGCAGCCTCCTGGCCTCACGCTCGGACTCGAGAAGGCAGAGGATGTCGTTCTCGCGGACTATGGCACAGCGCAGACACGTTAGTCTTTTTCGTTTCTCTCTTCTGACACTCGAACTCGGATATCGGTCGCTAGGCAAGTGTTTCATGTCCGGGGAAGGCGCTGCTGCTCACCAGGACCCTTGACGTTGCGGATGATGCTACGGGTCTGGGGGAAAAAAAAATCACTGTTAGCCGCTACATTTTCTCCTCTCCCTTCGAATCCTTTGCTGTGATTTTTTATTTTTTAATTTCAAAAACTTACAGTGTCGTCCATGAACTCGACGCGGACCTGAGTCACACCACCACGCGAGCCTGAAAATCGTCAGCAATCGACCGCTTTCTCCAATCTACTCCCCGTTCGCAATCCAGCAGAGCGCGCGCGAGAGTGTCCAGGGAGCCTGCAGTTGGGCGCTTACCGGTGCGGCCGAGCACGCGGGTGACCTTGACGAGCTTGACGGGAACCTTGGCGGAATCCATTTTTTTTCTTTTCGGTATGTGGGTTGGGTCTCGTGGGAAGGGGTTGGTGGTTGTCGTGTGTCGGTCGCGGCTGCAGCAGGGCGTGTGTCGTCGGTGAGGCGCCTTTGCTATTTCGAATTGTGCGGGCCCGATAAGCGATAAGCGAGGCATCACCAAAACCCCCGGACCCTCATCCTCACATCTCACCTCTAGTCTTTTGCGCACGCACCTGAGCGTGGCGCAGTCTGGGGGGAATTCGCACAGTTTTCTCACATGATTCGATTTGCTGTTTCCATGCCTATGGACAGAACAGAAGTTGCACGTCCCTATCAACGCATCTTCCTCGAGATCACCCAGCCAATCAGATAGCATGTAGAAATGGTAGTCACGCCTGCGTGAGAGTGCATGCACCCTCACTGCTCCTGAGCAATGATGATACCGTACGGATCCCGGTCCCTCTCGCTAACTTCCACCTCAATCGACGGATCATCCAACGCTGCAAGCTCGGCATCCTCAAGCCCTGGCTTCCCCCTTTCCTCCGCCCTCAAGTACTCCCACTCATCCTTGACGGCTTCCAGCAGCTGGTCCTTCATGATGCTGTGCAGGTAGCCTCTCTCTGTATTCGAATGGAACAGAGCAATGACGACCTGGCCCTTCTCAATCGCAGCCAGTGCCTCGTGGTGCGACAGCTCGCCCGTGAAGAGGAGGTCGACATCGATGCCCGAGAACAGCGACCCGCCGCTGCCGGCACAGATGCCGACGCTGGAGATGTTGATCTGGTCGACGGAGCTGCCTTGGGGGATCGCGATCGGGAAGCCCTTGGGGTCTCCCAGGCCCTGGCCGATGCGCTCGATGATCGAGGTCAGCGGCTGCGGTGTCTCGAAGCGGACTATGCGGCCCATGCCGGCTCCCTCGACACCAGGCACGGTCGTCACGGGGGTGATGGCTTGGCGCGTGTGCGCCGTCTTTCCGCTGTGTGATAGTTAGAATATCGAGGCTGTGCAGGGGCGTTTTCGTACGTACAACTTCAGGCCACCTATTTGGAGAGAGCTCCCGCTCTTCGAAGGGTGATGTCTTAACGTATACAGCGACTTCTTCTCCGCAAAGGGGTCGAATTGCTCCGAAGAGGTGGTGGGAAGAGGCGAGGGCTGGGCACTTCTGATGGAGGACTGCTCAGAAGCATCGGCTGGCGTTCCAGTCACGATATCTGCTAACCAATCTCCCAACCCACCGGGTGCGGCGTCGACAGCTGTGTGGGGAGAGTATACCTGCGAAGCTTTGTAAGGAACAGTACACCGGGCATAACAGCATCAGGATGACTCACGCTGATGCCCTTCGCGACAAGCCTAAGTAAGGACTGCTGTTGGCTGTTTGCGAGGGTCAATGATTTGAGTCCTCTGAAGATGATTGGATCTACGCTTGAGCTCAGTCAGCAAATCTTTGTGGGTTCTTGTCATTCAAGGTAGTACTGACGGTAAGCAACCACAATAGAAGCATTGCGCTCAATGGCTTCGTCCGCGACGGCCTTAGTCAGGTCTACGGTGAGAAGCACGGAGTTCTTATTGCGTCTTAGTGGATCAAATGGGGCTTCGAGAAGTACTAGATGACATTAGCAAGGTAGTCTAGTGACCCGGAAAAAGACGACATACATCCAGTATTGTCCCAACTCTTGTCTGCCAATGCTTCGGGGTAGCTGGGGGCAGCATGTCAGTACCAGGCACGGGATGGTTGTGATAGGCTACGGCATACAGCTTACGCATGGCATTGACCACGGCCCGGGAGAAGGGGGCAGAAGTGACAGTGGAGCTCATTTTGTACGACCGACGGAGCGTAGCGGCAAACATCAATCTAGCTCCGGGCTGATGACACGAGAGGGCAGGCTGGTGTTGCAGCTTCAAAACGCGTACGGATATCGATAAGGGCCTGGTGGGCTGCGTCGATCAGATCCCTAGGCGCAGGGCGGATCGTGCTCGGCAGCTGGTCGGGTCGGGGGTCACGTCAGCGGGGCTCGCCCAGCCCTTTTCCTCCCCGCTGCATTATCTGATCCGCCCCTCTGTAGCCGCCCTGGAAACCGCCTTTCCTCAGCGACCGCTCTGCCCAACTGCCGAACATGAGCGCCTCTTCTGGCGTCACCCCGGAGACCATCAAAGCCGTCTTGGAGGAGAAGATCGGCGCCGTTCATGTTGAGATAGCCGATCTCTCAGGTACGCACCGCAACGTTGCTCACGCATGTCGCACTCTGACACCTTTTCCCGCCAGGCGGCTGCGGGCAGATGTTCGAGGCAATCATAGTCTCGCCGCAATTTGACAAGAAGACGACTCTTGCCCGGAACCGACTCGTCAACGCCGCCTTGAAAGAACAAATCGCCGCCATCCATGCCTGGTCAGCCAAATGCCATACTCCCGAGGAATGGGAGAAGAAGAAGGCCCAGGCTTGAGGAGGTCTTTCATCCTTGGTCAACACACAAGTATTGTTGCAACGACGGGAGTCGGGAACATGACGGCCATAGCAATTGTCCGGATAGGATATCATGCAAGGAGCAAATGGCATGACGAAGCAAAAGGGCATCAGACCCACCCTAAATCATTATTCACAGGGTATATGCAATTAGCTAAGGAGTACTCTAATCTCCCCACTCGTGCGCGGGAAAAGCTCTCTTAGACTTGGAGCTGGCGGCTCATCCGCGCCGTTCTTAATCACCCTCAGCTCATCTGCTGCCAGAATCTTGCTCTCCACGAATTCAAAGTCCTCGCAGAATTTCTCCGCTGCAGCCTCCGTGATGTCTTGGACCATTCTGGTGTTTCGTAATTTCTTGATGTTGTCCATCGCATCCATCAATGCAGAGGGAAGGAAGTCATCCAGCTGTCCTCCTGCATTGACGAGAGTCTCCGGCTTGAATTGCGGGAGCTCAGAGATCGACCTCAGCCCCTCTTCGGTATCGGGGAGCTCGGAGAGGATTGCCTTGAGTGGATAAAGCCCTGAGGAGTGCATGAAATATCTGTGCTGAGAGGCTACAAGATTTGATCGGTGTTCCTGCATGGTGTCGTCCATTTCATCAACTCTCTCCTTCACAAACGAGTATGGAGCGAGCACCGATTGTGCAGCCAGCAGGCAGTTGATGGCGAAAACGTCGTTATCAGGTTCCTGTAATCTCTTGTAAAGGTTGTGGCAGCCGTTAAGGAAGGGGTCAAGTGCCTCGACCAGCACTGGCTGAAACCCATTCTCGCGGTTGTCCAGCGCTGCCATCGATGAGTCATAGCTCTTGAGTAGTGCCTTTAGCATTTCAAGTGCTTCTTCCAGGAAATCAGGAGGCGCGAGATCCGTTGGTGCCACTGCCAGATCGCTCTGAACACTGGCTACATGATCCCGCATATTCGCACGGAATTGTCTCAGGGCCGATTCTTCCAGAGTGGCGAGGACATCCAGGATGGGCGAATCTGTGCCAACTAACTTGGAGAAAGTATTGTGATAGAAGCCGATAAGGTTTGCAATCTTGAAGACCAAAACGGCGTCTTCATGGCTTTGGATGACTTGTTCCGTCCGCTGTCTCAACAGTCTCGCAACTCCAGTCAAGTCGCGGCTGACAAGTTGATGCAGGGCCTTTTTCCCGTCGAAAACTTCCCCTTCCTCGCCATCTACACGTAACCACGGCTCACTTTCAAGACCCTGCTGAATGCTTTTGGAGATTTCATCGCCCTCTGAGATGAATAGCACTTCGAGCGCCTCGCGTTCCGAAACGGTAGTAGAATGGACCCAGGCAAGCATATCGCCAACGTAGCGCAGAGGATCATGGGCATAGAACTCGATAGGCTTTGCAGTGGAGCTGATGTCGGCTTGCGAGGCTCCAGTCAACGCGGTATAGAAGGAATCTGAAAGGGTGTGCTCTCTAGCCTCGGCAAAAAAGTCAAGACAGCTTTGGAACAGAGTAGGTCTTTCGGCCAGGACGCGTAGAGCACGGCGAATGGATGCGCTGATCTGCGGGTTCTCCAGATCCAAGGATTTGAACTCGCGCTGGACCCATCGATAGAGCTTCTGGAAGGCAGAACTGAGCTGTTTCGAGCTTTGTTCAAGAATCTCCAAGCCAAGTCGCTGGTCTTCGGTACCGAGAAGCAGCTGACTGTCGTGGTGGATCCTCTTCACTCTTGTGAGGAGCTGGAAAAATTCATCATTGACAGGTTCAGTGGTGGAGGTCAGAGTGAACAACTCCTCGTCAGAAAGGGTGAAATGGGACTTCAGGGCATCCAGAAGGCGCTGCTTCTTTTCGATATCGGCCTTTTGGTTCATCAGGGTCGATGCCTCTTCCAACATAGGTTTCGTCTCGCGATTAGCCGCCGACACCTGGGCCCTCATATCGGCACAGCACTTGTTCAGAGCCTGAATTGCGGTTCCGACGCGGCGCAATTGCTGAAGACAGTCAGCGCACGAATACTACGCCGGGTAGCTAAGAGATGAACAACCTCTGCAATACGACCAAAGTCCTGGACGATCTCGCCATTGCACTGAATGACATCACGTTGCACCTCCAGCCTGAGTTGGCGGCGCATGTCCTGGGTATTCTTGAAGCCACGAGCATCAAGAGTCTCGAGGGCATCGCGAATGTCCAAGTCGGCATACGAAGCAGACAAAACGCTGGAGATGCGCGTTGACAAGGCGCTGGCGCGCTGCGGTCCTCCTCCCAGCGCGGCATCGCTAAATTCGCCGGAGGGCCGGCTGGGGAGGGAAGGGCTGGACATGGTCTGAATGGCGGATGGGCAGGGGAGCGAGCTTCGGTCGGGAACACCTGGCACATGCGGAATCCGGAAAGCCGCCTGGCAGGCCGGGCCCCCGCGGCGATCTGCCGGGCGGCGTAACGTTCTTCCCAGACCCTTGCAGGCGGTGTCGGCGCGAGTCATGAACACGCGACGAATGACGCGCCCGCCCGCCGCGGCGGCTCGTGGGCTCCTCGAGGCGGCGACGGCGATAGAGCGATCCACCAGACAACAACCCACCTGACGCCTGCGTGTGCCTCCGCTCTGCTCGCACCCCGTTCCTGCGTCACGAGCCCGCTTGCCCTGCGCATGCACTAACGCCCACCCCTCAAGCCCGGCCCTCCACCTCCGCCTCCAGCTCTCTCACGCTCTCACCGCGCTCGTCCTCCCGCCCAACCGCCAACTACCTTGCCCGAACTTCGGACTGGCCTCCATCCCAACATACTACACGGCCACGCTCAACAGCAGCGCTCCTCTGCTGCCCACGCTCTCGATTGAGCCCCGCGGTCGATCGTTCGGCAGCCTCGCACCTCCCCGCAAGCGTATGTCGAAGCCACACGCGACACTCTGACGATTGCCCACCTGGGCCCGCCATGATGGCTTCAAACCTTCTCTCGCGGCTTTTGCCCGCTGCTGATGAGAACTCATCCTACGAACCTCTCGCACAACGCCCACCCCATTTGCATAGACCGGACGGTGGTGACAATGCTAGCCTGACTCTGGACGAGGAGAACCTTGAGGCTCGCTTTCAGGATACGGATCTGGAACACCTTCTCGCCGAAGCTGCTGATAGCCAGATCACTGCCCGCAGCCCGCCCTTGAACCCTGATACCCACAATGCAAAGAAGGCTTCGCCCGCTGCTGCTCCGCCGCGTAACCGGCCTAGGTGGATGCAGTCTGCCCCGTCCAGGCCTCCTGCTCCTGGCGTAGACGAGGACGACGATGTGCCAGAATCGCTTTTATTGGACAGCGACAGGCCGCCAGCGGGGAGATCTAATGAACGTTCACGGCCGCGCCAGCACCCCCCTCCACCCGATCGCCTTCCGTCGCCGGTGCCCGGCCCGTCCACTCGTGCCGCCAAAGCCCAGTGGGATACGACAAGAACCCATCATCGGCTCCATACAACTACCCCTCGATCACGCCAAGTCCGGTCCCAACTGGGCGCAAACGGTGTGATCTTTACCGATCCCAAAGAGGAGGCCATGTGGCGGTGGGCCAATGTGCACAACCTTGATCGCTTCTTGGCCGAGGTCTATAGCTACTACCAGGGCCATGGAATGTATTCGATTCTGTTGAACCAGTTTCTGAATCTCCTGAGGACCGCCTGTGTTGTTGCGACATGCACATTCCTCCTCTACGGCATCAACTACAAGAAGATACCTGAGAGCAACTCAGTCAGCGAGATCTTCGTCAAGGATGCATTCAGGAACATCCATGGCTTCTGGCTCTTCTGCCTGTGGATCTTTATTGTCTGCTGGGTGTACAAGCTTGGACAGGTCATACTAAGCATCCGTCCCCTCTTCCTCATGCGGAATTTCTACCAGTATCTTTTGGACATTCCAGATAGCGACATTCAAACGGCAACCTGGCAATTAGTGGTACAGAGGCTCATGGCGTTACGTGATGCCAATCTGACTACTGCAGAGAACATTTCTGCACACGACCGCAGGGAACTCGGGGCTAATTCGAAGCAAAGGATGGATGCTCACGACATTGCGAACCGGGTAATGCGTCGGGATAACTATCTCATCGCCCTTTTCAACAAGGACATTCCGAACCTCACTGTTCCTGTTCCTTTCTTGGGAAATATCCAATTCTTCTCGAGGACCATGGAACTACTGCTTGAAACGTGTGTGATGCAATTTGTCTTCAACGCCGATGGTCACGTCCGCCGTGAATTCCTCGCTAGCAAGGAAAGACAGAATCTGATCGACACTCTCAAGCAGCGTTTTAGAAAAGCAGCTATCTTGAGTATCTTCATAGCACCCGTATCTGCCGTCTACTTTGTTGTATCTTATTCCTTTCATTACTTTAGCGTAAGTCGTAAACCCCTTCTAAGCTACCCGTCACTTTATTGAACAGTCCCAGGAATTTCGGAAAGATCCTTCTCAACTTGGCTCAAGGATGTTTACACCAATGGCCGAATGGAAGTTCCGCGAATTCAACGAGCTACGACACCTTTTCGACCAACGACGTAATATGGCATATCCCTTTGCCGACCGTTACATGAACCAATTTCCGAAAAACAAATCGGACCAGATATGCGAGTTCGTCGCATTCGTTGCGAGCATTGGAATCGCCGTCCTCGTTTTGGCGTCTATGTTCTATCCAGAAGCCCTCACACGCCTGGAGATACTTCCCGGGAAACCGTTATTCTTCTGGCTCGGTGTATTCAGCGCAGTATACGCTGCTGCGCGTAATCAAGTCACCAACCCGGCGGATTTCGTCATGCCGCCTGAACAAGCCCTAGAGGAGGTTATTGCAATCACCCATTATTGCCCCGAATCCTGGCGTGATCGACTCCATACGGACGAGGTTAGGAAGGACTTTTCGAAACTTTACCAGATGAAGCTGGTTATATTCTTTGAAGAAGTCTTGAGCATGGTTTTCACACCTTTTGTGTTGTGGCATAGTTTACCACTATGCAGCGAGCGTATTGTCGACTTCTTCCGCGAGTTTACTATCCACGTCGACGGGTTGGGCCATGTGTGCTCCTACGCAGTCTTCGATTTCAAGAAGACAGACAACATTGCGCAGGGCAACCGCAACCGGCAGCAGACAACCGAAACCCGGCAAGGCTGGTACAGAGTCAACGACGGGAAGCTGGACGCTTCGATCTTTGGATTCATGCAGGCGTATGGTCCGAGCCCTGGTGGTCGTGGCCCACATGGATCCCACTTTGCCCTTCCGCCGCCGTTCAATCCCTTGGCTGGCTCAACAACCGGAATGGACCATGGCACATCCCGCGCGAGGAACCGCTCGGGCCAGCGTGCAACCCAGCGCCATACGCCACGGTCTGCTGCGGCAGCCGGCCCAGGATCCCCCATGGGATCGGTGTTGCTGGACCCTCATCACCAACCACCCATTGTCAGTGCTCGCTATTCGCCTCATCATGCTACGCGCTCGCGATATAATTCAACCCGCAATCCGCAAAGACATCTGGACGAACTGGATGAAGAAGCAGAGGCAGGCACGACTAATGCGGACCACATTCGGTCATCGGGCAACGTCCCAGAGGATGACAGCAACCTTGGGGAGTCTTGGCTCCATAACGCTTCCAGTGGCGGTGGCGACGATGATGATCTGGAGGGTGTTGATGGGGGCAGGGGCGCAGGTGTGCTGGGCTTGATACAACAGTTCCAGAACGCTCATGCGCAAGGTCGGGGACCGGGGGTTTAACTGGCGTACATGACTGGGGCTCGGCGTATGGCATCCACAACGTTCATGAGCAAGGACACGCAGCTGTTAGCTACGAAGTATCAGTGCATTTTCTTTAGGAGTTTCAGTAGACGGTCGTGGATACAAGGCGTGCATGGTTCTGGCTTTTCTCTCAACTTTAAGCACGCTGTCGGCAAGCACAGACGACGCTCGGTTGCATGAGACACAAGACTTTCTTCATCAGAGAGATTGTTCAGGCCGCGTCTCTCTCTCTCTCTCTCTCTCTCTCTCTCTCTCTGGGTGCAGAGCGCACGGATCTCACATGCGTTCATGAGAATGTCCTGGAAAAGAGTCATCCAGTAGTCAAGAGAAATGAGACGAATTCATCTGTGCCATGTTCATGATGCTCTCAATGGATTGTATGTATATTCTTGCGTGAATTGTCCTGTCGTCAAAGCGAGGGTATCCACCATCTAAGTACACATGAAACGTCTATCCCAACCCCTCCGTCTATAACCCAACCGTTCTATCTGACATCATTGCTTTTTCGTTAATTCCGGTTGTCGAAACCCGAAGAACTCCGTTGCATGCATTTCCCCGCGCCAAGCGATCGTGAGGATAGAAAAATATATATATATGTGCCCGGCGCATATAGAAAGGCCTTCTTCCCTTAGCCCGTTTCGATCGTGAGGGGGAGAGGAAAGGAAGGCCGTCCTGACCACACACCCCTGGCAGGTCACCGCTCCCGCCGTAGCCGCGAGAGAGATTCTCTCCGATTCAATCCGTCCGGAATTTGACTCCAGCTTGGCCTCTCACGTCCGTCTCGTCTCGATTCGATCTCGCCCTTGTCCTTGTCCTTCTCCTTCTCCTTCCATCCATCTCCTGCCTTCTCTCCCCCCCCCTCCGGCTCTCCTAACCCCTCCCTTTCATCTCCACTATTCCCTCCCCTCCCCTCCTCGCACCGGCACTCACACTCACTCTCCCACTCCCACCACTACCACCACCCCTTCCTACCGCCCCTGAGCCACCAAAGCCATCGCCCCGCCACCACCACCACCACCACCACCCCTCCTCACCACGACGGCCCCACCCCCACCAGCAACAGCAACAGCAGCCATCTCCTTCCCACGCGACGACCGCAGCGGATTGACGCTCACGCCGTCGTCGGTGGCGGGCGGGCGGACCTTGTAGATGCGGTGGGCCTGGCGCTCGTGGAAGACGGTGTCGGCGTAGCGGGGGAAGCGGAGGGGGCAGAAGGCGCAGGCGTGCTGAGGGGTGAGGTTGTTGTTGTTGTTGTTGTTGTTGTTGTTGTTGTTGTTGGAGCGTGGAGCGGTTGCGGCGGCGGCGGTGGGATCGTGCAAGGGGAAGAGGGGGTCGATTGTGTGGATCGTCGGGGTCAGGGTCGAAGTCGGGGTCGGGGTCGGAGTCGAGGAGGAGGACGACGACGATGACGACAACGAGGGGGAGGACGAGGACGAGGGGAGGAGGTTGCGGTTGAGGTCGTGGTGATTATGATGATGGGGGTCCGACGGCGACGGAGAAGTCAGGGACGCGACGCCGCCGGGGGCGCCGAGCCAGAAGCGCATGTCGATGCCGTCGGCGAAGTGGGCGGCGATGTGCTCGACGCGCTCGGCCCAGGCGGGCAGGCGGGCGCCGCAGAGGCCGCAGGCGATGGCGACGCTGCGCGCGACGCGGCGGCACCACGACGCCTGCATGGCGGCCGACATGTGCGTCTGCCTGTGCACCTGGCCCAGGTGCTGGATCAGCTTGTCCTTGCGCGTGAAGGTGCGCGACGCCCGCGGCGCGCCCAGGCACGGCGCGTAGTTGTGCCGCCGCACCAGGTGGTCGTGGGTCGGGTTGGCCTGCCCGCAGAAGACGCAGAAGACGCGGTGCCGGCTGCTGCTGCTGTTCTTCTTGACCTTGTCGATGTTGTTCTCATCGTCGTCGTCGTCATTCTCGTCGGCGCCGTCAAGGAGGCGCACGGCGCCGCCGTCGGGCATGCAGATCCACTCCTTCTGCGGCATGTGGACGGACTCCTCGTGCCGGCGCCAGTCGTACTTCTGGGCGAAGTCGCGGTTGCAGAAGGTGCACTGGAAGATCTTGCTGGCGTCGCCGCGCTCGCGGACGACGGCGTTGCCGCTCCGCCGCAGCGAGCCGCGATGCCGCTTGCGCCCGCGCCGCGGCACGCGGTTGACGGCCGAGTCGACGCTGGCGTGGGACGAGTTGGACGAGTTGCTGCTGGCTCCGGCCTCCGAGGGGGCGACGACATCAGGATGCCTGTTTGCCGAGCCGTACCCCTCCGTGGTGCTCGCCTGTGCTGCTGCTGCTGCGGCTGCGGCTGCGGCTGCGGCTGACGACTGAGGCGTCGCGAACGAGGCTGCCGCATGCCGCAGCCTCTCCTCCGGGATCCCTTCGTCCTCGGGCGAGCTGGACAGATAACGCTGCATCGGGCTCTGCTGCTGTCCCGGGAAAGGGCTGCTCAGCCGTGCGCCGGGGTCCGGCTTCACCAGAGGCACGGCGCTTCCGTGGGGCTGCCCGGACTTGTAGCTCGGCGTCCGGGAAACCTTGGGCTCTCTGGCGCCAGCAGCGGGGGTGAAAGAAGCCGGTGGGGACAGCTGACCGCTGCTGCCGCTGCCACCGCTGGGGACGGGCCCTGGCAGCTTCCGGGCCCGCGCGTTCGCGAAAAAGGTCCTCACCTGGCGCGCGGTGAGGCCGGTGGCTTCGGACAGCGTCGAGACGTCCTCTCTCTCCAGGTAGGGATCTTCTATGTGATCGTCGAACCACTTCTGCAAGATGGCCTTGGCGGGCGAGGAGATGCGCTGGCGCACCCTCTGCTGCTGATGCTGATGCTGATGCTGCTGTTGCTGCTGCCGGTCGTGGTGGAACTGCGCCTGTAGCTGGTGCTGGTTCCCCTGACGCTCCGGGTGCCCCAGGTCCAGGTCCAGATCCGAGTGGAAATTACCCGGATTCAGGAGGCTGTCGAGCTCGTCGTCTGGGATCAATTGACCGGTGGCCGGGATGGAGTCGAAGGCCGCGGCGGGAGGCAAGGTGGCGCTCGGATGGAATTGGGCGCCCTGATAATCGAGAGGGCCGGCCGGATGGTGATCAACAACGGGCCAGCCTCCGCTCGTTTGAGGCGGGAAATGAGCGAATTGATTGAACTGATCTTGAGATTCTTGCGAGAGCCACCTTTGAGAAGTGAGTGAGTGAGTGAGTATGAGGGCTGCGCAAGTGGGTGGAGTGGTGGGGACTTGACTTACCAATTGGACGCGGCCGGCCCGCCATAGTTCCACGATATATCTTCAGGGTGCTGCTGCTGCTGATGGTGGTGGTGATGGTGGTGGTGGTCAATGTCCATGGCCTCGGGCCACTGCTGCATCAGAGCGGTCTGCGGGTGGAAGTAGGCTTGCATGGTGTCGCTATCGTCGTCTCGGTCGTGGCTCTGCTGTCTCCGGCGATCCATTGTCAGAGAGTGTCGGGACGAGGGTGGCAACGGGGAGGCTCCCTCCCCCTCCCCCCGGACAACGGGGCAATTATAAAGGAGACATCGATCCGTACGGGCGTGGTGGGCGGCTGGAGCAGGCCAGAGCCGCACGCGTGCCTGAGAGCGGCATGAGGCTTACTCACGACGCCCTGTTTATCAGCTTCAAGTAAGCCTGGCATAACCCAGTGCCCCGTGCGGCAGCCCTACGAGAAACGGCCCCCGTGGGACAGTTGGTGGGCAGGCCATGACAAAGGGCCAGGGCTGATTACGTGGTTCAGCGACGGAAAAGTCTGGAAAACGGGCAGAGGGAGATGTGAGTGGAGGGCGTAAAAATAGCCCACTTGCACGCACGTTCGCATGCGCTGACGGCTCCTTCAAGCGACACTGTCGTCAGGTGGCGTCGGACCGTGCCGCTGGACGAGCTCAATGGGCAGCCGATAGCACCCAGCATTTATTTCCGGATGCATTGCGAGAGATCTGGGGTTGGGCTGGTGGCTGCAGAACGCCGCGCTCGGGTGCGGCCGGGGGAGGGGAAGGGTGGTGCGTCGGCGAGCCAGTGATGCGCGCTCTCATTCCGCATCGCGCATGCGAGCAGCCTGGAGATGCTTCCAGCGCGGCTGCGTCATCGCCACTTGCTTTCTGCTGTGTGCTGGGCAGACGTGGTGCGGTTGCGATGGCGATTGCACAGCGAAGAGGGTGGTGTTGATTGCAGAAGATTAATAACGGATTCATCAGCGCGACGAGGTGGAATACGCCCGAGGCCGAGGGCGCTAGTGCCAGCTGCCAGCCAGTCTACTTAAACAGCTAGATCCTGTACTCTCCCCTGTACCACAGTACCTGGGGGACACGCGATCCCGCAATCTGCAAGAGGCGATGAGACGACACGGCACGCGGTCGTGTCGCGCAAGGGTGGGCGCACCTGTCTGTCGGCAGATTGGACAGAGGTAGAAAGCCAGGTAGGTAGGGAGGTAGGTAGGTAGGTAGGTGGTCGCACATCCCACTCCCACATCCCACATGCCACATGCCACCCAGCGCCCGCTCTCCGTATATGCAAAGCTAGCTGGGCCCGAGCATTCTCGACGCTGTTTCCCTGCGCGCCACGAGCTCCGCGGGGTCGGCGCGTCGGCCACCACTTCCATATTTAGCTCCGACCCAGACCACTCCCGTCGCCCCGGCCGATCGAGCAATCCAACGTCATCGCCATCTCGGACTCAGCGTCCGCCCACTGGTCCCTTCTCTCCCTCTCTCCCTCTCTCCCCCCCGGCCCTGATGAGCCCGCCGCGCCAGGGTGCTTTCCTATTCCAGCACCGCCGTCCGTCCCCCCAGAGCCCAAAGGAGATCCCTGCGCTCGTCCGCCCGTCTATTTCGAGTCTACTCAGCTGCCTCCACTCGCCTATAACATTATCCCGTCACCTGCTCGCTGCTGCAGAAAAAGACCGTTCTCACACAAAGGACACATCCCACCTTATGTTACGCCCGACATCGAACCACGCTGTGTACAACAATAGTACAGTGCCTAAGCCAGGGAAACCTCCCGCGAGACGGGCTCCATTTTTTTTTTTTTTTTTTTTTTTTACTTTTTTAGTTTTCCCGTCTACCATCCGGGACGATGTTTGTGCTACCCTGTCGTGCCATGGTCCCTTCGCTCCCAAAAGATTTTCCCACCGGGCCCTCACCAGCCGTTCAGGTTGCAATCGAGAGTCGTATCGCCGCCAATCTTGTGACCGAACTGTCTCTGGCGTTTGCCACTTGTCCACCACCACTCAGGGCTCGAAATCCTCATCGTTCGGGTCGTCGTCAGGAGGGATCTCTTCTTCCGTCCAGCTGAAGCTCGAGGAGGTGGAGGCATCGTCGTACTCTTCGCCATCTTCGACGCCATCGTCGAAGGTCTGATCAACAACTGTCTGTTTAGTGTATCGGTGTTTCCCATAATCAGCACGTGGTGGAGGTGCTTGACACTTACCGAGCTTACCGTCAGTCACGGATGCCTGATGGCCAGAAGACACGCGACGACGCTTGTCACCGTTGCGCTCGAAGCTGAGAGGGTAGTTGTTGTTGCCGTCGTTGATCTCCTCTTCCTTGATCTTCGAGTTGCCCACTCCAGCATCGTAGCCGGTGGACCCCGCCGACTTGTTCCTGTTGCTTCCCTTGAACACGGCAGCCTTGGGACCATTGCCAGAACTCGGCGAGCAAAGCTTCGTGTCCTCGTCGTCTGCAGAGAGATCCATGGGAGCCTTGGGCTTGATCATCTGTCCGACCGGTCCGAGGCGTGTAATCGTCTGGCGACCCTCCTCGTCGTACTTGGCGATAGCGAGGATCTGCTGGGGCTGGGCTGGGAGAAAGACTTGGTCCCGGAACCCGTTCTTCTTGTATGCCGTAGCGGCGTACGACTCTTCCTCGTCCGTCTCCTGCATGACTGCAGACCAGGTACCGACGCTGATATCATCGTCCGAACGGAGACTTCCGCCGTAGCGCCAGTCGCGCACCTTGCCGCCGGTGCGCGTTGTCATGGCCACCGCAAGCCGCTTCTTCAACTGAGCCTCCATAGGGCCGGAAATCTCGACCTTCTCAATGTCGCGGACGTTAGCGAGTGCCTTGATGAAAGCGCGCTCGAAGTTCCTGCTGACGAGAGGTTCGTTGCGGCGCGAGAGCGGCGGCTTCTCCTTGGCGGTGTACAAGTTGCTGGTGGTAGAAGGTGCAGAGATCGTGGGCAGATAACCCGAGAACTTGTCCTCTCCAATGATCTCAATCTTGACGTGCTTGAGGTTGTGCTTAACCTGTATACCAAACCTGATTAGTACAAAATGTATGCGGCGGTGTTGGCCCGCTTGGGCAATAGCATCGAGCCGCTGCGCGCGGTCGCTGACTTACATTCTCAGGGCGGATGCTCTCGAGGACCATGGCCCACTGATCATCTTCAAACTCGTCGAAACCGGCCTCAGAAATCTGGATGAAGAGCGACTTGGCCGCCTGGAACTCGGCCCTGTTCTTGTGGATCATCTGATGGAGCTTGAAGGCGCCATCCGCATGCTGCACGACGATGTCGAAGCCGGAGGCTCGAAGAGCACGACGCGGAGCCATGTTGGCGATTGCGCGAGTCGCAGGCGCGGTTGTCGAAGATCTCGGTTGGGTCGCGTCGAGTGTGGGTCGATGACGAGGTGTGGAAGAGGCTTTTAGGTAGAACGGTGACAAAAGATCTTCGGCCTCTTCATGCCGGTGCGCATATATATGGAAGGGCCGCCGTTGTGAATGAAAGCAGCGCTGCTGCAAAATCGTTCGGATTAAAGTCGTAGCGTCGCTCTCCGAATCTCAGTCATACACCGTCGTCACCCAAACAAGACGACCCACGCTGTCGTCCAGCGAACTGATTTTAGACCACGTCGGTGCTGTTTCGAGGGTCATGCCTGAATCTTCCGGCTGCTTCCACCTTCTCATATGCCCTACACCAGAGACTCATGTTTGCCGCAACAACCAAATCCATCATTTTCAAGCCCTCGTCCCGGATAATCAACTTTCCCAACTTTGCCTGCTTGCCCCCAAACCCACCTCCTGCATACTCCAATCCCAGCGATAAATCTAGCGACGCTACACCTCCGAGTATGTCCTCCGCACTAGGGCCAGGAGATGATACAGATGAGGTATGCTTCCGCATAGGCGATCGATGAAGGAAAGATGATCGCTTTGACGAGCGTTCCTCGGCATGCGATGATTGACCGCGCATGGCAGGGAGATTGAACCGTAGCTCGCTGACAGTAACAGCCTCGGGCGTCTGGATTGCGGCATTCGTGACCGGGAGAATATGACGACACTATAGCCTGTCAGCATATTCAATGTGGCATAACAAAGCAAGCCTTCACGAAAGTCTGGGGAAATGGCCTGGAGAACACAGCCGAAAGAAAGATGACGCCAAGAGTGTCCAAACAAACACCTCCACTCTCCACGAATACGCGTTTCTCCAGAGCCGGGGAGTTGACGCCAAGCTCACATGCTGTGGAATACGTGAATACAACTCACCTTGAGAGAATCCCCAGCACCCCCAGTGACGAACTCACACCTCCCATTCCACGGACTCTCGAACACATAACCTCTGTAGCCAGATCTTCTTTCCTGGTGTCCCACAGAAATCCGCCTTTGACCGTCCACCTCCTCTATCGGTGAACGGTCACCTGCGCCAAACCCTCCAGGGACACTCAAGTTGGAATCGTTCGACAATGTCTTTTTGTGTCCAAAGTAGTCTGGCGTGTACCTGGCGCCTTCATACCACATTCTCCTCCGAAAAGTCGCATCCACTGGGACCGGTCCGGTTGGGCTCTGGAAAGAGTTTCTGGACCCGGCCTGGCCGCTCCGAAACGAGTTCATGCTGTCTTCACTCCGGCGCGGGGACGAGATATCGGTGTTGAAAAGAAATTTGGTGTAGCCCGGGTTGTTGATATCGATGTACAGAGGGGCTCCCGGCTTCCGCACTCGTTCTTGAACCGGGCGACCAGAGCTGTCCGAGTATATTTCGTAGCCGGGGGGATCCTTGATCTTGCCAACGTTCCACTGAGCCCCTGATGCCGGATCGCGCCGTATGAGGGTCAGGGACAGTCCTTGCTCAGATTCTGCACCCGGCGAGAACAGTCCAGATTCGACGCGGCCTTCAAAACTGGGCTTGGATGAGTAGGGGGATTCTGGCTCTCTTGCAGGGCTCTTCAGTCGCTTCGGCTGGTCTTGCATCCAGAAAGGGAGCTCTGCCTTCTGTCTCATAGGCGAGGGTCCTCGCACGGGTGGCTGGGCGGACCATCGGCGGTTTTCCATGCCAGGGCGCAGATTTTCTTGTTGCTTGTGTGGCAATTCAGTTGAACGTCCACGACGATGGGACATAGGGCTTGGGGGCATTGGTGGCTGGGAGTGCTGGGGAGGTGGAGGTGGAGCATTGTGCAAATTCTCGCTGTCTATTCTGATAGCTAGCGGAGGAATGGCAGAGACAGGTTTCCTTTTGACTGAGTTTGAGGACGAAAGAGCTGGCGGTTGGGCATCAGGTGGACCTGAGGGCAGGGGCTTCCGCAAAGGCTTCCGGATGATAGGCGTGGAGTCGTTGGCCTGCGACTCAACGGATTGGGCGTTTGCAAGCGGGTCATTCTCGAGAGCGGCAGCCTTTAGCTCCTCGTCCTCAGGAGTGTCGAAGTGCAGATAGTAAAGTGAGCTCTGGACGTCCTCGGCAGTCACGACCTTCTCCCGGGGTTTCATCGGCGTCAGGAAGACATCTGCCTTTACGTCAGCTCACTTGCAGCTGGGTGAGTTGGTAACGAGAAGAAAGAGAGAAAAAAAAAACACAAGACTGACCTTTGCTTCCCGGGACGCGTTCGATGTATAATACCAGCGGCTCATGGCGCTCGTGGGTGGGATTGCGCGGGTAGCGGGGTGGGTTCGAGGCTAGGATTGTCAGGGCCGACAACGACTTTGCCTCGACGGCCGATGTCATGCTCTGGTCACGATGGGCGGCGGCAGCGTGGGGTAAACAAAGGCAACGGCGCGGGCGGGACGGGCTCAGGAAGATCACGGAGAAGGAGAGAGAGTGGGTGGGGTTTAGGGTTTGGGTGGGTGGTTAAATGTAGGGCATGGAGAGTGAGCGAGCGCTGAAGAAGCTCGCGACTCAGGCGTGGAGCCTTGCGGTTGGCACAGCAGTACCTGCCCTGATCGTGGCAGGGGAGGCTGAGCAGATGGATGTGCTTGCGCGTTTGCCCAGGCCGCCGTGGCGAAGGGAGCCAGCAAAACGCAGCGTGGCGCATGAGGCGGCCACGGACCTCTACGGTAATGCTCATGCAAAACACACTATTGCGCGTTTGACGGGTGAAGGGTGCGTACGTAGTGAGTGTCGTGTGCCGCCGGGCGGGTGGACGGTGAGCAGGGACCAAGCCAAGCGCCCAAGCCGCCCGCCTTCGCAAGTTCCCTGCGTGGAAGAGCGAGTGAGCTGTGAAAGTGAAAAGCGAGGGAGCGCCCGCGCACGGGCCCTGCGATTTTTGCGAGCCTGCGGGCCAAGATTTCCGCGCACTGCATTGAAACTTTGCGGACGCCTCTGCTCTCTGCCCATACCTCTTTCTGACCCCGTCCACCCGCCCGCTTGTCGCTGAGCACTGCTAGGACCTGTGCATCCCTCCCGGACCAGCATCCCGCTTGCCGTGCACATCCGCCATGGCCGACGAGCTGGAGGTGAGCCCTTGAAGCCGCCCGGCCGCCACCACCCAAATCCATCCGCTGACACGACCGCTGCACAGGAGCGTCTCAAGAGCCACGCTCAGGCCTTCGAGGGTCTCATGTCCCTCATTCCTGCCAAGCACTACTACGCTCAGGATACGAGTGTATGTTCGGCTGTCCGACCGAGTTTCTCACCAGCTAAGCCGTTGCCTGCAGGACCAATGGCAGCGCAAGAAGCAGACCAAAGCCCAGAAGAAGGCCGCAAAGCGCGCAAAGCTCGACCCGAGCAATAACCAGTCCGCCAAAGACATTATGGACGAGAACGAGCGCAAGCGCAAGCGCGAGCTCGACGGCGATGACGACAGCGAGGACCTCTCCGACCTCAACGCCCCCGGCAAAGAAAAGCCACGCCAAGGTCTGAAGTTGAAGGAGCCTAAGAAGCAGAAACTGGACGAGGCTGCTTCCGACGAGGAGCACGATGAGGCGGGCGAAGAAGAAGACGAGGAGGCGCGTCGGAAGCGTGAAGAGAAGCAGAAGAAGATAGAGGAGAGAAGACAGAAGAAGAAGGAAAAACAGCAAGAGAAGGCTCAGTCTAAAAAGCAACGTCAGGAGTCCGCCTCCGCCAATGCGCCCAATTTAGACGCCGACAAGATGGATGTCGAAAAGGAGGCTGCGAAACCCACACAAGCAACAGCAGCCGAAGAACAGTCCGATGCCGAGTCTGATGTCGCTGCTTCGGATGAAGAAATTGAGAAGGTCGATGTTAGCGGCCTCGTGGAAAAAGACGACGAGGACAACTCCTGGACCTCTGCATCTCCCTCTCCCTCTCCCGAATCTCCCGCTTCATCAGCCGTCCCTTCTGCCTCCTCTTCGTCCTCCATAGTCCCTCCCGCGACCTCAGAAAACTCTAAAAAGTTGAAAAACAAAGCGGGAAAGATTCAAATGCCCCAGGTAGATCAAGAAGTGCTCAAAGCGCGACTGCAGGCGAGAATAGAGGCTCTTCGTGCCGCGCGCAAGGCTGACGGCATCGATGGTAAACCCGCACGAAACCGTCAAGAGCTCATGGAGGCGCGGAGGCGCAAGGAAGAAGAGCGCCGTCAACGCAAGAAAGAGGCGCGAAAGCAGGCAAAGGAGGAGGAACAACGAAAGGCGGCTGAGGCCGAGCTTGCACGGCTTCGCGGGTCCGGTTCACCCGGTACGCCCGACATCTTTTCACCTATGGAACAAGAAAACAATTTCTCCTTCGGCCGCATTACTTTTGATGATGGGCAACAAATGGACACCACCGCTTCAAACCTTATCGATGCCAAGAAGAGGAAGGGCAGGTCGGATCCTAAGACGGCCCTTGAGGCTGCTGAGAAGAAGAGGCAGCGTCTTGCTGGACTTGATGAAGAAAAACGCAAGGAAATTGAATCCAAGGATCTGTGGCTGAATGCAAAGAAGCGGGCTCATGGAGAGAAGGTCAAGGATGATATGAACCTGCTCAAGAAGACACTCAAACGCAAGGACAAGCAGAAGAAAAAGAGCGAGAAGGAGTGGAACGAGCGTATTGAGGGTGTGCAGAAGGGCAAGGAAATGCGCCAGAGGAAACGCGAGGAGAATCTGCGGAAGCGGCGCGAGGAGAAGGGCACCAAGCCTGGCAAGAAAGCCAACAGACTCAAGGCGGGCAAGAAAAAGGCCAGACCTGGTTTTGAGGGAAGCTTCAGGAGTAAAGCGAAATGATCGATGCGAGGATGAGGTTGGGACTAAAAGGGCTCAGGGCGTATTTACGGGCGGGCTTGGCTTGTTCGGCGTTGAGAGGTCAGGGCATTACTAGGAGCATGTACGGCGTAAAGCGTAAGCTTGATATCGTGGACGAGCTTGTAGTTGTCGTCCGAATGCACGGTCTCTTTGCCAACTCCAAGTCATCATGATTGGGATCAAATCTAAGCGTATCGAGCCGCTCCTGAATGACACACTCATCATTTTTCGCGGGATGAATGGCAGTACTGTGATGGGTTGTTACCGTCGTGACCAAAATTCATGTTGAACATCATTACATCCCAAGCTTAAGCTATTCTTGCACCCTCTGTACGAAGCTAGTTTCAGGGGGTTGCAACTACATGTAACAATGTGAACGGAATTCAAGCAGAGGTCCAAACTTAAGCGTCACCAGTATCACCAGAATTTTACGTCCTATTACATTGATTAAGCGCCCATGAAATCACTAGGCCGTCATACTAGTTTTAAGAGAGATCATCGTGTCATTAAAACGAGATACATAGGAGTGCAGCTATCAAGATATCTACAGATTGAATTGATGTTGATCTCTACTTATCAATTGATCAAATAGTAAGCACAGGATGCTACGCACGAAAAAAAAAAAATGTTTGCCGTTCTGACGGCGTTGATGCTACAATGTATGTACATCCCATTGATATCTCGACCTCTGTCCTTCCGCCGCCACTTGAACTGAACCGCCTTTCTATAAATTCACTTTTACCTGTAAGGAGCATCGGCCCTCGCAACGGCAGCGAGCTCCGGCTCCCACTTGTCACCGTTCGAAAGTAACTTCTCCTTATTGTAAAGCAGCTCCTCTCTTGTCTCGGTTGCGTACTCGGCGTTGGGAGCTGCATTGTCGTCAGAGTTCGTCCATCAAAATGTCGCTGATACAGAATAGACATCATGTTGGGGGGGAATGCTGGGAATACGCACATTCGACAATGGCATCCACAGGGCAACTCTCTTGGCAGAACCCGCAGTAGATACACTTGGTCATGTCGATATCGTATCTGGTGGTGCGCCTGCTGCCATCCTCACGTTCCTCGGCCTCGATAGTGATCGCCTGTGCGGGGCAGATGGCCTCGCACAGCTTGCAGGCAATACAGCGCTCCTCACCGGTCGGGTAGCGGCGCAGGGCATGTTCGCCACGGAAGCGCGGCGAGATGGGTCCCTTCTCGAAGGGGTAGTAGATGGTGTACCTGGATGAATTGCTCGTCTCAGCATGCGTTGCTCATCGATATGACGGGTGGAGGCCAATGCAGAAGTCCCGGGGGAGAAAGGGAGCTTACGGAGCGCGGAAAAACTGCTCCAGCACGACGTACATGCCGCGCATCATCTCGGTAAGCAGGAAGTACTTCCCAGCCTTGTCGAGAGCCCCTTCGGCGCCCTGGTCCCAGCGCTTGGGGGTCGGCAGACGGAATCCAGAGGGTGGCGGACCAGCGGGAAGAGCGGCGCGCGGCGCGCTGGTCGAAAAGAAGAGGGCGGTCGCGGGGGTGTTGGACGCACGCAGAAGGTGCGTGGTCGGCCGGGCGCGAGCCAACATGGTCATTGGCCTCGTACTTGCCATGGCGGGCGTGGTGGGTGCGGGCGGAGCGGAGAGGTGAGTTGTGGTGTTGAACGGCACTTTGACGTTGCCGGCGTGGCGGTTCTGTAAGGTCAATGGCCTCGATCTGATTCGCTGCGCGCCAACGTCTGTAACGTCAAGATAATGATGCCTCAGGCCAGAACTAGGTCGTCTTGGAGGAATACAACACGAATAGCCCTTAGGACAGCAGGCGAGGCCCCAGCATCAGCGCAAGAGACCGAAGCACACCGCCTGCTGCTCGTTGCGAAGGCATGGCAATGGTCGATGGGTGACGGAAACCCGGCACGTGATCTTGGCGGCGCCCAAGCTCTAAGCCCGTCCCGACTCGTCGATGATTTTGCGAAGTGCCTCATCGCCGCGCACCGCAACACCCGCCTCCATCTCGCCAGCCAGCACCCGCACCTCCATCCGCCATGTTCAGAACCGCCATCCTTCGCTCCGCCCGCGGCGCTGCCCGCTCTGTCGCCCGGTGGCAAGCCCCAATTGCCCGTCCCGCCGTCCCTGCTCTCCGCGCGCAGTCCAGACAGCAGCTCCCCGCCGTGTGCTTCCAGGCCGTCCGCTGCTACTCTGCTGGTGGCGCTCTCAACAAGGACGAGGTTGAGGGCCGGATACTGGATCTGCTGAAGAACTTCGACAAGGTATGTGGCTTCCGAGCGCCCGTTGCGGCAAGCTTCGGATGTAGCTGATGCGCAATTCAGGTTCAAGACGCGTCCAAGGTAATTGAAGATCTGCCTGCTTCATCGCGCACCGATGCTTATTCAATCTAGCTCTCTCCTACTTCCCACTTCTCCAACGACCTCGGCCTGGACAGCCTGGATACCGTTGAGGTTGTCATGGCCATTGAGGAGGAGTTCAGCATCGAGATACCCGATAAGGACGCCGACCAGATCCACAGCGGTATGTCCAGTCCCGGCTGCTCACACGCCGCCATACATTCACCGTGATGCGCGCCCATGCGTGGGTGCTTGCAGAGGTGGCGATCACTTCCAGAATTAGCGTTACTGACTCCGAGCAGTTGACAAGGCAGTGGAGTACATCTTGAGCCAACCCGACGGTAAGACTCTCGGATGCTCTGGCTTCGAAATGATCCAGCTAACAGAACACGTAGCGAAATAATTGGACTACGAGAGGATTGCAGCGGGAAGGGGAAGGAAGCGACGGCTGGAGGAATTGCGGAGTAGGCATTTGCTTGTACAAAGCTATCAGCTCTGGATCTCTGAGCCTCTGTACTATGGACTAGAAGACGAACATCCCCATGAAGCCGCTTGTTGGTGGCGCTGCTATTGCTATTTCTGCTGCTATGTATTGCTGCGTGAGACGTCGCCTGCGACAGGGTTGGGTTCATCGTCCTCGCCAAGCCAGTTATTTCACTTTGGCTCAGCAGCCAACCGTCGTAAAATACACATTCCCCATGCCGCGCACATGCGCAACAGTCCCCCCCACCACGTCAGACCCTTTCCGCGCCCGCGAAAATCCCCTGCTGCGATCTGGCCGCAACATTCCGTGAGCAACTACTGAGTTGAGCCGCCCTCCCCGACCCTTGGACGCCGAACCCTCGCAGCATCCCTGTGCGGCGGGCGCCGAGCTCAGACCTAGACCCAACACCGACACCGGGCACGACACCTTTCCACAGTCGCACCGCGTATGGCCTCTTCAACTTCAGGCTTGACGCGCCGGCGAGGCGCGGGTGCAGGTGCGGGCGCGAATGGCGACAACGACAACGACGGCAGCCGCGTGAGCTCGCCCGTCCCGCGACGCAACGACGACGGCCCCGGAACGTCCTACGAGAACTCGGAGAATGGCCACAAGATTGCCTACGACCCGCGGGACATCAGCGAGAGCGCGGAGCGGAGCAAGCAGCCCAAGCTGACGCTCATGGAGGAGGTGCTGCTCATGGGGCTCAAGGACAAGCAGGTGGGCTTCCCACGCCCCGAGGCTGCCTGAGGAGGGGCGCAACTGACAATTGTCCGGCCAGGGATACCTCTCCTTCTGGAACGACAACATATCCTACGCCCTCCGCGGGTGTATCGTCATAGAGCTGGCCTTCAGGGGCCGCATAAGCATGCAGAAGGACTCGTCGCGGCGGCGCTTCCCCCTCGCGGACCGCGTCATCGAAGTCATAGATGACACCCTTACCGGCGAGGTTCTCCTGGACGAGGCGTTGAAGATGATGAAGTCAAGCGAGAAGATGAGTGTCGCTTCGTGGATTGACCTCATGAGCGGTGAGCTTGCCTGCCGTCTGCTCCTGAAATCGCAACTCTGACACCTGGCCCGAATGCAGGCGAAACATGGAATCTCATGAAGATCGGCTACCAGCTCAAGCAAGTCCGCGAGCGCCTGGCGAAGGGCCTCGTCGACAAGGGCATCCTCCGCACCGAGAAGCGCAACTTCCTTCTCTTCGACATGGCCACCCATCCTGTCGCCGATGGCGGCGCGAAAGACGAGATTCGCCGCCGCGTCCGCAACCTCCTCACCAACCGAACCGTCGTGCTCCCGCCGAGCCAGTTCCTCCCCGAAGAAATGGAGTTCAGATATCTGCGTACCATTGCCATGGTCTGCGCGGCTTACGCGGCCAACGTGCTGGAGAATGCGCTGTCGACGCTGGGCCACGAGGCGCGGGAACGGGCCTTCGCACAGGTTGACGAGCTTCTCGCCGAATATTCACAGTGGCCCTTTGCCCGCCGCGCCGGTGGCTCGGGTGGCATTGGGGCGAACTTGGGGCAGGTTGTTCAAGAGGAGGTAAACAATAGCAAAGACAAGGAGTTGCAGCTCGAGGTGAGTCTGCTGCAGTGTTATTTACGACAGACGAACACGACACGCTGACGGAAACCCTAGGTCGTTGCTGCTTGCTTGAGCGTCTTCACCAGGCTTGATTCATTGCTATAAACTAGGAACATCATGACGGCCATCACCTTATATCCTGCGCATCAGGCGGCCCTCAAGCAAGGGCGCTTTCGGAGAACTACTACTTAATTCGAATCAATGGCGGTTGGGTCGGATCGGGCATCATCCGCTCGTGCTGTCCAAGGGGCCGGGTGGCGGAGCGAAGCCGTGGTGGACGGGACGGCGGATAGGCAGACCCCTTTCTTTTCTCTCGTGTAGGAGGCGCCGGGAAGACGAAAACAACGGGATTTCGATTTGTTGTTCTGTTGACTGTGTGTTACATAGCATTCTGCTCGTTGCTTTGAGATATCTGGGTAGCTGAGAGCTGCCCGTTCACAGACTACGCCCAACTCTCGTCTAAGACTGATGGGCAGCCACAACGACTGGTTTGTGCACGTGACTTCGGACTCAACCACCGGACCTTGCAGGCGCAAGAGGACGGCTCCGCTCCGCCCGGAAGCAGCGGGGCCGCGGCGGCAGCAGGCTCGGGACTCGTAGGGCTGAGAGGCAGGGCGGGAGGTGCGCTGTCAGGCTGGCGGCGGGCGAAGGGGAGAGGCGATGGCAGGCCAATGGCGGGTGCTGGCGGAGCGGCTTGGCGTGGTTGTGGGCGTGGGCGTGGGCGTGAGCCGCGCTCTTCGATGCGACACGGAGGCAGCTCGCAAGCAAGCCCGAGCTTAGCATTTCCCGCACCCAATCCTCGCCAGACCGTCACTCGTGCGCGCCAGGGGCGGAGAGAACGGACGACGTCAGCTGCGAGACACTGCTGGTTAAGCGCTTTCCGCTGCTTGGGCCCATTCCTAACTCGCCGCTCCGCCGCCCTCGGTTCTCTTTGTGCCAGCCGCCCAGACTGACAGACGCTCGACGCGCCCGATCATTGCGTGCAGCTCTGGTATGTTGATTCACTCCTCCCGCCCATCCGCCCGCTCTGCTGTCTCCGCTGCCGGTCCGCTGTTGCTGCGCGATGGCGTCGCCGTGGCCGAGCCTCGTCGCCTCACCTCCCAGCCAGCCCGCGCCCACGCGCCTCTTGCTCGGGCCTTCCGCTGACATCAGCAGATCATTCATGTCTCCTCCCTGACCCGCTGGACCTTCATATCTCCTCGGGCGACCCCGTGATCGCCGCTCTCCCGACGCGCCTGTGACCCGTACATAGACCATGCCATCACCCGTCGCGTCGACCACCGCGCTCCCTTCCCAGTCGCACGAATCATCGCAACAAGAATCCACCCCGGCGCCACAGGACGCGCAGAACGGCGCTGCTGGAGACGATGCTGCCGAGTCGCAGGATTCGGCGCGTCCGTCGAGTTCTGGCCAGGCCGCAGAGGGCAATGGTATAATACGCGAGGGCAAGGAGAAAGCAAAGGCCGTCATGGCTGCCTCGGGCGTGGATGTGAACGCGAGCGCCGAGCAGTCCTCGCCCTCAGCTCGCGCCAAATCACCACCGGCCGGCAGTGAGGCTGCCAATGGAGTCTCGCCCAGCCGGAAGCGCTCTCGTTCCGGGTCGCGTCTACCGTCCCAACCGCCATCCCAGGGCTCTTCCAGTCAGAACCAGCCTAGCCTCAATGAGTTCCTAATCAACCAATATACCACGCGCGACTTGCTCCACGCTGCCGCCCTGAACGACCAAGCTGCCAAGGCTAGAGCGTTGATGGGCGAAAAGCTCTCCGAGGCAGAATTCTACAAACAGTTGCGCCAGCAACGTCAAGTAGACCCTGGCTCCGTGTTTGGCTACGGATTTGAGGGATACGGCAATGGCTATACTGAAGCGAAGCCCTCGCGACTCCAGTATCCAATGCAAAGGAAACGTCTAGGGAACCGCCGCTCGAAAAGCTTGCACATGGCGCGGAAAGACCTGGCCAAGCAAGCCGATACTTTTGAGGAGCTGGTGCCGGTACGACTGGACATCGAATTCGACAAGATCAAACTCCGGGATACTTTCACATGGAATCTCCACGACCACATCGTTTCGCCCGAAATATTCGCTGAGAATATGGTCGAGGACTTCAAGATCCCCCCGGAGATGGGTCCTCAAGTTTTCCGCCAGATCAACACCGAGATCCACGAGCAACTGCAAGATTACTATCCTCATGTCTTTTTCAAGGAAGATCCATTGGACCCACACCTACCTTACGACGCCTACAAGAATGACGAGATGCGTATATTGATAAAGCTGAACATCACAATCGGCCAACATACCCTGGTGGACCAGTTCGAATGGGATATAAATGATCCTATGAATTCACCAGAGGAGTTCGCTAGGTCCATGACGAGGGAGCTCTCGCTTTCCGGCGAGTTCACGACGGCAATCGCGCACTCCATACGGGAACAATGTCAGATGTTCACCAAAAGTCTCTACATTACTGGACATCCGTTCGATGGCCGCCCAGTGGAAGATGCGGACGTACGAGACAGCTTTTTGGCCTCCCCTATCCAATCCGTTTTCCGGCCGGTGCAAGCAGCTAAGGATTACGCACCGGTCCTGTACGAACTGAATGAAGCCGACCTGGAGCGGGCGGAACTGTCCATCATGCGTGAGCAACGGCGGCAAAAACGTTCCGTGAACCGAAGAGGCGGTCCAGCGCTGCCAGATCTCAAGGATCGACAAAGAACAGTGCGGACAATGGTCGTTTCCTCTGTTCTTCCCGGCGCAGTAGAGCGAGTAGAAGATAGCCGTCTCTACAAACTCTCTCGCTCCGCATCGGGACGAGGCAGACGCACCGTCAGAGATGGTGACTCCGATGAAGAATCTGAGAGTGAAGAATCCGGCCAAGAATCTCCAGCACCGTCACAGATCATGGGAGGAACTGCACGGACAAGAGGCATGCGTGGAGCTGCATCTGCAGCAACAGTAGCCATGCGGCAGAATCTTGGCCGTTCGCAGACCCCTGAGGTCACAGCACTTCGACAGGAGCATCATCATGAGACCCGCACATCTCGGCGCTTCGGTACGCCTAGGGAGGAGAGCGTGGCTCCAACTCCTTCAACACCTGCGCCCGAGAAGCTCATGGTTAAGCTCAAAATTTCGCGAGAGAAGTTCAGGAAGTGGATGCAGGCTCAATCGACTGGGAGAGCGCATGAATATCGACAAAGCCAGCCTAATCCCGTTGTGGTATCTGCAGCTTCCACCCCTCAGCAGGCCACGCCAACCCGCAGCTCGATGCCACCGCCTCCCTCTCCAGCATTGCAACAGCGATCAACGCCTGGCCCTGGGACTCCTACCAGCAACGGATCGCTGAACTACTATTCTGATGGGCGCTTAGATGCCCCCTACCCTCAACCAGCACAACCAGTAAGTTTCTTTCTCCGCGGGCATAGCCGACGTGTATTGACAACACATAAAGCCCCCACCGCCGGATTGGCTTGCTACAGCAGTGAAGAACCTACACGCCCGGCATCCGGACTCCGCCTTCGAGGCGCTGATGCGCTACTCAGCTATTGACACGCGCACACAACTGCAGACTCGCCTTGACAGCTTGCCGCCAGGCTCTGCACCACCTGCACACATCAAATTTCAATGGCTTCCTCGCATTAGATGCAATGACTGTCCCGGCAAGTTGTACACGGCGGGCCCTGGCCTGACGGTGGAGAATTTCGAGGTGCACCTCAGGAACAGGCAACATCTCGAGGCCGTTAGAAGGAGATTAGCGTCGTCTGGTGGCGGTGCTTCTAATTGAAGAGAGAAAAGCGAAGAAAATAAACGATTACGAAAAAGAGGCGAACTCGTGCTGTGGGATGGTTTTCTCCGTGGGGGGGCGTAAACTTCATTCCGTTTGTACATCATCATCATCACCATCATATCTACAAGACAGGGGTGCGAAAGGAGGGAGGGCGGGAACTATAAAGACGGCGTATTCTGAATTGGCTGTTGGGTGTTAGCTTACCAGTTTGGGTAAGGGAAAGACTGGGGGTTGCATCCGATAAATTCTTCCTTTTTTCAAGCCTCCATTTCTTCCAGCTTTATTTCCTTCCACCTCTTGTTTTATTGCTTGCGGTGTAGGGGAGGATTGCAATCGCATCACCCAACTGCACTTCTTCTTCTTCTTCCAGTCCTACAGCCCCTTGCTCGACTGTTGTTTGCTAGAATCGGTGCGTTTCAGCAACGAAGGCTCGGATCGACGAATTTGGCTTCTGGGACTACACAGAAGGGAAGGAAAAGTAGGGGTAGTTGAGTATAAATGTCAAGGGAGATGAGTCGGTTGAAACTGCTACGCGGGCAATAATGACTTGTCTCTCTTCATCTCTCCAGCTGCCGATGATTTCTGGGATCGCATCTATACATGTGAACGACCAACCAAGCGTCGGACTTGAGACCGTCCAAGGACGCCCCGGTGGAAGCCGAAGCGCACGGCAGCCAACATAGTAACCAGTTGTGCGCGACGCGATGTTTGAGTAGCTGGGCGCGTAGCAAGAAAACAGAGCAGCCAATCAGACGCCATTCGTCCAAATAAAGAAGAGCGATGATCACCAGATCGTCCCCCAAAGAGACCGTTGCCTGCCCCACGACGACCCAGCGGCTCTGCGACCGCCAAGCCGCCCATTCAGGCGACATTACTCGCCCGTTCTCTTAGCAGGAAGCCCGTATTCCCGCACCTAGTAGGCAGTTCCGAGGGCAGCTCTTATATTATTTCTCCGACACATGTGGGCCGGGTTGGTTCGCTCGAAGCGCCCGGCTCCTGCAGGCCAGTCGGCCGACAGTTCGACCGGGGAAAAAGCACCCGCCTTCCCTTTCCCTTGTTGCGACCTTTCTTGCGGTGAAAGGAAAGAATGGCGTCGCGGATCAGCCGCAGGGAACGTCGGACCACTGCACGGCCAACTGGCGCTGCTGGCGAAGGGCCCGGCGGTCCTCCGACGCGTTGAGTTTGATGCAAGTTTCGACTTTCTCTCGCGCTGTTGCTCGCGCGTCGTCCCTCTCTCTTTCTCTAACACACGCACCCTCCTCACCAATTCTTCCCCCCCCCCCCCGCCCCCTTCACGCAACTCACCCACTACTCGTACGTCTGCGTTTTGTCTTCTTCTGCTAGAGCCGGAACTCTGCGCGCCCGACGGGTTTCTTTCTTCCTCTCTCTCTCTCTCTCTCTCCCTCTCTCTCGGCTCTTCTCAAAACTCGCCACATCCTCGCTCTTTGCCAAGAGGTTTCCTTCCTTTCGGCCCCTCCGTGAACAGAGATACCCCAAATAATCAACTTTCCCTTCACGGAGAAGGGAAATTCGCCAAACGACAGCTGGGCTGTCCTAATTCAATAATCAACAACAACCAACCAACCATCCAACCAATAAACCAACCACCTCTTCCTCCCAAAGAAAAGACCTAAAGGAAAAAAAAAAAAAAACAACAACAACAATGGCCTTCGAGTTCCTCGCCCCGATCCTGACGCCCACGGCGCTCGCGACCGTGCAGCGCTCCCCCTCGCTGCTGGGCATCCTGGGCGCGGTGCTGTTCGGCCTGCAGGCGCTGACCGGCCTGGCCATCTACATCCACTACCGCACCGAGAAGAACAACGGCACCTGGAAGGGCTGGGGCATCCCGCTGCTGCCCAAGAAGAAGAGCAAGGTCGCGGCGAAGAAGGGCGGCGCGCCGGCGAGGAAGTGAGGGGTTTGTGTGGTTTCCAGGAGGGAAGAATTGACGGGAGAGAGGACGAGGAAGAGGGGTGGGTGGGTGGGTGGGTGGGTGGATGCGGGTGCTTGGGATGGGTTGGAGGCTGTGGAGGAGGGTATTGTCTTTGAGTCGTTAGGGCGTGTTTTTTTTTTTTTTTTCCAATAATTGATCACGAGACAATTCATATCGTTCTTCCATTCGAACGACAAATCACTTCATGGACCTTCTTCAGTGCAGCGAAACTCAGTATGCAAGCTTCACGTTTATTTCAAGACTGCTGCTACAAGAGTCCCCCCTCCAGCACTGTCAAGCACGCGAGGGAATTCGCAAGCATACAAAAGGAAATCGCTCGCTCGAGCGAGCGTCAATCCATTCCCCCCACCCCATTTCGTTGGTCGGTCAACGTGAGACTGAAGAAGCCATAGGTGTACAATTTACCAGCGAGCGCCCCGAAGAAGAGAGCCCCGCCTCAAGCCTGCATCCTACCGTTCCCGGCGTCCATTACCGCAATCGATCGTTGCAACTCCATTCCGTTTCGAGGTATCATACATGAATTTCACCGCTTATTTAGCCTTGGCGATGCCGACGGCGTCGTTGCCAAGGTCGTAGACCGAGTACCACTTGCGCAGGAAGGCGTCGCCGAGAATGGCCAGAGGGCCGGCAGGCTCGGGGAAGTCCATACCCATGAAGGCGGAGATGCAGGAGCCCTGGACCTCGAGAATGTAGTCGTACGAGGTGATGGTGAAGTTGTGGCCGGTCAGGGTGAAGGTGAGGTCGGGCAGACCGTCACGCTTGTCGCACTCAACGGTGTACTGACCGTTGAAGCTCTTCTTGGCACCAATCTCCTTGTTGCTGTTGCCTGTTAGCCGGCTTCACGTCGGGTAGAGGGTGTGGGGTGGCAAAACTTACAGGAGCTCGGCAAGGGTAGAGGGAAGAGCGATGAGGGAGGTACCAGTGTCGAGGATGGCACCGGTGTTGTCAAGCTCGGCAGTAGCATCACCGAAGGTAATGGAGTCGAGGTCGACCTCCCAGTAGGCCTTGCGCCTCAAGGGGATCTTGGTGAGCTTGCCAGTGTAGTGGCTCTCGTCGACGCCACCGAAAGTGGCGACGGACTCAGAGCCCTCGTCATTGGTGTCGCTGAGGTAGAAAGCAAAGACGGGCTCGTCAAGGAGACCCTGGTCGATCATGTTGTAGAAGGGAGGGACGATGTGGTTGACGGAGATGGTGTCATAGCCGAGACCCAAGATGCCGTCGAAGCGGCCGAAGGCGAAAGCCAGACCAGGCTCCGAGGTGGCCTCGGCGAAATCCTGGTCCTTGACGGTCAAGTCACCAATGGTGAAGACGTCGTTGGAGACGAAACCGCTCAGGCTGCCAGAGCCGTAGCGGATCTCGAACGTGCTGCCATTCTTCTTGTACGTGGACGAGGCGCTCGAGTCATACTTGGTGTGGAGGTAGCAGGCAATGGAGCCGCACTCGGAAGACGGCACCCACAGGTTAGAGCTGCCAGTGTCGAGGATGACCTTGAAGGTCTGGGGAGGAGTGCCGAGTGAGATCTCGGAGAAGTCTGGCAAGTCACTTGTCAGCTCACGTCAAGCTCACGCGAGATACGGGTGAAGAGGCATCTGGGGAGCAGCTTACACTGAGCGTTCAGGAAGTTGGTGACGGGAACCGGGTGCTCCGAGTCGGCCTCGATGGGCTGGGCCCTGAAGATGTCCTCGACGGTGTTAATCTGCGGGCGCGAGCCCATGTACTTCTGGCTGAGGGCCTTCACGTGGTCGCCAATGTTGGCGTGCTCCTGCATACAGTGAGCTTCAGCATGCTCCGGGAGCGGCCCAGAGACGGGCGGGAGATGGACGACGCACCAGCTGCTCGGCCAGAGGGACCTTCTTGAGCTTCATCTTGTGGACGCCGGCCTGGGCGGAGCCGAGCAGGGCGCCGGCGGCGAGGAGCATAGAGCCCTTCATTGTTGCGATGACGAGCGGGCGCGACAACAGCTGGCTATGTGGATGGAAAGGAGCGGCAGAGGGCGAGTTGGGGGATGGATGGAGAGTTGGATGGCAGAGGGATGGTGCGCCTGGGGAACGGGAGCTGCCTGCAGTTGTACCTGGACCGGCGCCTCTCCCTTCGTCATCTGAGGACCTTGCCAACCGATTAGCCGGGTTGGGCCTAGCGCAAGCGCTGATAAGAGTGGCTGGAGAAAGCTCCTGCGACCGTGAGCTGTCCACGAGACCGCCTCGCGCGTCATCCGTGCTCGGTACTGCCGTGAAACCGGCGCCCGGGCAACCTGCAGCTCTCATCTCGCGTCCGTTTTCCATCATCATTAGTATTATTATTGTCAATTTGGCGCTGCTACCTAGCTATCGGCGCTCTCGACATAGAAATTATCTACACGCGCGCGAACATCAAAATCCGCGAAACCGAAAGTGCCTCGTCGGGCTCCAGGCCGGGTATGTAACGCCAAGCCATGTCATCGCAGCGCATACGTGTAATCCCGTCGCCTCTTAGTAACGCCAAAGAGCCCATGCTGAAGTCTGCCTTGCCTCACTTACCTGCTGTGTTGTTGCTGGCCTGTCTATCCCCAGCCTACTTCTGGCCATGCAACCTCCGAACTCGGTTTGACTCCCCTTTCGTCGAAGCCGCCAGATCTCGTGCCCAATCTGATCGAGGATGATTCAGATCTTAACTCTAAGCTTAAGTCCTGTCCGCGCGACTCGTGCTGCTACCAACGTCAAGCTGCCGCACACAAGCACCGTGCCGCCCCACATCTGCGCGTGGAGGTAGTTGCCATTGTTGTCCGAAATCAGCGCTCCGGCGAGCGGCGGGCCCGTGAGTGCCGCGAACGACACGATTGAAAAGGCCATGCCCATGCGTGTTCCTGTCTTCTTAAGGTCCGGGGTCAAGCTGCTCAGCACCGATGGGAACAGGCCTTGGACACCCGAGGAAGTTAAGCCAATGACAATGGTGAACGGGTACAACCCGCCCACGGAATGGACTCCCGACCACGCAAAGAGCATCACTCCCGTGGCCAAGGAGAATGGTATGATGAGATTTAGCGGGCCGGTGACGCGATCGCTGAAGAACGGAGGCAAGGTTCTGGAGATGAAGCCCACGCCGTTGAGGATCAGGAGCAGGTTGAGCGATTCCGTGTACTCCAGCCCTATTACATCCCTACTAAATGCGCTAATCTGCTCTACATGTTAGAATTTGTCTTCGAATCGCAGAACAACCATCCCCGCAGTTTGCCACTTACATAGTAGAAGACGAAGTAGAGAGCCCAGAAATTGAGAAACATGCCGAGGCAGAAGAGGCAGTATGTGAGCTCCCTGAACGCCGACATATCGATTACCGGCCCCGACTGCCGCGGAGGAAGTCGCACTTTAAACAACGCAATTGTCACTGCCGACGTCGCAAGAGACACGAAGCCTAGGATGCGAATAGTCCAGCCAAAGCCGAGCTGGGGAAGCAACTGCCTAACCATAGAGGGATAGATGAGGCCTCCAGTGGCTGACCCGGCGGCAGTCAGTCCAAGAGCGAGCGCTCGGTTTTTGGAGAAGTAGGTTGCCACCAAGGCCACGGTCGGGCAGAACATGAGGCCATTTCCGAGACCGGTGCAGACGCCTTGGGCCAGAAAGAGCTGCCAGTACTGGGTGCAGAGGGACGTCATGAAAACTCCGAGGAGGCTCAGAGTCACTCCCAGGATGTACACGCGGCGGAAAAGACCAGCATCCGTGGCGCGTCCAGCAACGGTGCCTATGAAGAAAAGAAGCCAGACCTGGACGGTGCCAATCCAGGAGATTTGCGAAGCGGGGACGCCCAGAGTGGAAGTGTAGTATGTTTGGAAGGCGCCGAAGGAATTGATGTAGCCCCAGGTGTTCATGATGCAGATGTGGCCCATGAGGACCTGGGTCCAGGCGGTGAGCCCACCGTCAGGCGGAGGGCCCGGATCTCGTATTGACGCGGCGGACCTGGCGGTGATGACTTTGGACAGCACTCTTTTCGCCGTTCCAGCTGCGGTGGTTTCCTTGGTGTCCTCTTCATCTTCATCGTGGGCAGTGGCTACCTGCTCAATGGCAATCTCCTCTTCGCCGGCTGCATTGCAGTCAGTGCCCTGTGTCTCGTTTGGCGGGAACGATCGAGGAGTGAGTACCCCGCTGCCAAGCTCTTTCTCAGAGCAATCGTCCTTGGTTTCGTAGGCCATGGCGGGACTGTGGATTGCGGAGAGGACAGAGACGAGGGGAAAGAACTGAGCGAATGGACAGCAGAAGGAGAATCTTTTAACGGCTCGGTGGACTAAGGGCCGAGGCGGAGTCACAACGGCCCCTAGTTACAGTCGAAGGGCGCAGCGGGCATGTCAAAAGCTGCAGCTGTGGAGAAATGCATCGTAGGAGCTCGTGCCGTTATCCGATCGCGGAGGCGAGACTGGACTCGGATAATGGTGCCCAGCTAGCAGTCTTGAATAATCCCGCGCGGGCTCTGGTGATGGATCCATTGCGGCGGGAGTGATTGGCGGGGAAGCAGGATGCAGCGCAGGGATGAGGAGGACTTTGGTACGGAAAAACCGACCTCTCCCAAATGGCAGGATTGGTCCAGCATGTCGTTGAGCACGGCCATTAGAAATCTGCAGCACCGTGGCGGCGGAGGGAACGGCGTGACGGGTGGAAACCGCTCGCTGGCGGGGATTTGTAAGTCAGTGCCTGAGGCATGCAGCAGGGCGCGAGGGCGCGGCGGGAAGCCTGCGTCAGTCATAAGGAAGCTTGGACTGGCTTGTTGACGCACGCCGCGGCTAGCCGCAGGCCTGCCGCGCCCCAAGCTGCCCGCCATCCACTCGCCCAGGCGACCGGCAAGCCCACTTCGGCCATCTTGCCTCCAGCCCGAACCGAGAAAAGAGTGCCCATCAACTACCGTCGTCCATCCAGCCCAGCACTGATGTCGCGAGCCTACCAGCTTCTTGCCCGCCCCGTCAACACCGTGAGCCAGGCCGGCCTGCTGTTTCCCTTCAAGGTGCGTGCTGCATGCCCATCCGCTGCCATGCTCCCACTCGACAGGTCGCCTTCGTCTGCGTCTGCGCGTCGTCGCGCTGCATCTGCCTGGCCTGATCTAACGTTAGCAGGGCCTCTGGTACTTTTGCACCCACCCTTACCTGTGGCCGCTGCTGAAGGGCCGCCTGCTGCCGTGCTTCTTGCTGTCTGTGTTCGTGCTCGCAAACCTCTTCATCTGGACCTATCTGCCTCAGGTTGCCTTTCTGTATGTCTTCCACCACGCCGGTGCCTGGGTGAACGGCACCTTTTTGGTGCTCGGTGAGGGCGCTGCCATCGTCGCCATCATTTTTGAAGCCTTCTTCGTCGATGAGACCCAGGTAGATATTTTTGATGCGGTACGTCAGGTTTTTTATAGTTCCCGCCATGCCCGATGATGTGCTCGCGCTTAGACGTGAAGTGGAAAGAGGACCCGCCCGAGACCGGCATACGTTCTACATGCATATGCATCTTGGTGGGACCTCAACGCCTCCCCGTCTACGCATGTGAAAGCATAAGAAACTAGCTATTTGCAGCGCTGTGGCTCAAAAATGCAGCTGCATCACCTCACCTGACTGACCACACGCGCAGGTCCTTGTTGCAAAAGGCTACGAGGATCTAGTTACGACCCGGCGTCCTGTATCCCCGGATGGAGACGATCCAGTCAGGAGGCTGGGAAAGCGTGAGCGCCATGCCGTCTACGCTCCCTTCAACCTACGCCAGATAGTCGAGTTTATCTTGTTGCTCCCTCTCAACCTCATTCCGATTGCCGGAGTCCCGCTTTTCATCTTCCTTACCGGTTATAGAGCCGGGCCTCTGCAGCATTGGAGATATTTCAAGTTCCTCGATTTTGACAGAAAAACGAGGCAGAAATACATTAAGGAGTGGAGATGGAAATACACATGGTAAGGGATCATTGCGTCGGCGCATGCTCTTGAAGAACAGAAAACGCTAACTGTTACAGGTTCGGCACGTCGGCACTCATGCTGCAGCTCGTTCCTGTTCTGAGCATGTTCTTCCTCCTGACTACCACCGTGGGCTCCGCCCTTTTAGTAGTCCATATGGAAGAGAAAGGCAACCCTGTCGAAGAAGATGAAGGCCCAGGTTACATAGACGACCCGCCGCGTCAGAGTTACGGAACCTTGGTCTGATCTGCATTGACATTAGATTGGGAATCCTCCCGGTGAGGCACCTTTCAGTCGTCAACACCCCATGCATCTACTGAGGTCTCTGTCGTCAGCAAGCGTGCTTGTATGAATAGTTGGAAATATCTGCCTAGGCGTAAGTGCATCTCATTCCGCAAAACAGCCATATGAGTGAAGGGCTTCCAATACTTATGATGGGCAAGCTCTGTGCATGGTTTCTTCCTTTTAGAAGCTCACATTTTGGAGCCGACCGTCAGTTGCAATACCCATCTTCAGCGGAGACGCAGTTTTGGTGTTCCACACATCCTCATTCTTGCTTTTCCCTCTCTCTTTTCGGCGCGTAATTTAAAAAGAAGTTACGAATGATGAAATGGACAGTAGTTGTACATTTTCGGCGTAAGCCCGGCCTTTCCTATCCGCGAGATGTTGTCTAGGATTCGTTTTCATTGAGTCCTACCATCTTCAATGACTCAGTCCATAGTCTCTGTTCTTTCTCTTTATCAAACGCCCAGGATTCGTATCCCCTGTCCACTACGGTATAACCAGCCTTCGCAGGACCGCTTTCCGAACATTGCTCCAGGTACTTGGCGCCCTTCCCCTCGAATTCCTTCCCAACAGCAGCCAGGACTTGAGTGGCGGCGCCCTGTGCTGGACTCAAGGTGCCCCTCATGATATCCTTGTTGCTCGCCCACTGCTCCTTGAGCTTGGGGTCAATGTGGACTTGCAGGCCCGTCGTGATCCCACCGGGATGCAGGCTGAGCCCATGGAGCCCTCGTGAACCGTAGCGTCTTTCGATCTCGTTGGCCATGTAGATATTCGCCGTCTTGCTCTGCGAATACCCCTTGTTTGGCGTGTAATCCTTCTCCAGGTTGATGTCGTCAAAATGGATGCCCCCGCCGCGGTGACCGAGCGACGAGACCACGACGACCCGCGAATTGAAAGACGGCGAGGAGCCGGCAAGCAGCGCCTCCTTGAGCAGGTTGAAGAGCAGAAAGTGGCCGAGGTGGTTCGTGCCGAGCTGGGACTCGAAGCCGTCCGCGGTCTTGGCGTAGGGGGGCATCATGATCCCCGCGTTGCAGACCAGCACGTTCAGCGTCCCGCTCCGCCGCAGGAACCCGTCGGCGCAGGCGCGCACGCTCTCGAGGGAGTCGAGCTCCAGCCGCAGCAGCTCGACCCGGCCCGGCTCCAGGATGCCGGAGAGCGACCGCTCGGCCTTGCGCAGGTCCCGCGCCGTGCAGTAGACGCGGGCGCCCGTCGCGCACAGCGCTCGGGCGGTCTCGACGCCCAGCCCGGAGGAGCAGCCGGTCACGAGCATGACTTTTCCTTTCAGCTGGCCTTCGAGGCCTTCGTCGCGGATGATGTCCAGAGCCGTGGGACGGGCGTCTCCGGGACCGTTGGGCGAGGCGAAGGCTTCAGCATAGCGGAACGAAGCCATTGTGCGAACTGGAAGGTGAGACCCAGAATTTCGGTATATCTGGCTTGGGGCCCGGTGGAATCTTGATGGATGAGGCAGATGGCGACGCCAAACGAGCGTGGAGATAGGGCGCATGTGTTCCAGAGGGGGCAAGATGGCGATGTAAGGCTTAGGATGGAGACAAACTTATATACGGGAAGACCAGATAGCGCGGGGCGGCGTCCATGGTTAGGAGGGGAGCGATGACAACAGCAGCAGTAGTCAGCAGATGGGCTGGACGAGATCGATAGAGGCGTTGGAGAGATGCATGTTGAAGAGCTGTTTCAGGTCTAGCGCCGCAGTCCAGAGCTGAGGCAATGCCCAAATCGAGGAACTGGCGCGCCCGCTCTCCACCAACCCGCCATCTGCATCGCTCTAAGCCTCAACTAGACAGCGACGAACTTGGGGAAAGCACGTTTCCAGCATTTGCTTTGAGAAAAAAGACAACATCATCCCTTCCCATTGTCATCCGCTATTGACTCCCTTTTGCGGAGTCGTCCTTGGCGCACGGGCCGCAACGAGCGCAACCCTATCCGCCTCAGAGCCGTCGCGGAGCTGACGCCCGTAAACCTCCAGCTACTCCCTTCGCTCATTATTCTTCAATCCGTCTGTCATTGCAATCCCCAGTCCTCACCACGCCGTCTTGGCTCTCACCACCTGCTGAACCCGCAGACTCCGGCAGGGCCCAACCCCGGACCGGCCTCCCTGCTCGGCTTAGGGGCCGCGCAACGCTGATAGACATCCACGTGTTATCTGCACAGCAAACTCAATCTCGCGAACCCAACTCCAAAAATGCCATTTCCGAGGCCTCGATGACACGTTACGCGCCTCTGTAGTTTCTGTTCTGAGATCCTGTGACGAACTCCCTGAACAAAATGCCGCCCCTTGCTTCAACCCGCGGAGGATACGCTTCCGTACCCCAAGCCGAGCCTGCCGTAGAGTTGGAAAATCTCGGCGCCGGCTCGAGTGTAGGCAGAGTCCACCATGATCGCTCAATAGCAAGGTACCATTGATCGTCCCCAGGTCGTCGCTCCTAGCCCACTAACTCCGGAGAAGGAGAGGCCAAGCATCGGGTGTACACTCGCTTGCGAACGGCGATTCCAGTGCGGTTGACACGCCAGAAGTCATCGAAGCGAAGCGCAAGTCTATTGACATTCTGAGCGCCTTGTCAGTCGATGAGGACGAGCCGACTGATGATGAGAGATTGTCGCTCCGCAAGGTCCCGGACAGCCTGCCCTGGAGCGCTTCTCTCATAGCGATCGTTGAGCTGTGCGAGCGCTTTGCCTACTATGGTTTGTCGGGTCCTTTTCAAAACTACATGGCGAACAAGTATCACGACCCAAGCGGGCTTCCGGGTGCTATGTAAGTTACTGCTTTCTGAAGCTGGCCTGGGCTTGGCTGATTGAATCCCAGAGGGCTTGGCCAGCACGGTGCAACGCTTATCAGCAGCTTTTTTCAGTTTTGGTGCTACGTTACTCCCATATTTGGGGCCGTCGTAGCAGATCAGTACCTTGGTAAATACTGGACCATCGTGTACTTCTCCATGGTCTACATGGCTGGCATTGTAATCCTGTTCCTTACTTCCCTACCTTCATCTATCGAGGCTGGGTATGCGCTGCCAGGTCTTCTCACAGCTATCATCGTCATCGGCCTCGGTACAGGCGGCATCAAGAGCAACGTCTCTCCGCTCATCGCCGAGCAGTATGAAGAAACAAAGCAAAGGGTCAAGATTCTACCTTCAGGAGAACGTGTGATCGTCGACCCAGCCCTAACCATTCAACGGATTTACATGGTATTCTACATGTGCATCAACATCGGCTCCCTTTCTGCCATCGCAACGAGTACTATGGAGCTTCGCATCGGTTTCTGGGCAGCATACCTTCTGCCGCTTTGCATGTTCATGATCGGCTTCGTCCTCATCGCCATCGGGAAGAACAGATACGTGATCAAACCACCATCGGGGTCTGTCATCGCAAACAGTTTCAAGGCACTATACATCGCTATCATGAACCAAGGCGACCTCGATGCAGCAAAGCCATCCGTCCAACGCAGCTTCGCCATCCATCGCAAGATCCAATGGGACGACACCTTCGTCGAAGAGCTCAAACGCGCGTTGCTCGCCTGCAAGGTCTTCTGCTTCTACCCCATCTACTGGGCCGCCTTCGGTCAGATGTCCAACAACTTCATCTCCCAGGGTAAGTCAACCACACAAGCAGCACCTAACAGCACAAACACTAACAATGCGCCCCCCAGCGGGCCAAATGCAACTCCACGGCATCCCCAACGACATCATGCAGAACATCGACCCCTTCGCCGTCATCTGCCTCATCCCGCTCATGGACCGCTACGCCTACCCCTTCCTCCGCGCGCGCGGCCTCCCGCTCCCGCCCCTGACCCGCATCGCCTGCGGCTTCCTGCTCGCCGCCGCCGCCATGGCCTACGCCGCCGCCCTCCAGCACGCCATCTACGCCTCCCCGCCCTGCTTCTCCGCCCCGGCCGCCTGCCCCGAGGCGCTTGCTCGCCCGGACGGCGGCGGCGGCGGCTACGCCCCCAACGCCGTCCACGTCGCCTGGCAGACGCCCGCCTACCTCGTCCTCGCCGTCTCCGAGATCCTGGCCAGCGTGACGGGCCTGGAGTACGCGTTCACCAAGGCGCCCGCCAGCATGAAGAGTTTCATCATGGCGCTGTACCTGCTGACGACGGCGCTGGGCGCCATGATCGGCGGGCTGGTGTCGCCGCTGGCGAGGGATCCGCTGCTGGTCGGCTTGTACGGGGGGTTGGCGGTGGCGTGTGCGGTCACGGCCGGGGTATTTTGGTGGGTATTTAGGAAGCACAACGAGGAGGAGGATGGGATCGGCGGGCACGGGAAGGAGGAAGATGGTGGTGATGGGGCGTGAGGCTGACGGATGCCCCCGTGGGAGAGGGCACGCGGGGGGCCGGGAGGGGGGGTGCTTGGGCAAGGCTGGATCTGAGGCAGACTGCTCACATCAATCGCATCGCTGGCTGGACCAAAGCATGCCGATATTATCGATCGGCCTTCTCCCACGTCATTCTGAAAAAAAAAAAGTCGCAATCGGTCGATAGCACGTTGGACTGGCCGCTTCGATATCCGCCTCGTCGCCTGCCTCCTTCCGCCCAACATGCGCTGTCTAGAACCCCGCTTCTCGGAAGCCAAACAATGACTACCAAGGCTGGCTACTCATACGTTTTGCGCAGGAAGATGGGTCCAGATCTTACATGGACGTGATACAAGGCTCGTGGACTGGCCTCGCTCGCATACCGCTCGGAGTATCCTGGACTGTATCTTGCCTCGCTCCAGGTGGCCGAGCCATCCGTTCAACGTTTCCTACTAGTTGGGTAGGCGTGGGATACGTGGCGCTTCCGGTAGGCTGTGACAAAGCAGTGTCAGGCTCGCTCGTACAATACATGTGTGGGAATTCACAGGCAAGGCCGGCGGGCGGGTTGATGGTCTTGCTCCGCAACCGACAGCATGCAACGCCGCAACGTCTCGCCGCTGGCAGGATGTGAACATCCGTCGGTGCCATCGCTCAACGAATTCGACATCTCGGAACTGGATCCAAGCCCCGACTCGGCGGAAAGCAGCGTCGCTTCTGGAATATTCTGGACTTTGCAATGGGAGCGGGATAGAGTATGGGAACAGACCACAGGAGAGTATACGCAGCAGAGTTGAGCACTAGGAGGGAGGAGGAGGAGGAGGAGAAGGAGGAAGAAGAAGAAAAAAAAAAAAGGAATATCGGGATAAGAATCTCATCAAGAACCGGACGAAGGCAAAAAAATTGGTGCTGACAACACACTTTCCCAATGCGAGGACGACAAGGAGTATACTTGGGGACCCAATTTTGGTGCCCATTACAAGGAGGACAGATTACTCCACGAGATGTGTCTAAATCGTACGCCAGCCCTGCCTGATAAGCAAGACGACAGCCTTGGTCTCTTTTATAATCGCCTCCGATTGAGACACCTATTGATGTGTGTCCGTGGGTCTTTCAGGGTAGTAACAGAGCTACTACAACTCCCTGGAGTTCAGACTCAGCCGGCGTGTCCCTTCTGTCAGTTTCTGGTCAACGCGACACATGGCTCGTAGTCTGGCGTGCAGAAATCCCAGTGGCCTCCTTTATAAGGCTGGAACTTGCACATTGCTCGTTCGCCGGATGATCGCCATAGTCATTCCCATAGCGTACCCTTTTTGGTACGTGGGATTTTTTCCGAATTTTCAGAGGAGGACTGGGTGGTATCAATGGATTCATCGGCCTTGGAACACGAGACTGAACTGATATTGATGGTATGTGTTCATAGGCCCGGCGGATATGGCGCTTGTTGATTCGAGCAGCTGGCCCCTTAATTATGGTTGGAGACTACATAAATCTTGGTCTGGTCCAAAACCGGATTTCATGTTGTTTCGAGAACCACTTCGGTTGCATGCCACGCACAAGCTCAGCTCTCCCACCCCAACTACGGGTTATATATGTGGACTCTCCAGATGTGTTCGCAGTGGCGTCGGTCCTGTGCCCAAAAATCAAACTCATGGCGGCTGAGTGTGAGAAACGACCCAGTGAAAGTTACCAGGTCTTCGGCTGATCCAGAAGTTGAAGCATCGGCGCCTTGGGCTCAACATCCTGGAACGGCTTGAAAATCTTTTGCTGGCTGGCGTTGAGGAGTTGGTGCATCATCTTGCGTTGACGCCTCCAAGAGCTCCCCGTCGGCAGCAGAAGGATACGTTTCTCTCCAGACACGATGTTGTGTGCCGTGAGAGGATTCTGCCTTAACGAGTATATGGACGACCTTTTGTTAAGCAGCTCATGGGTCACGTGCCGGGAGTTCAAGATTACCCAATAGGTACGCCCAAATTTGAGTGTGACTCTGATGGGATATCAGTCTTGACGAGACAATGCTGCAACACACTGCGCCTGGAATAAACACTTACAGCTCTCCATACTTCTCTCCGAGTTTTCGGAGGTACGGGCCTTGGTCTGTCTTGGGGAACTGGAAAGTATTGCCAATGAAAGGCAACCCTGGTACTATCGGCGGGTACCGATACTTTGTCTTCATCTTTGCTTCTTAGATGGGGAACCAACCGACCCATCCAAAGAGCAAAGATGCCAAGACTAGCTAGGCGATTTGAATATTGGCAAGTGGGAGATCGTTGTGGAAAAGCGGGGGGAAAAAAAAGAAGAAATGGGGGAGGGGGCAGAAGAAAGGCAGGATTGTGGAAATCAATGGACCAAACTACTTCCCGTAGCTAACACTCCATGAAGTTGGAAGATGTAACGATGTGTTTTGAATCTATGTTCGTGACAAACTATATACGTTTTTGGGCTCGGTGGTGTAGCATGCATTCGGCAGTCCGTCTCCCCGATGATTGCCCCCGCTATGCGTGAACAACCGTGAGACTCCGACTGGACTCATACTACCGCTCCACTCAATGTTAGCCCCCTGGAACGTCCTACACAAGTACCCCATATGCTACCATTATAGAGCGGGCCATTGCACTGAATCCCCGCAATAGCCTTCGGGGATTGGGGATCATCTGTTTTTCCGTAGGTTGATTATGATGGGTATTTCGGCATCCCGAAGACTTCGGAATACGACAATTGCTGCTGAATTCACGGACAAAGAGGGGATATAGCGCTTGTTTGTAATCGCCATAAATCCAGTCTGACCGAGGAACCCTGCTGAAGGCTACATTGAAGGCCACTAATACCCTCTGATGCTTCACTTGCTATGGCGTAAATCCACATCACAATCCCAACCGTTCCTCAGCACGCAAAACTGCCTAATTAACCACACAATCATCTTCAATGCAAAGAAGCGTTCATATACCGATCCAAACTAGTGTTCTGAGCCCGGCGATCATACAGAGACGAGCATGAGAAAATACATAACATTCCCCAGACCTGCCAGTCATCGAAACGATTTACTCTGCTATCATCTGTCAGTGGTAGGGATCAATCCTATCCGTTAACTAAATCTTCTGTCTATGGGTTTGTCTCAAATATATCAACGGGCTTTTTTGGCCTGAAACTGTACGGTGTTAAGGCGGGAATGGCTTCGGGCATTTCGGATAAGCTAACTCAAGTGCGGGGACCGCTGTTGCGGCGGAGAGGATTCGCGACTAACTAAGTAACCTATGTAGAGAGGTGAGACCCCGCATTATTCATGCTGTTGGTATCCGCAATTAATACTTGCACCACTGAAAGCCACGGGAAGTAGACTCGATAGCGACAAGGCTCCCAACCGGACCTCCCCCACATTCGGAACTGCACTCGCATTCCTTACCCAGGTATTCAGACTTCAATCCATCCCAAGCCGAATAAGATCCTGGAAAAATCTCTTTTGTGACAACGTCAATGAGCCTCTGAAGGAGAGTCTTAGCACCGGCAAACAAAATTCGGGTTTCGTAATGAGCAAAAGACTTTCAGTGTTTTAGTGGGCTCTATGTCATGAACGATTCGATACCACGTATGGCCGTCCCTATCTCAGAATTAGGATTGCAGATAAATCTTATGACAGCTACACTTAAGCTAAGATACAATACAGTTCTGCGCTACAAGAACACACCGGCGCGCACCCGGAAGTAGAAAGACCGATCAAAAAGCGTACTGCATCCCGAGCATCACAGGCCTGCCAAGCATGTGTCACGTCCGAAACAAAGTGCGATAACGAACGCCAATGCAAGCGCTGTACAAAAAAAGAAGATCCCATGCATTCGGCTTGACGCAGGGCGGCGCTTCTCGCCAGAGGCCGTAGACGACAACCGCGGTGAGATCGAAAGGCCTCCTGTTGAGGCCTACACCCCGCCACCTTCCAGCATCTCGATGATAGATCCTGAGCCTATATCTTCTGCTGACTGGGACCTCATCCTCTCGCAGAACCTATTCAGCTTCGATGGCGACGGTGGCTTCGGCCAGCTTACCGAGCAAGACGCCAGCTTCCTCGCCCCATTGCCAGACGTCGCGAACCCCCTATCCACCACGACCACAACCACTGCGACTGCCGCCATATCCTACCCCTCCTACAGCACCATCATGGACGACGAGCGCTTCACCCGTGTCGGCATCGCCTTCAAGCGCACGACCGGCCGCTGGCACCCCGACGCGCGCAACTCCCCAAACCGAAGAGGAGCGCAGCCTCTCCTCTCCCGCGCCCGCCGCATCCTCCCGCCTCGGCCCCTGGGACCCGCAGCTCGCCGGCCGCCCGCGACCAGCCGCTGGCGATGCTGGTCGGCGGCGTGCGACGCCGCCGAGGACGTGTCGCGCGTGGTGTCCGCGGAACCCGCAGCGCGTGCCGACGTTCTGCGCGGAGACGACGGCGCGGGCGGAGGTGCTGGCGAGGGTCGTTGCGGGAGGGGCGGTGAGGAGGCTCGGGTCTGCGGTGCATGAGGCAATTGAGGTGAGGCTTAGGACGACGGTAGGGTCTCTCTCTTTCTCTCTCTCTCTCTCGGATGTGAGCGTTGAGGAATGTGGAATGCTTACTTGTTTAACTATTATAGCTGGTGTGCGGTATAGGCGGAGAAGTCGAACATCTTGACGAGAGACTTGCAGTATCCGCAGGCTTATGCGTTGGAGATTGAGATCGGGATGTGGAATGTAAACAAGAGGAAGGTGGAGATGGCGATAGATGCCTTGGGGAACTTGCTGAACGCGAAGCTCCAATCTCTTTCCGATATCTTGAAGGAGGGCTCACAAATCTGACAGATGCTGCGAGCCGCAGGTCGATTCCGACGGCCTTCGTACGCCAAAATTCGGCCGGATTTGGAAGATGATGATATTACACTGGATTCGAAGTGGAGATCTTGGCTGGAAGTGGAGTCTCTGAAAAGGCATGCAAACGCCTTAATCTATCGTAGTTGCGCAAACTCACGTTAACATTTTTGGGCTGGTGTATCACCTGCGAATTCATTGCAGCCAGTATTCGCTTGTGAGATCAATGGCACTGCCTTTGTCATACTTCGAACTTTCACTCCTGTTTCTACATTCGAAGCATTTGTGATCCGCTAGATCTGCACAAGAGTGGAAGAAACTAATCATGGAATCCCGGAGGCCGCATTTACCTCCTCATATTTCAGTCCTGGATTGCGTCGCAGACTTGATGTGCCTGAGGGAGTTGCAGCCATTCGACGACGTGGATATTGGTAGGCTGGCAACGCTATGGGCATTCTCGGAGATGATTCACAGCCACAGAAGTCTCCACATAGCTGCACTTTGGAGCAGTCCATCCGACAACAGAGAAGGCATGTGCAAATATGATGGCCAGTATCGGTGGATTATCAAGATCCTTGAGAATCTGCGGCAAGCATTCAAACTTTCCGACCCTAGTTCGGAAAAATTATTGCCAAATCTTCTGGTGCTCGATCTTCTCTCGCCGCATTTGTACGCATCCATAGATCACATGGAGCTGCTTGCAGGGATAGAAGGCATGGAAGAAGCTCAAGCGTCTTATAGCATCCATCAGCAATGGTTGGAGAGCCGCGAAGCCCGTCTAACTGTCTGGCATGCAGGGCAGCTCCTGAAATCAATCAAGGCGCTTCCAGGGAAGACGTTTACCGATTTCCACTGCAGAGTGGTTTGTCACGCCAAGTTGTGCCTTTAGGCATATGGAACAATAATGGATAAGAAGCAGAGTGAAGATAATGCGAGCATTCACACAGATACGAGGCTTTCAGAGGCACAGGACGTTATCTTGGATGGCGATGAGTCTTTGGAGATACAGAGATGGCTTGCTTTTGACACGGGACGTCCTGTGGTATGTGGACTCATGCAAGTCAAAGACTTCGAGATTAGCCCTGTTATTTGTCTTCAGTCTACTTCAATTTTGATGCAAGGGATCACCCAGCTCATTGTGAGCAAACGCCATTCTAGGAACTCTCTCCTGCCGGAAGCAGGAAATATCTGTCATCTCAGAGAAGCTTTGGGCTCTGCAAACAAGGTGCGGCTCGTTTGACTCGCTCGTATCTACCTGTTAATCCCATTTCATATTTTTTTTTTTTAAGAAAAGAAGGAGATAGAGAAAAGGTACACCAACAGAACAAGTATCACACCTACCAACGCTCTCAACTCATCGTGAACCCCCCAGACACCGGGATCCACGCGCCATTCACCCAGCCCGCCCCGTCCTCGCACAGCGCCGCAACCACCCACGCCACCTCCGCCGGCTCCGCCATCCTCGGCGCCACGGGCACGCTCGCACAGCGCTCCTTCAAGCCGCTCAGGAACGGCTCCGGGGCGGCCAGCATCGCGGCGGTGGCCACGGGGCCCGGGGCGACGGTGTTGACGGTGCAGCCGGCGTAGCGGCGCGGCAGGTCGCGGGCCCAGCAGCGGGTGAAGGCCTCGACCATGCCCTTCGAGCCGGCATAGACGGCCATGTCCGGGTCCGGGTCGCGGGATGTGGAGCTGCCGATGTTGACGATGCGGGGGGAGGAGGAGGAGGACGAGGATGAGGGCTGCGGCGGCGAGCCGCGCGGGCCCCGTGAGCGTGCTGAGGTCGGCTTCGAGGATGAGGGAGCGCGCGGCGCCGGGGAGGCTGGCGAGGACGGCGTTGGCGTTGGCTTCTTCGGAGGCGGAGGGGTAGTTGATGATGACGTGGGCGCCGCGGCGGGAGAGCTCTTGCGCGATGGCGGCACCGATGCCGGATGAGGCTCCGCTCACGAGGGCGACCTTGCCGGCGAGTGTTTGTGGGGCTGTCGGCGTGAATGCGGTGGCCATCGTATTGTGTTCGACAAAGAGTCTGTGCTGGTTTAATTCTCAATGTTTTAGGGGAAAGGAAAGGAAAAGATAAAGCGCACTGCAAGATGAAATTTGCAAAAGCTTGATACAATACTCAAATTAGTTTTCTTATGCGATGAGACGCTCGAAATACAGTGGAGGGCTTCGCAAACAGAAGAAAATATTTCATCAATGGCCATATCATGGTGGAGCCGAAACCGACACCCGGCAGTGCCGTCTTTCTCGGTATGTCGATTTCGGATGGTCGCAGGGTGCCGATGCGTACCTGAGAGGTATCGCTGTCAGATGACACGTCAACGCTTCCGAGAGCCTCCATCACACAGGATTAATCGGAATCCTCAATTCGAGTATTAGCTGCGCCAGTTTCGATGGCAGCCGACCACCCTCTCCCCCTACCTCCACACCATGGGCCAAAACCGTGTGACTACAGGGCGATATCACACCTGACTGTTATCGCGAAGATATCAAGCTTTTGTGGCAGGCGAGTTTGATCGTATTCGTCTGAGGTGATGGACAATGTCACATGGCTCCACTGAAAAACAACCCACGCCAACCATCGGACATGAAATCTCCATGAACTTCAAGAGGATTCTGCTGACGCAATGTACAACCGGGTGGGGCTTATCCTTGGCTCCGGTATGTAGTCCGTGAGGATATCAGCGGATGTGGAAGAGGCAAAGGTGGAGATTGGGCGGGATTTGATATCGTATTAATATCGAATTGGCGGGCCGGGCCGGGGAATGAGTCACTTGCCAGGGGTTTCCAAACTTTGAAGATCGTAAGAAGCAGGGTGTTCTGATAAGCTTCAGTCGAGACGGGAATGACTGTACGTACTTTCGTCAATGCTCAGGCAATTCAATGCGTAAGCTCAGATATGCCGGGAGGCCTTTCTGCTTGTCACTCGCAGTCAGTGCCATTTTCCTGGTACTTTTGGGGGTGTTCACGAAGGATTCCTCATACCATGACCATGAGCGTGAGGGTCGCTGACATGTGCTCTGCGGAAGGGCTCAGATACTGCACGGACTCATGCGATGCACGACACGACCGGTGCTCCCTCCGCGGTAAGAAGCAAGTAACAGCTTGTTCCCACAAGCCGGTGGACACGTCTGCAAGTAAGTACAGACCAAACCTGCACGATCGGACACGATCAGACAAACAGAGGAGTGAAGTGCGCGGCAATCGTCCCAGCTTGGCAGCTAGGTGAAGTTTCTGGGCCCGAAGCTTACGTCTTCGGTGCAGAAACGGAATCTTGAGCTGCACTGCGGCGAGTCAAGACGTCAAATCGGCCCTAGAATGATGATAAGCCCGACGGCGGATTCGTGGAAGCGTCGCAAGCAAGATCCACCGTGTTCTCAACGTCTCCACCGACGGGCAGTTTCCTGCGATCACACCAGCAAGTCGGCCGCAAGCCAGCGGCGGTCATCCCCAGGGCGCACAGATGGCTTGGTGGCGCACGATGATCCCGGCGCAACGACACCCCGCTGGCAAGCCGCCCCGCGGTGCCGAGACGTGGAGGCAAAGGCTTGAGGGGGCTTGGTGCGCTCGGCGCTACTGAATCAGTAACCCCAAGGCCGCGCCCCACAGCCAGCCCGCGCCCGCTTGTCATTCCCCCAGGCCCCACGCCCGACGCCCGATGGCCGGCGCCATCTGCGCGCATCCTGGAGAGAGGGAGAGGGGCGACTTCGAGCGCTCTCGTCCGAACCACAGAGCGCACTACCGGGGGCTCCACTCGGGCGCTTGTTTTGGCTTTCTCACCGGCTCAATCTTTATCAGCAGAGTTGCATCTCGGCCTGGACGCGGCCTGTGCTGGGCTGCTCACCGTCCCCACGGCCGGCAGGGGTCCAGCGTCGCACTCACTGACCGAGACTCTCGACTCACGAGCAACGTTGAAAAAGCCACTCGGCCCGCTACTGCTGATTCCGTGAGCCAATTCCCCGACCTCGCCGATTTCCCATCTCCGCACGCGGGTCGGCATTCTTTTCTTAAAGGAGCTCGCTCGCCGGTTGCCGCTGCTGAGCACGCGACAGTCTACTTCCCTTGGTCCCTCTCGCAGACTGCAGTCTCGCAGGACCTCCGCCCAAAGATGTCTACGACCGATCAGCTGGACGATGCCGAGAAGGCCTACGAGGTTCAGGTTGAGAACGCTCCTGGTGGAGGCGTGCAACAGCAATTCATCGACCCGGCCGCAGAGAAGAGGGTGGTTCGGAAGCTGGATCTCCACGTTCTGCCTCTAGTGATGACCCTGTGTACGAACAAATCTCCACCGCCAGAATTTCCCGGGCCAACGGAAAGCTGACTCCAAACCCAGATCTCCTCGCCTTCCTGGACCGTTCCAACATTGGGTAACACTACCCCACTAACCCCCCGGCGCAACGGAAAAGACATAAGCTGACAGAACGCGTGCGCAACCAGCAATGCGAAGATCGCCGGGATGGAAGAAGATTTGGAGCTTACGGGCGACCGTTACGACTGGCTGCTGACCATCTTCTACATCTCCTACATCGTCTTCGAATTCCAGGCCATCATGTGGAAGATCGTGCCGCCTCACCGCTGGGCCGCATGGTGCGTCTTTGGATGGTAAGTTTTGCCGAACACCATGACCCTCGCGGAAACTCCCTCAACACCCCGTAACCCAAGCTCACTTCGAAACGATAGGGGCCTGGTTGCGACGGTGCAAGCCGCGACGCACAGCTGGCAAGGCATGATGGCCCTGCGCTTCCTCATGGGCCTGTTCGAAGCCGGCTACGGTCCGGGTATTCCCTACCTGCTATCCTTCTTTTACCTCCGCCACGAAGTCGGTTCCAGGCAGGGTATCTTCCTGTCCGCCGCGCCGCTTGCGAATACCTTTGCGGGCGCGCTGGCGTACGGCATCACGGCCGCAAAGCACTCCAAGCTTGCGAGATGGCGGCTTCTTTTCATCGTCGAGGGTGCTCCGACGCTGGTCATGGCTGCCATTGCGTATTTCTTCCTGCCCGACACCCCGGAGAAGGCGCGCTTCTTGAATGAGGATGAGAAGAGGATCGCGAAGGCCAGAGCTGTGCGCCAGACCGGCCAGGATGCCGAGTCGCGCATTGGTGGGATCGAGTGGAAGGACGTCCTCGCGGCCGTTCTGGATCTCAAGTGCTGGTTCACTGCTGTAAGTCGAAATGCCATCCGCCTCCAAACGAAAAAAAAAAAAAATAAAATCTCGCATCTCTACTTCGAGTGATCAACACAACCCTACCCGATCCCGAGCATCTCCGGAGATCCTGATCTAACCCACAGAACTTTTCTCAAAACTTGTGAAGGAAACAAAGCTAACATCTCTCCCCTTAGCTCATGTACTTCTCCTGCAACGTCTCCTTCGCCTCGCTCCCGGTCTTCCTGCCCACGATCCTCAAGGAAATGGGCTACTCGTCCATCACGGCGCAAGGCCTCACCGCGCCGCCGTACTTCCTCTCCTTCCTCCTCACCATCGCGAGCACGATGCTGGCGGACCGCCTGCAGCAGCGCGCCCTCGTCATCGCCGCGCTCACCGTCGTCGGCGGCACCGGCTACGTCCTGCTGGCGGCCTGCACGTCGACGGCCGCGCGCTACGCCGGCGTCTTCCTCGCCGCCGCCGGCATCTTCCCGGCCATCGCCAACATCCTGCCGTGGGTCAGCAACAACCAGGGGTCCGACACCCGCCGCGGCGTCGGCTTCGTCATCCTCAACGTCGTCGGCCAGTGCGGCCCGCTGCTCGGCACGCGCCTGTACCCCGCCGGCGAGGGCCCCCGCTACGTCAAGGGCCAGGCCGTGTGCGCCGCCTTCATGTTCTTCGCCACGCTCCTGGTCGGCGCGCTGCGGCTGCTGCTGGCGTGGGAGAACGGCCGGCTGGACGAGAAGTACGGGACGTTGGAGGAGCAGCGCGCGAGGAGGGAGGAGAGCGGCGGGGAGAAGGGAGAGGGCCAGGTCGAGGAGGTGGCGGCCGAGAATTACGGGCCCACGTTCAGGTACGTGTTGTGAGCGATCTAGACGATGGTGGTCGAAAGGGAGGCTAAGAGGAGAGATGTTATCGGGGGAAAGCCGTGGTGGGATATGAGTCGATGATTCTCGATGTGAACAGGCTTGATGATGAAATATATAAATCAGTGACTTGAGCTTTATCAAAGCACATAATAGCTCTTCAGTCAAAAATGCCGCGTGTTCAAAACTGACTGAAAGTTAATTTCCCCCCCCCCCCTCCTTCTGGCCTAAGTATCGTTTGACATATTCACTTGCAATCACAACTCCTCTAACTCCTACAACACTGCCTACTATTACATACCAGGGAGGGGGAAAAAAAAATATAACACTTCACTCTTAAACCACACTTCAACCAATTCAAAGGGTATAATTACTACGCCGCCCAAGTCATCCTCTTTTCTCTATTTACTTTTCAAGGGGGAAAAAAAAAGTTGGCGTATCGAGACGAAAAGAAAAGTAAAGAAAAAAAGAAAGCAAAATATCTATAGCTCGTCATGCGGCGCCGGCCTGCCGCTATCCTTGAGCAGGTCGACACCGTGCTTCTTGCGCCACTTGTCCCACAGCTCGAAGAAGTCGGCCTCCATGGCCTCGTCCATCCGGTCGGGCAGCACGACGACGTACTCGACGAGCAGGTCGCCGAACGACGGCTCGTCGGCGTCGGGGTTCCAGACGGGCATGCCCTCGCCCTTGACGACGTCGACCTGGCCGGGCTGGACGACGCGGCCGCGCGGGCGGCCGAGGCGCACGACGTGGCCGTCCAGGTGGGTGAGGTTGCGGGCCCAGTCGCCCATCCAGGCCTCGCGCAGGGAGAGGACCTCGCGCCAGAAGAGGTCCTTGCCCTTGCGGCGGAAGAAGGCGCCGTCGGCGCGCGAGAGGCCGTCGTCGTAGCCGTCGGCGCCCAGGCGGGGCTCGCGCTCCTGCAGGGTGACGACGAGGTCGCCGGCGACCCAGTCGGGCGACTCGTCGGCCTCGTTCTCGAAGCTGATGCGCACGCCGCGCGGCATGCCGCGCTCGACGTGCAGCGTGTGCGTCTCCGTCTCCTTGACCACGCGCGCGCCGCCGCACACCTTGCACTTGTGCCGCACCGTCTTGCCCTTGCCGCCGCACGCGTCGCACGGGCCCTGGACCTGCTGGAAGATGCCCGGGGCCAGCATGTGCTTCTGGACGCGCATGCCGCGGCCCTGGCAGACGGGGCACACGTCGACCTCGCCGTCCTCGGAGCCGGTGCCCTCGCACGCGTCGCAGATGGCCTGCTTCTCGATGCTGAACGTCTTCTCGGCGCCCGTGTAGAAGTCGCGCAGCGGCACGTTGAGCTGGACCTCGGTGTTGGGCCCGCGGCGCTCGCCCTGCTGCCGGAAGTGCCCGCTGCCGCCGAAGAAGCGCGAGAAGAGGTCGAAGGGGTCGTGGTGGTGCGCCTGCCCGCCGCCCTGCTTGTGCTTCTGCACGCCTTCGTGCCCGTACTGGTCGTAGATCTTGCGCAGCTCCGGGTCGATCAGCGCCTCGTAGGCCTCGGCCACGGCGACGAACTTCTCTTGCGCATCCTTGTTGTCGCTGTTCGTCGTTGCGGGCGGCGAATGTCAGCTCCGGGAGTGAACTCGGGAGGGGAGGGATGCCACGAGGTGGCGGAGAGGACGTACGGGTTCTTGTCTGGGTGGTACTTCTTGCTTAACGTGCGGTATGCCTTCTTGATCTCGCGGTCCGAGGCGTCCTTGCCTAGGCCTAGGAGCTGGAGGGGAGGGGACAGCTGTCAGCAGCCACGTTCCAGAAGCAGGGGACAGCTTGGTGGAAAGGCAATGGCAGAGGAGATAGCTCCGACATACTTTGTAGTAGTCCTCGGCGCACAGCACGAGCAGCGGCAGTGCGCAGAGTAACAGAAGGGTGCTGAAGAACAGCATGATGGCAGGAAGTTTGGTCGGAGCTGCAGGACGGGAAAAGAAGCAGGCGAAAGAGGGATGGTGGGGATTTTTTTTTTAATATAATTTTCGCGGCGCCAGGGAGGGCAAGCGCTACATGAGTCCGGGAGGTGTTGCAATGGCGCGGTGCAACGCAGAGAGCGGGAGCGGCGAGGACGTCGAGGATGTCGAGGATTAGTGAGCTTGCGGGAGAGAGCTGTCGGCAGGCGAATCGGAAAGAAGTGCAGTGTGTGTGCCAGATGGCCTCAACATATCGATACCGGCTGAACTTCGCGACTTTCACGTTCACTCCCGGCCGCCGGGTTGGCCCAGGTCCTCATCCCTCGAGCCTCATCCCTCGACGGCTGCCTGCGTGCCTGTGTGCCTGTCAGGCCCACCCCGCCGGATCCACGGCCTCGTTCCTCGCTCCTCTCCGATTCACCTTGACAAGACGTATCGATCGAGCACGAGACATGACGTCATTCATTAAACATCCTATGTAGCGCGCGCTGTTCCATTACATGCAAATGGTGATGACTACGAAAAGCACATTCTACGACACGGCACCCATCCCAACTCCTGTCCAAGTCATGCACGACAACTTCCAAACTCCCGACCCGGCAACAAACTGAACGAGTCGAGCGACTCTACCTGCTGACTTCCCTGAGCCTGACCATCAGCGCGTCCTTAACCCACAGCATGTAGACCTTCTGGTCGAACCAGTTCTTCTCCTGATCCACGAGCTCGAGATCGAAGTTAAAGAGCGTCTTAGCCAGGATGCAGCGCATCTCAGCATAAGCGAGGCTGGCAGGAAAGGTCAACGTCAGCACAAGCGAAAGGAGTCGGAAAAGAAGGGGGAAAGTGAAGAGAAAAAGAGAAGAGAAAAAAAAAAAAAAAAAGAGCACGACTGACTTCTTGCCGAGACAGTTCCTCGGGCCGTTCGAAAAGGGCATGAGGATCGACTTCTTGTCGTTCGCGAACCGCGGGTCGTTCCCGATCCACCTCTCCGGAATGAACGACTCGGCCTCTGCGAAGTTCTTCTCGCTGTGGTAGGCCGCGTACTGGGACACGTACACCGAAGTCTGTCGACAAGACGTTAGCAACAAACTCGGCGGTTCGTTCAAACGATCAAGATGTTCTCTCTCTCACGTTATCAGGCACGTAGTGACCGCTGACGGTCTCGCCGCCGTCGGGCACCTTGCGGGGGAAGCCGGTCGGGACGGGAGGATAGAGGCGCAGGCCCTCGTTCAGCACGGCGAGCAGGTACGGCAGCTGGCCGACCCTCTCGAACGTGATCTCGTCCTCGCTCTTGAAGGCACCCCTGATCTCGTCGACGAGCCTCCGCATGGCGGCCGGGTTCTTCAGCAGCGCGTACGTCGTGCCCGACAGCATCGTCGCCGTCGTCTCGCTGCCGGCGATCAGGAACAGCACCGAGTTGGACTTGAGCTCCTCGTCGGACAGCATCTTGCTCTCGGGCTGGTTCTGCACCGCCGTCACCACGTCCGGCCGCGTCGTCTCCGTGCCGAGCCGCTTGTCGACGCGCGCGGCGGTGAAGTTGTGGAAGACGACGTTGCCCGCGAGCCTGCCCGGGTTGACGGCGCGCTGCCACGCGAAGTAGGCCCTCTCGACGGGCCCGAAGTAGCGGATGGCGCGCTTGAACGTCTGCGAGCTCAGCGACGCGAACACGCCGCGCACCAGCGCGTGGTAGTCGTCGCTCTCCAGGCAGCCGAACGACTCGCCGAAGGTCAGGTCGCCGATGATGTCGAAGGTGGTGAAGTTGTAGTAGCGCACCATGTCGGCGTCGGCGCCGGCCGCCGCCTTCTCGCGCAGCCGCCGCACCAGCAGGTCGATGTACCGCTGGACCAGCGGCTCCTGCTCGCGCAGCGCCCTGTCCGAGAAGGCGTGCGAGAAGACGCGCCGCACGCGCGAGTGGTCGTCGCGCGTCGACGAGATCAGCGACCGCACCCCGTTCGGCGGCGGCTCGTACCACACCGGGTCCTTGCCGAACTCGGCCTTCCTGGCCCCCCGGAACCCGTAGATGTCCTGCCACGCCGTCTCGCCCGAGATGAACGAGAGCTCGTCCGGCGCGATGCGCACCACGTCGCCGTACCGCTCGTGCGCCGCCACGACCACCTTGTTGATGTCCCCGCGCATCAGCCTGTACGCGTAGGGGATCCGCGTCGCCGCGTACAGCTTCGGCCCGGGGTACTTGCGGAGAGGGTGGAAGTAGACGTTGTAGATGGCGAGCCCAACGGCGTAGACGAGGGCCTGGAAGTCGTGAGTGAGACCTCAACCCTCCCGCCAAGCTCGTGACTGTCACTTACTGTCACGGCCGCCCCTCCCAGCAAAGCGGGCAGGTTCCGGGGGGGTGAGCAGTTGCCATGCCGAAGAGAGCTCCATCTTCTGGAGAATCTTCTCAGAATCTTGAAAGGAGATGCGGCTCTTGGGGTATGGCTGGGTGAAATGCCGCGTCGAGCGGATGGGAGTGTGAGAAACGGTCAACACCTTGCTCTTTATGAAGCAGCAGAGCTCGGCTAAATCACGACCTCCAGCACGGATAGAGGTCGACTTGAGCGGACAGGTAAGCTGACGCAGACGGGCACTATATACCGGTCAAGGAGCTTCAGTAAGACCCGATGCGGCATGTGCTGGGCCGAGCGGGCGGCGTCGCAGTCAGCGCGAGCAGCTCTAGCGCGCGCCCGAAGGGCCTCTTGATGCGCCAGGGACCGACGCCCACTTACCCCTTTTAGGCAATTGAGCGGCGCAACGGGCTACGGGAGCTGCTATCGGCCGCCGCTCCTCACGGGCCGAGACGTGCGCGAAGCGTCCGACGAGGGTGTGCAACGCGGCCTCAGGACTCGTCCGCGGCCGAAGTGAGGTCGAATGGGCGGATATAAGGGTGGAGTTGAAGGCCGTTTCGCACGAGGTCGTCGTATGACCGGTGTTGTGTAACGAAGAGCGGGGGTAAGGGGGGGGGGATCAGTGGAGAAATAGTCCTGCAACGGGCGAGTAACGAGCACCAGAAGGACCCAAAGATCATGACCTGCAGCTCCACGGGACCGGTTCGGGCGTTTCGCCTCCCTCGGCATGTTCGGATGCGCTGTGGCCAGCATACGTACATACTTGTATGCCGCGGAGCGCGCAAAGATCAGACCGAACAGCCGAGAGGCATTTGCTAGCCCGGGGAGGTGCGTAACCCAGGGCGGCTTTGGGTATGCGGAGCGCTGCAAGTTAGCAAAGATCAAGGCGGCGCTACCCCTTAGCGTTTGCCATTGCTAGTTCATAACAGCGGACAGGGAGGCAGGGTGGAGGATCGAGGAGGCGCGCAGCCTCTCAGATTGAAGCTTCACGCCATCCATGACCCATCCGCACTTTATTTAGGAGGCTGTCGTTGTAAGCAGAAACAGTACGCATGTACCGATGGCTGTTTGTGGCGCGTCCGTTGTGACACTGAGGTCGCACATCCCTCCCAAGCCCTTGTTTCCCCGCTAGAGGATCATCTAGCTCGTCTCGCAAATCACAATCCTCCGCATTGATCGGCCTCGCAGTCGCCCCCCGAAACCGGCTGGAGCTTAGTGCTGACTCTCGCGACGCGGTCACGCCAAAAGACACCATCCCTGTCGCCTCGCCCACACGCGCGCGCGCGCCGCCTCAATCAAGCAGCAACTCCATCTGCCACAGCCACGTATGAAAGCGGTGGAGACCATGTAAGCCGAGAGGGAGGGCCAAGGGCATGCAGACCGGTTTTGAGGAGAATGGCTGCTGCTATTAGCCGGAAAGCGACACCTGACTACTACGCGACGGCCTTACGTTGCAGTCGTAGGGCTGACTCGTTCATGCCGCCAAGAAGAGGGCGCAAAGCTTCGAAGCCGACTCGGCACCGTTCCCATCGGCCACTGAGCTCTCGCAGTCCAGTAGCGTTCCGGCCTGCACGATGCGGGCCGTCGCTGTGCGGTCCGGGCAAAACCTACACCAGCAGGGTCGCTTCCGTTGACAGCACACCACGCGGCGTTGTGTGTGGTTCTGGAGATACGTGAAGGTTGATTCCGCAGCCGTCGGCTCTCTCGTCTGAGCCCTGCTGATGGGATAGTAATACTACAGGCAACCCCCCACCGATCATCGGCGGTGCTGGAAAGTGCGGCACTCGATAGCCTGCCTCCTCACGTAAGCTTCTCGGTTAGTGCACTCAGGTGCCAACGCTCAAAGTCACTCCGCCGGCAGAATTTCCGTCGCTGATCCACAATGAAAGGTGGTGGTCTGTTGTTATAATTGAAACAGCTTGTACATATCTGATACAACCACCTAGAGCGTATACGTGAACTCCGGGTTCTCCCTATCCGTCAGGTCCAGCCATCTGAATGCCAAAGTCAGTAAAGACGTCCACTTTGTGCCCCGCAGAAGCCGAATGAACTTACTCTTGGTTTTCAAGCTTCACGTACCCCGGCTCAGCCCGGATGGCGGCCTTCTTCTTGTTCTGTTGCTTGCAATACCAGTAAATGAAGAGGACGTCGAGGAGCGCGACGCCGTAGCAGACAAGGATGGTGATCTCAGCCGGCACGTAGTTGTCCCCGCGGAACGTCTGGGGCCCGATGATGTTCCCCACGCAGTATCCCACCAAGTACATCGCAGCCACCGTTGTCTTCTTCGTGTAGCCCGCAACGTTGGTGGCGATGAGCGATAGCAAGGCCACGAACGGGGTCGGGGTGCCCTGAGTAAGGTAATACCCAATCAGACGGCCAACATTCATACTCTCGGGGAGGCCGACGACGAGGGCCATGCCGAGGATTCCGAGGAGAAGGCCGAAGGTGGAAATCAGAAGCCGGTTGCCAAACTTGTCTCCGAGGTATCCGCAGGCAATCAGCACGACAATTTCGACAGCGCCACCGGGAGTTCCGTAAAGAAGAGACTGCTCGGAAGTATAGCCAAATGATGTGATCAGGAGCGAGAAGAAGTTGGAGATGCCACCTGCAGAAGATTAGGCCAGAACCACGGGGGCTGCGGAAGAGGTGACTTACCGTTAGGGATATCCGCAATCAAAGCATAAAAGAAGAATGCCCAAACCATGGGGTCTGTAAGAGCTTCCTTGACCTGGTAGAGTTTCCAATGCTTGTTGCCGATGCCCTGCTGATTTACTCGGATGCGCTCCAGAGCTAGCAGACGCTCCTCTTGAGTCAACCAGCGGCAGTTCAACTGACTGTCCGGCATGACGAATAGGAAGATAACGCCAACAACGGCCGTAAGCAGGCCGGTGGCAAGGAAGACAATCTTCCATGGTTCGATTGCAGAGCCATGGACTGCAGTGCCACGAGCGATACCATACGCGACCAGACCGCCGACAATCTACGCCCACTGTTAGTTCAAAGCAAGACGACTGTGTCGGGACCCCTCTTACCTGGGCGACGCCGTTGAAACTGAACCAGATACCTGTCCTCAGGCCTTGCTCCTTCTTGGTATACCATTGGCTGGTGAACAAAGCAAACCCTATCAACGTGAGGTCAGCCAAGTTCTTTCGCTGTCAACTGGGGCCACTTCAAAACAGCAGCATATCGTAACAAATCATCTGGTTTGCAAGTATCACAAGGGAGCACATTCACAGAATGACGCAGGCCAAGACTCGTTGAAAAGACGCCCACCAATCCCCGCATATCCAACTTACCGGGTGTAACAGCAGCCTCGAAGAGACCGAGGAAAAAGCGCACAGCTACGGCACCGCTGAAGTTCTCGACAGTCGCAAACAGGGCAAGAGTCACGCCCCACATGATAATGTTGAAAGCGGAGTATTTCCCAAGCGGAAAGAACTGGAGGAGACGGTTGGTCGGCCACTCCCATGCAAGGTAGCCAAAGTAAAACCTGGCGAGGGGATAAGCACGCGACTCATAACAAGGCTGCATGCAACGCACATAGAACCCAGCCAGCTGTATTGATTGGAGGTGATGCCAATCCCTCCCTCTGACTGCGGCTTCCTCAGGCCCATGACAGAAGCATAGCTGATCTGGGGAAGCTATTAGCACACTATCGACAGGTAATTGGTGGCGAGACTGACCGTTGTCTTGTCGAGGTAGTTGAGGGCATAGACTACGCAGAGAAGCTTCGCAATTAGGTATGTCAGCACTAAATGCGTCTTGGCTCCAGAGGCGTAAACTCAAAGGCTCACCGGCATAAGATGCCAATCAATCTTGCGCAGGAGCCGAGCGTTGGTTGCTTCGTCAATCTCCAGGACCTGGCCCTGGTAATTGGCGAAAGCCTTCATGGCGGCATCGGCATCGTGGCTATGCTCGAGGATCTTCTCCGACATGCCAGCCGCGGCGATGCTATCGTTGCGAAAGGCATCCTCAGAGATGCCTGGGGTAGGCTCCTTCTCGACGTCGGTGTCGGAGCGCTGCTTGGGCGAGTCAACCATGGTGCTGTCGCGTGCCGGTACACTGCGTGGCGCTTCGAGAGAGGCCTCAAGGCAAGATTAAAGATCGGGGGCTGCGGTGGCTAGCACGCGATAAGGCGAGTATCATGTCTTAACGATGGACAAGCATCGGGCCTCTCGGCGATAAGAGGGTTGGCCGGCCTTGGCTTCCTTGGGGGGCGGATAACGGCCGGGGCCCTGAGTAATAGCATTTGCGACGGTAGCGAGCGACGGCGATGGCCATCCCACCCTTAGGCATGATCGGCTAGATATCTGGCTTGGACGGCAGATGTTTCAGTCGATGGCGTTGATACAATACGGCTGTGCAATGACATCGACGGCTGCAATGTGGGGAAAGGAAACGGCCCAGGAACAGCGGAGCCGAACAGGGAAGGTGAGAAGACACAACCATTATCCGCCGCCTCTCACGTGTGCTCGCCAGATCCACTCCACCACTGCGTTACCCAACTCCACCTTTCCTTACCGTCTTCGCTCTTCACGATGCGGGCACTCATATACGTGACGAGTGGCGTTTTTCAAGATGCCACAGACGCAAGGCACTCGGGAATATCTGAGGGAAGCCGAGTGTTCCTGCATCAAATTAACCCTGCCGTCGTTACGGTAGACATCTTCACCAAAAACATGTTTGCCTTTTGATACGCCTCAATCAGTATCGTATGCATTTCATTGCGACAGGTGTCAAGTAGCTACGACTGCGCTTTCCACACCACAGATCCAAGCCTTCCATTAGCCCCAGCTGGCTTCACAGATCTCTCCGCAGTACCCTGGGCGAACAGCAGCTCCGCCACAGTCAACATTCCCTAGCAGCCGGCAAATTACTCTACTCACCTAACAATGTATCCGTCATCCTGCTCTGTATTCGTCTCGAGTTCATCCTCCTCCTGGTCCCTGAGGTGGCACTGGAAGTAAGGGCAGTCGGTCGCGGAAGTTGTGAAGCGCTTCAACTGTCCAGATGCCCCGGCGAGGACCTCTGGCGGCTCCCAAAGCTTTACCTGCTCCTTGGTTTCCTGAATCTCCGTGACAGGTGACGTGAGCATCTCGTCATTGTCGTACTCAACGTGGTAGGTGCCTTCCCCCCAGCGTGTGTGCCCAAAACCGTACCCCATCATCTTGGCATAGGCGGCTAGCCACCTTGCAGCACGCATCTGACCCTGGAATCTGAGGCGCTCTTCTGCGTACTCCCCCTCGTATCGGCCATGGAGCAACACGAACGCGATAGTCAGCTCTCCCGACTCCGACCGCTGCTTGAGCCTTTCCAACAAGCCCCAGAATTCCGGATCCGTGCTGTGGCCCTCTACGACATGCTTGATACGTTCGACCGGCTCCATCTTCTCCATGTGCTGTGACGTGCAGTGCGGCTTGGTGCCGGACCAACCGGAGATGAAGGGATAGTTCCATGGCACGATGAACTCCAACTTCCTTAGGCCTGGAATCGACTCCAGGTACTCGAAGGCTTTCACTACAGCCTTTCCGTAGCAATGCGTGCCGTGCGGGATATCCTTACGGTAGTGCCTGATCCGGTACCTGTAGTTCGGAACGCTTAATCCCCATCTGCGCTGGATCTCCTCAAACTTTTTCCACTTCGTAAGCGACCATATACAGAAATCACGGTTGTCACGGACTGGAATCTGCACGGTTATATGCTGCAGATAACCGAAGTGTCTACGCCCGACGGTGTGCATCCAGGCCGCCATCATCTGGAGGCCGTTCGCATTCGTGAATCGGAAGTTCTGCTTCGAGTAGAAGAGCTCCGCGATCTCGCCATGGACCTTCTTACAGAGTCGCATCAGACGGAGCACCTTCCGGAACTGTGCGTATGAGCGGATCGTGTTCCGCGTGCGGGCATCATGGCGTTCGGCACCCTCCCAGCAGTGTGGACCCCAGAGTTCGAAGAAGCGGCCAGGAACTTGGAAGCCAACATACTCGTAAACTGTGAGGCGAACCTCTGCTGGCAGGTGATCCGTGAAGCTCAGGGTTTGAGTCTGCTCCGGCTGTTGTGGGCGTTAACGGCGATGTTAACCAGTCTCCGGCAGGGCTTTACTCACAAACTGCTTCGCAAACTTGCGTTCGCCGTAGAGAATCTTGTATTTCTTGTATGGCTCGAGCTCCTGCTTGGTGTAGATGGCGGATGGCCATGAGTTTCCTTCATGATTGTCGTTGGGTTTGGATTCGAGCTTGGGCTCAGGGCTGGGACTGGGGGCAGGCCAGAAATTGGCCTCCGACCTCCTCCGGCTGCTGCGACCCATATCCGTAGTAGAAAGAAGCCCTTGAGAACGTGGTGCTGAGAAGTAATTCCGAGGATCCAGTCAAGATTTTGGCTTTGGCTGAGGATGTGGCTCTGACAGAGAATTCGCGATATCCATAGTTCACGATTTATACATCCACGATTCCATTTACATCCACTAATGGTGTTAGCGGAAGCCCTGTGTTAGCATTACTGCCGCCTCCAACTCCTTCCATGCGGCCATGCAACAATGTCGATGACTTAGAGCAGTTCGTGAATGACAGCGACAAGCCAAAGCTACGTGTCAACGCTTTCATCAAAGACATTCTTTCACTGGCATCGTGGCGGTGTGAATTTACAAAGTCTTTGATAGTCCAACAGCCCAGATTTGCTCACTCCAGTGTTCCAAATCGTGTTACAGGGTCTCATTACTACACAATGGCTCGAACGCGTGCAAGCCTACAGATTCCTCAGCGCCAAACTGATTCGTAGGGAAATAGGCCTATTATCTGTGAATTTACGTTTCGCTCCATTCATAACATTGCGCTGCTTTGCCGTAGATGCTCCCGCGCAACTGGATTTTAATATACACTGTACTTCCTAGAAAGCTATTCTGCAGCCAGCACTCGAACCTCTGCTGCTTCGCATTCCCCTTTAGAGCTGCAGTGATTTGAGTATGGAAATATACCGGTTGTCCCTGTTCCTCGCTTTTGCGTATTCATTTCCAAGACCCAGTCCAGATCAACTACTCCTGTGTCTTCAGATATCCGAGACTCTTGAACTTTTCCCAACGGCTCATTATCTCAATATTTCTACGAAATGGATCCAGGCCTTTTCCTGCCTTTGTACCCTGGATGCTGAATAGATTGCTGCACTGGTCCACTCGCTGGAGAGTTTGAAAAACAGGTGATAGCTGGATGAAAGTTGTATATTTGCTTCCGTGAAAGCATCAGCCACGGCTGATGAACACACTGATAGGCGGGCGATCAGTGAAAGCCGCAAGTATCCAAAGTCTCATAGTCGCGACTTTGAAGTGGAAGAGAGCTTTATCTGCTGGTCGCCCCGGTGACTTCGAAGCACGAACCCGAGCGATCATGCGTTCAAGTTGGAGGGAAAACTGTTGAAATAATATTTTTGGGACGTGCAAGTCCATGTACAGCTAATCGTTTTTACGTGGCAGCATTCCACGTTCTTGGCGGTTTTGGAATCATTCGCCACTTGGTCTGCCATGTGGGTAGTCTACTTGGGACACAGTTCATCGGATTCACACCAACAGCGTTAACATGCCCATCATTGCTAATATTCGACAGTGCCTCGATCAACTAGTCATGATTTGAGCAATGGGCGGTCATTTTTGGCAGTGGCTGTGAGACTACTGCTAGCCTGAGGCGCCCATACATGAACGTCTATGAACTCCAACCCAAGGCATGAATTGTCCAACATCAACTACAGCCGGCCCCGAGCGATTCTCCCACCTACCTAATTCGTCCATCTTTATACACAAGACGAGCGCGCTACACGCGGGCCGTCCCACTCGCTTCCGCTCAATCCCGCACCCCTGTCTTCCGCCTTTTGCACCGCCCCGTCCCGATCGAGCATTAAAAACAATGCCAGGGCCAGACGAGTGCGGACCACCTCGCTTCGCACGCGGCGGAAGCATTTCGAAATCATGCAGAGCACAGCCGGCGGGATTTGCTGCCCTTCGCCCGTGCACACCCTTCTTCCTCCTGCGCGATTTGCAACGTCGGCAAGCCAGGTCCAAGCTCCCCGTCCTTCCAGAAGAACCTTGTCTCAGCACGGTCGCAGGAAACGAGATGAGGAAGAGCAAGAAAGCAAAAGAGAAAGGAAAAAAAAAGATAATTTCCCAAAACGGTGTGGCCTCCCCCGTTGAGGATCTCTGACCGGAAAAAAAAAGCCCAAAGCCTCTCCAACCCACCCGGACGCACACCGGCACGGATCTGCAACTGGAGGAGACGACCGGTGACAGTCTTTTTAAGACATGCCAACGAACCGTCCCCATCGTCTGCTCGCCAAAACAATCCGTGCGGAAGCGGTCTCTCCCCTGCCCAACGGAGAAACAAAAAAAGGAACACACGGACCCGGCGCCCGTCCGCTGGGTGCCGCGTTTGCGTCCCCACCTCCGGGCGCACAGATCCTCGCCGTGCTCTCGCGTGCTCTCGCGTGCTTCTCGCTGCCGCCGCCGCCCCATCGCCGAGTCGGGGAAAGGCAGGAAAGGCGAGTGGGCAAAGGAAAGGCAAGAAAGAAAGCACGGTGCCAGGGGCACCGCGCGGGAGAATATCTACACGGAGCGATGGAAATTCCCCACCTCATGCACAGTCATATGCACCACGAAGCGGGGACCCATATATCTCTTTTTTTTTTTTTTTTCCCTCTTCATCATCTGTTCCCACCTCTACGTCGCGCGCACGTTCGCACCATCGGAGGACGAATCATCGTCATCGCAAAAAACAAAAAACAAAAGCACAATCGTCATATCCGTCTTGCAACCGTGCTTTCCTTTCTGCGCGCTTCTCTCCCTCCCTCCCTCCCTCCCTCCCTCTCTCTCTCTCTCTCCGTCGTCATCAATTTCTTTCTTGCTGCCCCGAGCCGTGCGCAAAGGAACAGAGATGAAGGAGGGTGGAGGGGAAAAAAAAAACCGTGCTCCTGCCGCTATCTCAGCACTTACCATTCCGCCCCTTACGAACCTTCGCGAAGCCTTCGAGAACAGTTCACGGACGCCTTGGATCGGCGAGAGAAATTTGCTGGTGTGATGCCGATTGGCAAGCAGCACGGGACGGGACGCGACGCATCGATGAGCCGGTCCCGTCCTTCTTTCCCAGATCCAGGTGGTCGGGAGGATAGAGAAGGCGGGAAAAAAAAAGGGGGGGGGGGGGGGGTATAAAAAAATGAGAGATGAGATGAGATGATATGAGATGAGATGAAGGATGACGCGCAGCGGGGGAGAGCGTAGCGCAGTACCCGTAGCATGGCCTTTCTTCATCGCCGCAGGCGCCCCTCCCCTCCTCTCGTCATCAATTTCCGACGACGGATCCAATCTCTCATCGTGGAAGATCCGGTCGATGCGGACTCGAGAAATCTCGATTAAACGGCAGACCATATCTCGTCAGGCCGCGATGGGACAGGGGACGGACGGTGCGCCGACACGCCCAGCGACGAGCTCTACCGAGGATCTCAGGAAAACAACGATGCCTGCCACGTCGCCCCGGCCACTTACCGCTTTGTGTGGGCATGAGTGTTTTTGTGTGTGTGAGCGCATGTGCATTATCCAGCCAACTGGGCACATCCAGGTCAATAGCTACGCACACGCCACCGTTAAGAGGGCGCCTGACAGACGACGTTTGCACTTCAGAAAAAAAAGCATGGGGGAAAAAAAATATTGAAAAAGTCTGCTCTTGAAAATTTAGTTTTGACATTTTTTTTTTTTAATTATCCGGAGTTTCTTCTTTTCTGACTATGCTCCCTGCATCTTCTTCCTTCCTAACATCGATGAATGTAGCCAGATGTCTAAAACTGAATGACGAGCTGCCCTGGTATCTAGCGCGACGCTGAGGGATAGCAACCAAAAAGAAAAAGAAGAATAAACTAAACACTAATAATGCTGATGCTAATGCTGACTTTGTAACGTCATACTGGGTATCTTTGCAAATATCGATATATGCAGATGGTTTGATGTTTGGGGGGGGGGGTTATGTTTGATGCGCTGAATGCTGGCAGCGATGCTTGGGGGAAGTAAAGATGGGTTGACCAGCAAGATGCGCACGCTATGCAGGTGTAAAAAAAAAAAAAAAAAGCAAAGCAGGACGGACCGGGTGGGCGAGTGACATTCTATGCATCCTGTGCTCAGTCGTGTTTCTTTTCGTAAGCCGGCCGGCGTTCGCGTTAATAGCACTTCCACAGCTTCGCCATCCTCGACGGCGCGGACTTGGGCCTCTCTTTCTCCCTGCGCGCCGCAGTCGACACGGCGTCGTCGTCTTCGGGCACCTCGATGCGGTACCGCCTCACGCTGCACGCGTCATCGTCGTCCTTCTCGCCGTCGTAGAAGGCTTGCCTCGGCGGTCGGCGCGACAGCCAGCGCGGCGTCACGCGGCGCAAGAAGCCACGGAAGCCTTTGGTCGAGCGGTCGATCTCGGCGTACTCGCGACGACGTGTGCTGGGCGAGTTCCAGTGGATGACGGTGGCCGGGGGGACTACTGGTGGTGTCGAGACGCCGGGATCCTCGTCAGGGTGAGTCGATGAGAAGTTCGATATTGCTGGGGAAGGCATGGCCGCGGGGAAGTGGGTGGGGTGATCGTAGGACGGGATGGAGGCGAGACTAGAGGTGTCGATGTGGAGCGGCCCGCGGGGGATGTCTGTGCTGGGACGGCTGATGGAGTGGAGGCCTGGAGACTGGGGCGCGCTGGTGGAGGGCGAGGACAGGGACGAGAAGAGGTTGCAGCTGCGCGAGTGGAGGGCCAGCACGGAGTCCAGGTCGCTGCGGTGCAGAGGCAGTTCGGCCGGGAAGCTGCGCACTCTGCCGGAGAGATGGGGGCGTTGGTAAGCGCTGGAGGAACGGCGGCTGCTGGATCTGCCCGAGTGCTTCGAGCTCGGCCTGGATTGCCGTTTCCTGAGCCCTGGGCGCTCCGGGGTGGACGGGAGGGAGGCGGCGGCGGCGGCGGCGCCGGTGGTGGTGGTGTTGGTGGTGGTGGTGGCGGAGGCGGAGTGGGAGTGGTGAGGATTTAATGACACATCCCGGTGGGATCTGGCCTGACTGTTAGGCGTGCTGCTGCTGCTGCTGCTGCTGCAGGTGTTTTCGCCGGCTGCCGGGGTTGCGGTCAAATTGGTGGTTGAGAAGACATCGTCGACGGTGTCCTCGGCGGTTTCAGAAAACGAGGATGATCGGAGGGGATTGAGGTGCTCAGGTTGGCTTGACTTCGGCTGGCGCGGATAGTCCTCGAAGCCGCTGTCGGTACGACTCATGGGCTCGGCAGCCGGCTGAGGCAGGTCGGAGGTACGGTCATTGTTGGGGAGGGGCGCGGGAGCGTTCATCGGGGGTCGGAGCTCGTCAATAGCGCAGCATCATCTGGCAGCGCAGTCACGTCAGCGGGGCGGCGCTGGGCTGGTGGTGACATGGCGGGTGCTTGCAGAAGACGGGACTGCTTACAAGAAGCGACTGACGGGCAACCAGCACAGTGCGGGCCGGCGCACTATAGCCGGACGAGTGTCTGGAGCGCGAAAGTGACCAAGTAGGTAGGTGGGGAGGCTCTTTTATACGGCCAGGGGGGGCCCGCGTGCAAATATAAGCTTGAATGCAGCGGGCTGCACTGGGCGCCGCTCGCACGCAAGGGTGGAGGAGGCGCTGGCGCACGAGCGGGCTGCAGGGAAAATCGAAAGGAAACAGATGATCGGAACAGGGTAGGGGGCAGAAAGGAGACAGCGGGCTGAGCGGCCTTGGGGGGGCAGAAGGAGGCCAGAACCGCACTACTGTACGTGCCACTACACCGCCATCTATTGTGGGGACGGAGAGCGGCGAGGGCGGCGAAATGCGGGTTATGGATAAATGATTTTCGGCATGACTCGAAGGCTCAGCCTGAGCGCGCGCGGGAAAGCGCCGTCTTTTGAAGACGAAGGCTGCTGGTGCTGGCACACTGGCGCGTGGCCGAGAATAGCAGCAGGCCTGGTGAGTGCGTGGGGTGTGTGTGTGTGTGTGTGGCTGCCGGGGAATTTCACATGTAAGTATAGTCTCCTGCGACGGTTGTACCAGATGGCGCAGGAATGCGCGCCTGAGACAGCACCGCACCAGCTGGGAGACATGCTTGGGCGCGGTACAGTAGTGGCATGTCCGCTGCGCGACAGCTGCGCACCGGGTGCTCTAGCTCTCAGGGCTCACCTACGCAGCACACCGCCAGTGGGCGGAGGCTTCAGCGGCGTGCGGTGGGCAGCGGGCAGCGGGCAGTGGACAGTGGACGGCGGACAGCGTGAACAGGGAGCCGAGATCGCAGGCCGTTGTCCGGGGGAGGGGGGTGAGGCGTGACGATGGGAAAAACCACGGGCAGCATTATTGGCTTGAGGCAGGGCCTCACGCGGGCGCTCACGATCGGCCGGGCGCTGTCAAATGGGCGGCGGAGGAGAGACGGCGTGGAGGGTGAACGTGGCGGGAGGTGAAGGGTGCGTGACCTCAGCGGACGGCTCGCCTCGTGGGTGACACACAGCCCGGAGCGGTACCGGCGCTGTTCCTGGCCGGCCGCCAGATAGGCTGCGCATGCGCGCCACCGCCGGATGACTCTGCGCGAACGGCTGCGACTTGGCTCTCTCCCATGGGGTCGCGGTTCTGGAGAGACAACGGGGCCTTCACATGCTTACCTGCACCTGCGCCCGCGCGAACCACTCACGCGCTGACGATAATAATCCACCCGCCAGCCCGAGCCTGCTTGTCGAGCCGTGCGTGCGTACCTGCGCCATCCCGGCTGCAATCGAGATGCCCGACCACGAGGACTGCTGACAGCGCAGGCGCGCGCAAGGGAGGGGGGTGGCGCCGTTGCCGAGGATCGATGGAGCGTTCGACACGACAGAGGTCTGAAGCGAGAAGAAGATGAAGGTGACGAAGAAGAAGAAGATGATGATGGTGATGATGAGAGGTCGTCTCGACGCATGAGGCAGCGCAGCAGAAAGAGCAGTCCGCTACCCGACAGCAGCATGGTCCGGTATCCGACAGAAGGGCTCTCCCGCATCCGCTCCCGCCCCAGTCGAACCAGGGTCCCCGCCGACGACACCATGACGTCCAGCTTCACAAGCTTCCAGACATCTCGCCGCACCTCTCCCCCCCTCCCAAGCTCCCCCGGACCCCTGGACCAGACGCGCTGCAGCCCCTTGACGACGTCCACGAGAACAATAAGGAACACCGTTCCAGACACACCCTCCTCCGCTCCCAATCGAGCATCAGCAGCATCCACATCACAACAGCAACAGCAACAGCAACAACAACAACCATGCCGTACCTCACCATCGGCTACAAGCGCCTGCACTACACCGACTACGCGCCCGCCGCCTCCGGCAGCAGCGACGCCAAGCCGCGCGAGACCTTCATCCTGCACCACGGCCTCGGCAGCTCGCAGAACTTCTACGCGCCCATCGTGCCGGCCCTGACGCGCGCCGGCTTCCGCGTCGTGACGTTCGACGCGACGGGCGCCGCGCGCTCGCCGTACACGCAGGTCGAGCAGTCGGTCGCGACGCTGGCCGCGGACGTGCTGGCGATCCTGGACGCGCTCGCGGTGCCCCAGGCCGTCGTGGCCGGGCACTCGATGGGCGGGCTGGTGGCCGCGCACCTGGCCGCCGCCGCGCCCGCCCGCGTCGTCGCCGCCGTCCTGATCGGCCCCGTCTACCCCTCGCCCGCCGTGGCCGACGTCTTCGAGCGGCGCGTCCGCTCCGTCGAGCGGCTCGGCATGGACGCCGTGGCCGACGCCATCCCCGCCGCCGCCACCGCCGCGCGCGCCTCGCCCCTCGCCCGCGCCTTCGTGCGCGAGCTGCTGCTGGCCCAGGACCGCCGCGGCTACGTCTCCAACTGCCGCGTCATCGCGACCGCCGCCCGCCCGGCCTACGAGGACATCCGCGTCCCCGTCCTGCTGCTGGCCGGCGACGAGGACCGGTCCGCCCCGCTGGACATGTGCAGGAAGCAGTTCGCCGAGATCGCGTCCGAGGACAAGATCCTCGAGGTCCTGCCCGGCGTCGGCCACTGGCATTGCATCGAGGCGCCCGACCTCGTGAGCGAGAAGATCCTGGACTTTTACAAGCAGATACAATGACTGGCCGGTGCTGAGAGCTTGACGATAGAGATCAAAATTTGAAGGAATCGGTGATTCATTTTTAGCTGCTGTATACCTGGCTGCTCGGCCCCCCCCCCCTATTTTGTAGAAAAAGTATGTGTGCACGCTACTCGTTCATATGACCTGAGAGTGGAGGAGAGGTTTCTTTTATTTGCACGAGAAGAATCGGAGCGAGAAGCGAGATAAGAAAAGAGATGAGGTCGCAGGTAGAGATCAAAAGTGGGAGAAAAAAAAAAAAAAACCACACCATTGTACATAGGGGGAAGAGGCACGCTGTTCCTCACAGTGCCTCCTCTACATAGCTCACCTCTTCTCTAAAAGGATTCCATCCCAATTTCTTAAAAAAAAAAAAAAAAAAACAAAGGCACGCTCGATCGTTGTCGCTTTGCGCTCAACGGATAGTTCACCCCAATGCCTCCCAGCCAAACAAAAAGCAGAATCTCCAGAAAGCTCCTCTTTCCACGATTCAAAAACAACAAGATTCCGATGCCCTCCAGCGCTCTCCGAACCCGCAAGATGCAACCCATGCTTGAAACCAGATCCATGCTCTAATGCAGACACGAAAACAGCAAAAATGATTATCGAAGAAGACCACCCCAATAAAAACACAAGAAAGCCGCGTTTTGCGGAAAGTAGAGAAGAAAAGAAGGAAGAGAAAGTAGGACAAGAAACGAATAATCACACAAAGTCATACAATCCCTTTTTTTGTAATCTTGCATGGTGCGTGCCTTTTGCCGCCTTTTTTTTTGTTTGTTCTGATTTCGGGAAATTGTTGCTTCCGTCTTCGGGGGTATCTTTTTCATTCGTCAAGCCCACTTTACTTTCACAACCCGTACCGTTTCAAAAAGAAGCCGAAATAGAGTTTGACTTGAGTGAAGAATAATAAGAAAAAAAAGGCGGTGCTACGTCGGAAACGTGGCGCGCTACGCTAGTTCAGGGGAAGAGGGTTCGGAGGGAGACGGCGAGAAAGTAAGGGTGGAGAAATAAAAAGCGGACTATTAACTACTTGACCGTTTCGTCGTAATCTGATGATGCATATTGCGCTAGAGTGGTGATAACAAAAATAATGAACCAGAGACGCGCCGCATTGCTAGTGAAACCGTAAGAGGAAAAGCGGAAAGAAACAATGCAACCCGTCTATTTGGATGCGTGTCATCTCTTCGTGCTGCCGTCATACTGCTGTCGAACCGAGTCAGAAATGCGAATTTCCGTCGAATGATCTCGTGTGAGTGGCGGACGACCGTCTGGTGGCCGCTTGTCCGCGGTTGATGATGTGGATATTGTCGAAGACGAGGAAGAATCGGTGTTGTTGACTGGCGCGTAGGCATTCTCGGCCTTCTGGATCTCCGAATTGTTTTGCACGGCAGGTTGGCGGCCATCGCCAGTCAGTGCAGGGCTCGTGTCGTCATCCCTGGAGGGCTGACTCGTGGCCTCCTTCAATACACTTTGAGCAAGCTCGGCGGCCTCCTGCTGAAGGTTGGGTATCTGTTTCGGAGATTGCGACAAGTATGATTCAAGAAGGGTCTTCAAGGTAGCTGCGCGGACGGGCTTCGCGAGGTAATTGTTCATGCCAACTTCCAAGCACTTTTCCTTGTCGCCGCTGATGGCGCTGGCAGTCATGGCGATGATGAGAACGTCCCGCACTACTTCGTTCTTGTGCCGCCGGATTTCTTTGGTTGCGTCGTAGCCATCCAAAACGGGCATCTGGACGTCCATGAGGACAAGATGGTACGGGTCGTTCTCCGCCGCAGCTTTCTCCAGCGCCTCGATGGTCTTCTGGCCATCGCCATAAGCCTCACACCGGAAGCCCAGCTTTTTCACGAACGATATCGCAATGCGCTGGTTGATCGCGTTATCCTCAGCAATGGCCACCCGGATCTGTTCGCGAGGGATTTTCGGAAGACTCTTGCGTATGGGAGGGACAATCACCCGATCCGAAGGGTTCTCATCTTGAACTGCTTCTTCATCTTCCGTTGACGCCTGCGGGGGAGGAGAGGCGCCTGAGGCAGCCTCCACAGCTTGAGTCTTTGACACCTTCTGAAACTTGAGCTGGAAAGACACAGTTGTACCATTTCCTGGTATACTCTGAAGCCAGATCTTCCCACCCATCGTGGTCTCAATGATTGCCTTGACAATGCTGAGACCCAGGCCGGTACCTTGGTAGCTCCTGTTGCTGGCGTCTTCGACTTGCGAGAATGGCAAGAAGAGCTTCTTCTGCTGCTCTTCAGAAATACCTATGCCTGTGTCGGAAACGCTAAACCTGACATCAATGGTTTCGCTGTCTTCTGCAATAGTCTTCGCTTCCACGGTGACCGTGCCTTTGGAGGTGAACTTGTAGCTATTTGAGAGCAGGTTCATGAAGATTTGGTGGAGTCTCACAGGGTCCCCTAAGACGAACAGCTCGGGATTCAGACCAAGGCGGATGACAGTCTCCAGACCGCGTTCGAGATTAGTAAACGAAAGAGCCCTCACGACCTCATTGATCGTCTCCGTGAGCGAGACCGGCACCGTTATCAACTTCATCTTTCCGGCGTCGAGTTTGCTGAAATCAAGCAGATCGTTGATGACAGACAACAGAGTATCGGCGCACACACGTATACTGTTCGCGTAGCCTTCTTGTTCGGGATTCAGCTTGCTGCCTTTGAGAAGCTCACTCATTCCGATGACACCATTTAGAGGAGTACGGAGCTCGTGCGAGACGTTGGCGAGGAAGAGCGACTTGGCTTTCGCGGCCTCCTCCTTCATCTTCATGTTCTGAATTGCCACCGCTTCGGCTTCCTTCGCTTTGAGCTCTGCAGCCCGTGCCTGAGCGAGCGACTGCTTCTGCATCTCCAGCATAGCCACATTGCTAGCACTTACTTCGCGGACCTTCTTGAACAAGAGCGCATTGGCCAGTGACACTGACACTGAGTTGACTAGCAAGCGTAGCACAGTTAGATTGCGTTCGCTGAACTGGTTCGGGGCGCCCTCGCAGTAGATTGAGCCGAGCAAATGGTCGTCTCCGTGGAGAATGGGTATTGCAATGACTGCTCGACCATCTGGGTTACGTCGTCGATAGGCATCAGTCACGTTGGAGAACCTCTCGTCCTCCAAGAGGTTCTGTACGAAGACCGTCTCGCGGAAGCGAAGGACATACAAAGTCACTTGTCTTGCAACTTGATCTTCCACCGACTCCAGCGTCTGGCCACCGGGATATTTTGTGACGCCATCAGGCCCACCTGTCGCAGCGATACTCCAGCCTAGCTTTTCATCTTCTGTGACAATAGCGGCCAGCTCGGCGCCCGTTGACTCAAGGATGATTTCAGTCATTTTTGCCAGCAGATTGTCAACTTGCAGCTCGGAGGCGAGGACTTGGCTGGATTCAAGGATCCCTGTTAAGTCAATGACGTCCAGGCCGACGGCGGAAAACCCGCCCGGGAGGTCACCCTGCGTCTCAGTCCTCCTGACGGGAGTCTGGTTGGCGGTTGGTGCAAGCCAAGCCTCGGTCCTGTCTGCTGGTGTCTCTGGCACTGCTTGGCCCGCATGCTTCTCGAGTTTGTATGCTGTGTTTCCGGTATCCACGATGTCTGTCTGGCAAGCGACATCAACGTTCTCGATGCCGGTCTCGCTGTTAAGGAGCCACTCGAATTTTTCTGCGACGTGCGTTGATAGCCCAAGCGCCCCAATGTTGGTGTAGCATTTCAGCGCATCCTTCATAAGACGTCGCGCTGGTCGACGGGCACCTCGTCTCAGGAGGAATGCAGCGTAAAGCTCGAACGCGAGGGCTTGGTCGAGGATAAAGTCGTCTAGATCGCCAAAGTCCAGTGCTGTCTCGTACAGTTTCGCTGCATGTGCGTATTCGAGGATAAGGTCGTTGTACTCGGCATCCAGGATTGCCAACCAAGGCCGGTAACAGACGTCGTTGTAGTTCGCCGCTATCCGAATCTTCTCTCTAAAGGACAAGACACGTTGGACGAGGATGTCCTTATCCTTGCGTTCGGGATCCTCGCGACACACGGCAACATAAGCAAGTGAGAGGTAGAAAAGGTTCGAGTAGTAGATCCTCATGCACCAGCACCCCTCCATCATTGGAAGTAGAGTTTCGCCAAGAGAGACGGCGGCCTCGAAATGGCCAAAACGGTACAGACTCATGAGGACATAGCTGTAGTAGATGGTCTTTGGTCTCTTTGGGTTTGAGGCTCGTTTCTCCACGAAGCCAATGTAACTCGATGTTTCATGCTCTTCATCGCAGTGAATTCGTTCAGGATCCTTGGCAAACGTCTTACCTTGTAGGGCTCGAGCATGTTGTCGTGCGGAAACGAGAAAAACACCTCCGCGGAGATCTTCCTGCCAATCCTTGAATTCCGATGGCGCTTCATTGACCCACGTTTCAACTTCTGAAATCGGATGCGCGGACCAGAGCTTGAAGCACGCGGTCACACCCATGTTTAGCAGCGAGAGAATGCGGTCGGCGGATATTATCGTGGCATTCAACGCCCGGTCAAGGATAGGTAGCTGCTCCCTCACGTGAGTCTGCAAATGGCCCATAAATAATGCATGCAGCGTCTCGCCGCGGCCAATGGTGTACATGTCTTCAGGGAAGATGCTGAAGAGGCCTTTGGCAATGTCGCCGATTTCGATGCCAAACTTGGTCATACCGAATCGTCCTGCTGCTATACTGGCGAGATGCACATACCCTAACGCAGCCTGGGGAAAGTTTCCTCGTGTAAGGTGCAGATCTACCATGATCATGCTCATCTGGTAAAACAATCTGGAGTCAGTCCAGAAGGCCGCGCTCGCCATTTCCACCAGCACAGCGCCCATTGCAAGAAGCTTCTGATCGCTGGTCAGCGGCCTTGACAGGAGCTGGTCCCTGTCGCACTGCTGCAGAGCAGCACACATGGATTGGAACTGAGTATCGCACTCTTCCCATGACTTATCTTCCACTTGGACACCCAACTCGGTCAGGCACTGCTTCAGGGCCTCGAAGGCAGCGAACGAATCCCCTCGCATGGCGAATATTCGCGACTGCAAAACCCAGCTTGGAGCCTTATCTACCGCTGATTTTGCGTTGGTGAAGATGGTTTGACATAGGCCTAATGCTGGTTCGAAAAACCCTTGGTACCAGTAGCATTCCGCGGAACGCGTATATATGTTCAAGGTCTCCCTGTAGTCCACGTCCTCATTCGAGTCATCCCATGGGCTGTCTTGCAAAAGGTTGAAGCATCGAGTGTAGTAGAATAGTCCGGTTGATCGCGCACCTGCCTCACAAGCGTGCTCAGCCGCTAGTTGGAGTGCATGACGGTATAGAGCGCGGCGCTTGACTCTGCCTCTGATAAGGTCGGTAGCGCATGCTACGTGGCGAGCTCTGGTAAAGAGCGATTTCGAGCTCGTAGTCGTATTGTCCTGATACTCATGCTCGATCATGGTTTTTGAGATGGCAAAGTGCATCTCGGCCTGGTTGAAGTTTTCGCTCTCAATGAGAAGCTGTGAGGCCTGCATGTATCTGTCGTGAGAGAAGCGGAACCGGTCTTCATTGTCTCCCGACATGACGATGTACGCGGCAATCGCTCCGTCGATTCCTTCCACTGGGTCTTCCGAGGTTATGGGTAGGCTTTCAGCGTTGCTGGCGTGTTCACCGTTCATGAGTCGTTTTACGATGGTAAATGAGAACGTGCTGCCGATCAGAGAGGCCCAGGCAAGCAGGTATCGAGTCACTCGTGGGAGCTCCTGTAAACGCTTCACGATGAAGTCGTTGTTAATGCGCGACCCGTAAGCGGTGGACTTGAACTCGGCGAAAACCTTGTCAAGATCGAAATGCCAAGCTGAATCTTGCCAGGAGTAGTATATGCACTTCTTGCGATAGCAGGTGTCGAGCATCTCTCGAACAAAAAAGGGGCTGCCTCCGGTCTTCTCCTGGATGGTCGCGACCAAGGGCAGGCAGTATTCTGGATCTCTGTGGAGGGTTTCCGCAACGAAATTGGCAGTGTCAACTTCGCTGAAGGGTTTCAACACGATCCTGGTTAGACTATTAGGATCAGCACTACACGCTCTGTCACTTGGCAGTACACTCACTTGGTTGCCCCGTCGAGCAGAGTTCTGATTCCCGCCGGTAGCTTATCTTCTTCTCGGTAGGTGAGGATCATTACGAGCGGAAGCCTGTTGCTAACAATGGCTTGGATGAGTTCCAGACTTTCGTCGTCGGCGAACTGCAAGTCGTCGACACAAAAGCAGATGGACTGCTGCCGTGCAAGCATTCGTAGGACATCAATGAACAAGCTCATTACACGTGATGCGTTGCGGCTACTGATTGTAGTTGAGAAGGCATGTTGATGAGTGACGTCAGTATGCGTAGTCTTCGTACTGGTCCCCAACAGCCACTCAGGCAAGTCAAGGTAGGAATGCAGGATGTGCCAAACCGGTTGGACGTGTGCTCTAACGTTATTGTGGAAGTCGGTCGAGATATTTGACTCGGAGAAGATTTGGCGGAAGAGCGAGGACATCAACCGCAGGATCGGATCGAAGGGGGCTCTCTTTGCTTGGTCGAACTGGGAATATGTCAGCAAGGGTCAAGCCGGAGAAGATGTCAGATTGCGAAATCGTGCAGCTCGGAGCGAGCCGAAGCGGCGCAGTAGTCGCGTCCAGCCACAGGGGAAACAGGCCTTGTTGGAATAAGCAGGGGGTCCGGGTTGCCGTTGCTTACTTACCTTTGACGTTGCGAAGTAGAAGCCGCGGCCGCGCACAATAGGCTGCACCGACTGGATTAGGCTAGACTTCCCATAGCCCCCTTGTCCCGACACAGCAATTAGCTCGCAGTGAGTCTTCTTCCTGAAGCGATGGTGGTTCCTGAGCGCTTCTGCAGGATCGTCGCTGGCGGCAGGATTTTGAGCTGACGAAGCTCGGCGAATCGGGTGATCGGTGCTCCAATTGGATGAGGGCCAGCTCTCGGTCGAAGGCCGATGTTCGGACGGCTCCGCAAGGGAGATGGATGCCTCTGAATTGTTGCGAGGTGTGCGCACGTCATTGCGATGGTGGTCCGAACCTCTGGAGCTGGTGCTGTCGGACCGCATGTCGACTATATCGTCCAGGGGTAGATTGTCTGGCCGCGAGCTTAACGAAGAGCCGGAGTTGGAACCGAAACTATACAAACTTTTCTTCAAGGACGGATGCTGGCTCCTCGAAACCCTGTCGACGACTTCCAGGATTGTCTGGCGTTCCTTGTCGCGACCAATGAGGCGGGACGGCAAGCTGAAGAAGCTGGACACGTCCTTGGTAGCCACCTTGAACGCCTTCAAAAGCTCGACGTCTCCATCGCACAGGATCCGATTCAGCTCGTTCAAATCATACTTGAGCCCAGACACTGAGTTATATCGCTCTTCGATGTTCTTGGCCGTCATCTTGGAAACAATTGACGACAGCGCTTCTGGGATATCCATCCGCTTCGACGACACTGGAGGAATGCGTCGAGAAAGCACACTCTGCATAATTTCTAGCGGCCTATCGCCCTCAAAAGCAGGCTCTCCAGTGAGCATTGTCTACCAACGGGTTAGTGGCGCTGAAAACCGTCATATACTACCAGCGTCTCAAGCGGAGAGACGTATGGAGCCAGGACCTTTTATATAAACTTACCCAGAACAGAATGCCCAGGCTGTAGATGTCGGTCCTTGTATCCGGCTCTGCAGGCAGGCGGCCTGTCTGCTCAGGGGCGATGAACTGCAGCTTGTGCTCAACGCCAACCTCGCGGCTGAGCGAGCTCCATCCTGCTGACGTCAAGCCGTTCTCAAAACTTCTCGATCCCGAGCCAAAATTCAACATGCGCACCTCGCCCGTCTCTTGATTGAAGTGGAAGGCGTCGCCGCGGATCTCGCCGTGCACCAACTTTTTCTCGTTATGCAATATCTCCAGGCATTCGGCGGCACCCGTTGCGAAACGCATGAAGAGCTGGAGCGGGATCTGCATGCAAGCCTTGGTCCCCGCAGGGGCTTTCCACTTTGCGATCCTGTAGAACGCCGGACCGAGGTCTACAAGATCGCGGATGTAATTGTCGCCAGGCGATTCAAAAATGGAAACGACCATCGCATCGCTGCCGGGGCGAGCTGGGAGACGCACCAAGTCGACGGGCCGCACGAAACGCTTGCATTCCGGGTCACACTCGTTGACTATGGACCGAGCGAGGGCAAACTCGCGTTCCAGGCGCAGGACGTGGTTGGAGACGCGAGCCACGACACGGCGGCCTCCCGGGGCAGCGCTGTCGTAGTTCTGGTTCTGGTTCTGGGACTGGGACTGGGACTGGGCCTGGGTCAACGAGGCGGCGCTCGCCTCACTGTTGGACGAGCGGTGGGTCCTCAGGGCAGGCTTGGGGTCGGAGCCCTGCGAGAAGCTGTGCGACGTCAGAGCGCGGTTCGGGAGCTGGACGGCAGACTTGGCGGCGGGATGCTGGAAGCCGAAGAAGTGCCAGTTATCGTAGGACTACGCAAGATAGATAGTTAGCAGCAGGTGATGTGAGGGCGAGGTTGAGGGCGAGGGTGAGGGCTCGGCCTGGGGTTGAGGATGGCGAGACGCACGCTGTGGAAAGGCTCGGCGTCAGTGTCCCACGAGTAGCCCGGCAGCTCGGCCAGGCGCAGGAGCACCTGGCGGGCGGCGCGCGCCTCCGAGGGAGCGTCTTCTTCCATGGTCGACGCGTGGCGATGTCGAGGGGCCCGCTCAATTCATGGCTGGACGCCGGGCGAGGGCGCAGAGACGAGCGAGCGAGCGAGCGAGCGAAGTGGACGCGCGGTTAGCAGGACGTCATGGGACGCGGGAGACGGGACGGACGGGCGCCTGCGAGGGCGGGGCGTGCGCTGGGCTGGGTGTGGGACGGGTGGTGCAGCGGTGTTGTGCGGGTGGTGTTGAGAGCTCTAGACTGGACCGGCGCAGAATCATGGCACTGGGCAGCCGTCAGCGGGCGGTGTCAATGGCCGCTCCCGCTCCCGCACTAGGCATGCACCGCGCTGCACTGCACTGCACGCACAGCTGGCCTGGAGCGACTCCTGCAGCGAGCTTGGCGCGCCCTCTCTGGACGTCACACTCCCGAGCCGCATCGCTAGGTATCCTTTCCCGCGCCCCGAATTTGGAGATCTGCTAGCAGTACTCCACCCTACGCACACGCGCACGTCGGCCGCATTACTCAGTGCCGCCCGCGCATGTGCTAGCTCGCCAGAAGCCACACCGGCTTCACGAAGCCCATGCACCACCATGGAGTCGACCGATGAGAACGGCGTCCACGATGCCGCCGCCACCACCCCCCGGCCGCGCCAGCTGCCCGACGACCTCCCGCGCTCGCTCGACGACCGCAAGTCCGTCCCTCAGATCGCCGGCGAGACCGAGATATACGATGCTTGGCAAGGTGCGTTCCCGCCTGCCCCGCGAGTGCGAGCGTGAGCGTGAGCGTGAGCGTGAGCGTGCGAGGGGGAGGGGAGCCCTGCGTTTCACCACCGCCTGCTGCGTGGTGTCTTCGCGCCCTGCTGCGTCTCTGTGCTGACAATGTGTCCCGACTGCAGGCCAGTCGCAGTTCATATCCACCCCGCTCCCCTCCAAGCCGCTCAGCTTCAACCTGTCGCTGGACGGCCCGACCGACGCCGCCCCCTCGCTCGAGGAGAGCGACTCCCGCCTCAACGAGATGCTCGAGCGCCAGTCGCGCCTCAAGCACGACAGCATGAGCGAGGGCCAGGAGGATGCCATCATCAAGGACGAGAAGCTGTCGGACGCCGAGAAGAAGGAGATCCTGCAGAACTCGCTCAACCTCGCCGCCTCCAACGGCGACACGTCCACCGTCGAGCGCTTCGTCTCCGGCAACGCCAGGGAGTTCATCGACGTGAATGCTCCGGACGGCGATGGCACCCCGCCGCTCATTTACGCCGCCTGTTTTGGCCATGAGGAAGTTGTCGCCGCCCTGCTGGATGCCGGCGCCGATGTCGACACCCAGGACCGCAACCGCTGGACTCCGCTGATGTGGGCCATTACCAACCGCCACAAAGCGATCGCAAAGCTGCTGCTGGACAAGGGTGCGAAGCCGGAGGCCGAATCGTCCTCAGGCAGGACCGCCTTCGACTTTGTCGCCCCCGGCAGCGAGCTGCAGGACTACCTGCACGAGAGCGGCTACACCATTGGCAACATAGGGGTCAGCACCGGAGATGACTTCTACACCGCAGGCTTTGACCAGGACAGATTTGAGGAAGAGATGGCTGAAAACGAACTGAGGCGGCGCATGATGATGGAGAGTGCAATTAATCTGGAGGTGGACTTGGGAAACCTGGGCATTGACGAGCAGCCCGAGGTCAGTGGCTGCCCGACGTTTCTAACATGCCATTGCTGACTTGGCCAGGAACCCGATGAGTTCGAGGAAGGCCAGGAGTTCGTCTGGGACCGGTGTCTCAACGATCAGATGTTTGTCTTCCAGGAGAACGAGCTGGATCGCATCCTGGACATCGTCATCACCAACATGACCCCTACCCGGTCGCCTTCACAGAAGCCAGTGCCCGCAAACATCATCTTCCTTAGTGCCCGCTACGCTCATTACCATTCCAGTGAGGACTTACTGGAGAAGCTGCTCGTGTCGTCGATGGACAAAATCAACGACGTGGTCGAGAAGCACCAGTGGGACATGACCATGCTCGCATTCTGGGTCTCCAACTGTACTTTGCTGCTCTACTATCTGAAGAAAGATGCAGGCCTCGTGCAGGCTTCGGTCGAGTTTCAATGCCAGATTGCCGAGCTCATCAACGAAATATTTGTTCTGATCATCCGCGACGCAGAGCGCCGCATGGACAAGGTACTGGACACCGCCATGTTGGACCATGAGACTATCCCGGGATTCGAAGACGTTAGTTTCACCGGTGAATGGAGGATCTTCAAGACAAAGTCGAAGCCCAAGCCTCCGGAGCCGATAGAGAAGCGTTTCAGGCCTCCCTCGCCGAAGCGTAGGGCGCAGGTGTCTCCTAGGAACATCACCTCCCTTTTGTCCTCGACGTTATTCGTGCTGGATCTCTACGATATCCACTCGGTCATCACTGCCCAAGTTCTTTCCCAATTGCTCTATTGGCTTGGGGCTGAGCTCTTCAACCGAATCATGTCGAACAGGAAATACCTAGCACGCACAAAGGCGATGCAGATCCGAATGAACGTGTCGGTCATCGAAGACTGGGCTCGCCAGAACAATCGCCAACCTGAACATTACGAGAACGGCGCTCTGACCGCAACGGGCGAGAACACGATGGAGGCTGCACGAAGGCACCTGGCCCCCGTTGTTCAATTGCTTCAATGGCTGCAATGCTTCTCGTCGCTAGGCGAGGACATTGATTCGTTGAAAGCCACGCTGGAACAGCTCCCGCGCCTGACGCCACAGCAAATCAACCATTCAGTCAGGTATTACCGGACTGAGGTCGGCGAGAAAACGCTTCCGAAGCCGGCGCTCAAGTTTCTGTTCAATCTCCAAAAGGAAGCTGCTGAGCGTCGCTTGTCAAAACAAAGCCGCAAGTCGCTTCCTCCACAACTTCCGTCGGATGGCACTCCGACTTCCCCCACCACCGATAGGCCCATGTCGCCCACACCCTCTCTGGCGCCGTCATTGGCAACTGTCGCCTACATGCAAGCGGAAGAGGAGGAAGACGCTCCGGAGAACCTACTGCTGGACCCGGCTTTGATGCTGCCCTTCTCCTTGCCGACGTCAACTGATATGCTCGTGACGTACGGCGCAGGGTTCGGAGGCACCGATCGTGAGCGCGAGCGCAAGTATCTCCCGACCGTACCCCCGGAGTTCCTGGCCAAGCTCGAGTTTAGCGGCAACAACAAAAAGGACCTCTATGCCGATGCCCGGTGGAGCGACGATGGAGAGAGCATCTGAATGCGGACACGGACGTCAAAGAATTCTTCATCACTGTCTCAAACCCGATTTTATTCCCGGCACACCCTCACTTCCTTTCCTTTCTCTCCTCAAGATGACTCATGGCTTGCGTATACGTGTGCGAGTAGGATGCTGTACGGATGGACGAAAGAACGAACGTTTCAGGGAAGGACTAGACGAATCACCACACCACTGATGCATAGGGAAACGGAGTTCAGCTGACTACTACTACCACCATGGGCTATTTGTTTTCCTGGTTTTCCTTGCGAGAAATGGAGGCGACTGCGTTTCTGCTCTTCGAGCTTAGCCTTCTTTTTCTCACTTCTTTATGCGCTTCTCGAGTCTCACGAAAATTCGGCTCCTCCATCACTGCGAGGCTGGTGGGAAACTGGACTGGACTTCTGCATGCTGGCTTTCTGGCACTTGCTGCTCTTTGATCCCCTCGTGTATTCTCTTTTATTGTTACTTATGAGTGAAGGAAAGTTCTTCCACGTGTTTCTTATTATGCTTGTGATTATTTGTGCTTACTTCAGAATTTCTCCACCTGTGTTACTCACGTAGATGCATGTACAGTGGCTATGGTAGCAGTATGGAAGAGGTCTTTTTCTTGTAGAGTGGCACCCTCAAACCTCTTCAATATCACTCCTACGCCGGCGTACATGCTAGTAGGCCTCTTCCCAACAAAATCCTAATTAAGCTCCAACAGGCTCCCAAGCCAAAATTCGCGTAACTGCGGAAACACGTACAGTCTCGCTCTCATCTTGCCGATGGCTCTCTTCGCCTGTCACGCACGTTCTACAAGCCGCTCTGCAGCCTCCGTCCGTCCCTTGCAGAAATCAGCTCCTTCTTCCCCCCCACCCCCCTGCCAGTGATGCACGCCCGCCTCCTTCGGGTAATCGGCCCCTGCGCTCTACGCAATGACGTCACCGCGCAAGGAGGCCAAGACCGAACGGCGAAACACCACGCCGCCGGTCGCGAGAGCTTTTAATTCCCTGCAGCGATTGCGCGTTCGTGGCGCGCCCTGATTAAGGTTACGCGGATGCTCGGTGTCGCACGTCACCCACGTGCGCCGAGAGCTTACGGGCGATCCGATATCCGAGTAGCGCTAGAGAACCCCCGGGGTAGGGGAAAGGGAAGTCTGGTTAGGATGACGGGGCGCTGAGGAATGCCAAGGGGGTGGAGGGGCGGGGAGAGGGGAAGTTCTGGAAGCCGGCACCGTTCGATGCAGGGAAGGCTGACGGTGGTGTTGAAGGGTGGGCGTGCTGACGGCGTGGCGCGGCGGGGGGAAGGGCTACGTATATAAGGGCGTGTGTTCGAGCAGCGTGGGTTGTACAAGAGATCATCGGCGTGAGAATCAATCGCTGCCGATATCATCCTCGATTCGACTGCGACGGCGAAGCATCATTGAAGTCGTCGGCAATCGAGACGCGAACACCTTTCAAACCATCGTCACCTCTTCCACATCCACTATCGGCAACTGCCCAAAAAGAACCACGACCACGTCGCAGCGAGTCAATCGAATAGCTGCCTCACGCTCATATTCATCTAAGCGCAACCCCGGCCGAACCACGATGGGTTGCGGACCATCTCGCCCCCGCCGTGGCGTCCACCGTCACCAACCCGTGTACATGTCGCAACCAGCGCGACCATGCTACGGTCGACCCGCCAGAGGATTTGGAGGAGGATTCGGAGGAGGAGGAAGGTGCGGGCCACGCGGATACGGCGGAGGGATGGGGTATGGGAGGCCAATGTACGGAGGTGGCGGATACGGAAGACGGAGATGGTAACGAATATGTTGGATCGTTGGGGTGAAAAGAAATGAAATTTATCCATAGGTACGAAATCACGAGGTTGAGGAGTAACAACAAGAACAGCATTGATTATGGCAATAGCTTGGATGTAAACGTTGTGGGATTGGCGATTCCTCTTGTTCAATGTATCATTAGTCCGTGCGGTGTTTGAATCCATCATGTTTGCATATGAGCCTTCTTCATATTCTTCTTTTCCTGATGTCCACCAGGATTGTTGTCAGCAATCAGCTGCTTGACTACTTCGGTCTCTCCCAGAACTCATATCATGATACACGCCATTTCCGGGACCCCCCCGCCCCGATCCAATCGCCAGATAATAACGCCCCACGATTCGATGCCATACACAGAAGCACAGAACGCCACCGTACGCTGAATGCCGACCATGGTAACACAGTTGTTCGATTCCCATTTCCCCATCTAATCAGCCGCTCTTGTCGTGCTTTCCCAAAAGTCCAGCGTCAACTGCGCCAGAAAGCACGGAATCTCCTTCCGCTGCTCGACCCAGAACTCGATCTGACCCTTGATCTCGCTGGCGAAGACGCTCTTCTCGCCGCCGCTGACCTTCATCGTGCCCTTCTCGCCGTCGAACACGATGCTGTTCTCCCCATCCTCCTCGTTGCCCGGGTAGAACAGCGACGTCACCTTGACGCGGCCGTTGGGCATGATGTCCAGCTTCCAGCCGAGCAGGGACGCGACGGCCTCCCTGAACTCGAGCGCCTTGGCGGACCACAGCTGCTTCAGGCGCATCGTCTTCTTCTCCTTGTCGGCGATGGCGCGGTGCAGCTCGTCGATCTCGGCGCGGGCGGCCTCGAGGCTGGCGTGGGGGACGACCGCGTTCGAGCTGTGCGACAGCTTCCCCTCCAGCTGCTCCAGGAGGGCCTTGTTCTCCTCGCGCAGCGTGCGCACGGTGCTGAGCTTGAGAGCCTCGGCGTCGGCGGTGGGGTTGGCGCGCAGCTCGAGGATGCGGGTGCGCGAGCTCTCCTTCAGCGCGCGCAGCTGCTTCTCCTGCGCGCGGCGCTCCGTCTCCAGCACCTTCTTCTCCGTCTGCAGCCGGCTGATCTCGTCCTGCAGCTGTCGGTTCTTGCGGCGCAGCTCGCCGAGTCGCTGGTCGTCGTCCTCGTCGCGCGGCCGCTTGCTGCCGACGATGGTGATCTGCTTCGCGTTGGCCTCCTCGAGGGCGGAGAGCTCGGCGTGCAGGGACTGGATCTCGTTGCGGTAGCTGTCGACCATCTCCTCCAGCTCCTGGATGCGTTGTGATTTCTGCGCGTCGAACGTGTCGGGCTGGAACTCGCTCTCCTCGGCGTCGAAGGCCTTGAGCTGCGCTCGGAGGTATTCCACCTCCTTCACGGCCAAAGTCCGCTGGCGCTCGAGACGCAGACGAAGCTTGCTGTCCGAAGCACCGCCAGCGCTCCTCAGCTTCTCCAGCTCCTCGCGGATCTTCGCCTTCTCGTCCTCCAACGACTTGATCGTCTCGTCCCTCGCCGTGAGCTCCGCCTGTATCGCGCCGACACGGTCGATCATCGACGCGTTCTCCAACCTCTCCTTGACGAACGCCTTCGCCAAAGCCTCCGGCGTCTCGAACTGCAGCTCCCCCTCGGCCTGCGCCTGGCCCTCCAGATACGCCGTCCACGCCGTCCTCTCGTCCTCCAAGATCTGCCGCTTGAGCTGCTCCTCGCTCAGCTCCCTGCGAAGATCGTCCATCATGCGCAGCCGGTTCTCCAACGCCCTCTTCTCCTCCTCGACGACCTCCACGCTCTTCTGCACCTTCCGGAAGTGCCTCAGCTCCGCCTGCTGCTCGCGATTCACGCCCTCCAGCTTCCTGATGTGCGCCACCTGCTCCGACAGCTCGCGCTTGATCACGGCCAGCGTGTCGCGGTCGCCGGACTGCGCCTTCAGCCGGATGATCTCGCTCTCCATCTCGCCGGCCTCGGCCTCGCGCCGGGCCAGCCGCTGCTGCGCCTGCTGCAGCGCGGCGACCTGGCCGTCCAGCTCCGCGCGCAGCTCCGCGAACGACGCCTGCAGCGCCGCGTGCCGCGCCTCCAGCTCCTTGTACCGGTGCCCGCCCTGCCGCTCCAGCGCCGCCAGCTCGCCGCGCGCCTCGTCCGCGTCCTCCTGCAGCGCCGCGTTCCTCTCCTGCAGCGCGCGCACCCGCCGCTCCAGCTCCGCCCGCTCGTTCGCGCGCAGCGTCGCCGCCTCGTTCATCTCGCGCTGCAGCGCCTCGTGCTTCGCGGCCGCCGCCTTGCTGGCCGATTCGGCTGCCTAGAGTGAAAATAAGAAGAAAACTAAGCATCAGCCCTATTTTTTTTTTTTTGTCTTCCCTGCTTCCCCTCGCTCGTGGATGCCGTGATTCCGGTGGGAACTCACCTGCGCCCGCTGGTACTCCGCGTCCGCCCTGTTCTGCGCGTCCCGCAGCTCCGCCTGGTGGCTCAGCGCGCTCATCTCGCGCTCCTGCCGCAGCGAATCGAGCTCGTACTGCAGGGTTTTGATCTGCGCGCGCAGGTCCTCGTTGCTATGGTCTGTTTTATGTGGGGTTTTCCGCCATCCCGTCAGCCCGACGGCAGAGAAGAACATGCGCCGCATGTGAGAGGAGGGCGATCGGGACACCCACCTGGCTTGACGGCCGTCGACTGGCGCAGCGTCTCGCGGAAGGACGGCGCGGGCGCGGGCGGCGGTTCCGCCGCGTCGCCCGCCGTTTCGCCGGTGAAGAAGTTGAAGGAGGGTTGGTTGGTGTTGCGGGCCATGGCGACCGGCTGAGAGAGAGAGAGTGTGTGTGTGTGTTGGAGGGGGGGAGGAATTGCTTTTTAGTAAACAAAAAGGTGTTGTTGCGTAGGGGCCTCCCCGGCGCGCTCTCGCTCGTATGGGCGTGGATCGGTTTCACTTGGTGTGAGGGCAATTGGATTGCGCGAGCATGGCCTGCCGGTCGGACGCGCGAAGGATCGAAGATGGGAGCGGTCGAAGCACTTTTCGCGGTGCGAGGGTCCGAGCTGTGGTCGTCCGGGTGGGAGTCGCAAACAATGCAGCGGAGGTCGGCGATGCGGCGGCGTGAAAGAGATGCCATGCATGCATATGCGCACATCCTGGTCCGGGCCCGAGCTCTGCGCGTCTTCACGTTTCCCCGAGTAACACGGCCCGGACGTTCCTTCGCCAACCTACCACCATGATCGGTCAATATCCACACCATGGAGAGTTGAAGCAGCCGTCCGGACGTAAACGTACAGCAGGTAGCATGGCACTCACGTCCGGACGACTGCTTCAACTGCCCATAAGATGTTAGTCTACCGTGTGCATGCCTTTTGCCGTTTTCCTTATACCTCTCATTGTCACAGTTGTTCATCACAATTGTCCAGTTAGCTTGAGTGGTTTGATAGACACCGAATCCATCCATTTTATAGCTACCTGAGCAACAGCAGATTTTCCCTTTTCGTTTCGAACGGTCCCCATATAGTAGCTATTTTCCCATCCCGGTCATTGATAAGCACGCCATCCTCTACTGAATGTTCTCCTGGTCCATCTCAGCCAACAGCTGAGCGACAGAGGCCACGATCTCGCCCTCATCCTGAACCACCTCAGCCACAATGAACTCCAGCATCGACCTAAGCTTGGCACGCTGCAAGCGCAGAGCGTTGATGGTCTCCTTCGCGTCGGGAAGAGAAGCATAGCGAGTCGACTGGCGCTCGATGGCCGCGTCAAGGCGGCGAGTGTAGTGCTGCTCAATGCTCAAGCTGCCGTCCTGTTCGCGGTCATCACTCGCCAAGTTGGCCAGACGAGCCAGTGAACGATCCAGGTCTCCCTCGACGTCCTCCTGCCAGTCAGAATGCTCGCGGACCCCGTGATGCGACAAGGGAGTCGAAGACCTGCTGACCATGGTGGGACTCGACGGCAGTACCGGGCTAGATTGGAAGAATCCGTCTTCATCCTCCGGGAGAGGGAAGTCCGCCAACGTGGTCGCTGCCGAGCTACTGTGGACCATCAGTTTTCACGCATACAAGCAGGAAAAAGTAGACTTACACGTCAGAGGAAAGATCCGGAAGACGCTCGAGAGCTTCCTCAATGGTTGGTAAACCCTGGCTACGCGGAGTACGGTCAGAGGGAGCAATACTCGGAACGGGTGTGTTCTCCGGAGCGAGGGTAGGCGCGCCGATAAGGCCAACATTGACGGCCGAAAGGTCCAAAGGGGAGTTGGAGTTTGAATCATTGACCTGCGTCGGCGGGGGCGGGCGAAGACCAAACCTGTTACGGAGATGTCTACGGAATGGCATCGCGAGTTCCATCTGGGCGGGTGCGGCGAACTGAACGCCTTCCATGCTATCACTATCTGCTTGGATGTCAGGGAGAATTACATGAAGATCTTGGTAATCTCTTACCTGGAGAAGCGGATGCCTCGGCATGGCCGTTCACCTGCGGAAGGTCGACATCACCGGGAGAGCTCGGGGTCCGAGTCTGAGGACATTGCGGAGGCTGAGGGCGCGACGGAGATTCAGGACGCGAATCGCCAGACATGATTGCAGACCTTGTTGTTCTTGTAGACGAAGATCTGGCAATAACCGTAAGCTCACGAAAACACGAGATGCGGGCAGTGATGTTGGCGGAATAGGTGCAGTGAGCTGCGATCCTACGCCGGCGTTGAGCGCGGTCAGGATGCAAGAGGATGGGAAGATGGTGAGGTCACTTGCAGGTAAGATTTACCTTGTCAATGCGAGGCTCAGCGAGGATTACAACCAGCCGAAGTCAGCTGCAAGGTAAGCTGGTGCGAAGGTTGGTTGCAGAGGAAGTATTGTGGTTGACTGTTGGAGGTTGATGAAGGCCGGAGGCAAGTGAGAAGAGGAGCTGGGCGGGCGACGAGGCCACTCCGCCGAGCTTTTCTGAGGCACGATAAGAGCGTGTGAAAGAAGAGGAAAGTAGTAGCTTCAGGCAAGCCCGTGAAGTCACGTACTGCCTGAGCGAAGGTGGTCTGTGGTGGTGCTGAAGAGGAGAGGGAGGATGGGTCGAGTCGGGAGGAAATTTAAATACCCACACTCGAAATATCTAGTTGGGAAGGAGCAGCTCCAGCTGCCCCCGCGCGTTCTGGGGCTCGCCGGGGCAGCAACACGCTGCTTCCTGCGAATTCAGTAACTGCGTGCACACGTGATGCACTGTTCGAGGCAAGAGCGCGTCAGTCACCGAGTGCAAACAGCCGCAGAGGGAACACTGCTTGCGCGTGCAATGAAAGCTGATAGAAGCTCCTTGGCTTATTCGCACCCCGTCCTACGCTTAACGATCTTTTAGAAGATGCGGAGCCAATATTTGCAATGGTCCAACGAGAGAAGCACCATGTAGTCTGAAATTTCAGGGGAGAACGAGGTCGGCGAAGGACAGTTCGGCACCCCCAACTTTATTTAGAGCTAGGGTGCAGCTTGAAGCGCTGGATTACCACGATTGTTCGGCGCCGTGCTCCTCGGTGTAATGTGAAATGAAATGCATTTATTCACGCGCCGATACTCTTACTGGAAGACAAATGGGAGTGAATAAATAATCTCTTGTGAATCTTCGCCGTGAAAGGATCCCCCGCATGGTTTCGCGAGGCTATTACTCAATCATCAAGAGCAAAACTTGACACTGGAAATGGCGCTTATAACTCCATCGCCCGCGGACCTACGCTAAAACATCACCTGGGCTTGCGGCGGGCTACCAACGACACGGGAACACAATTATTCGCCTACTGTCGCTTCAAAATAGTGTGCCTATTGCTGGAAGTTCTTGATTGGGAATTGAAGCAGTCATCCAGACGCAAATATTAGCAAGAACCGACTATATGTGTGTCTGGACGCCTGCTTCAACTGCCCACGCCTCCCCTAGCTTGCTGCTGTTATGGGTCTGCGCTTAAAATCCTTACTCCTGTGCACTTATAGCATAGCTGACCTCATCTCAAACGAACAACCATATCGAGCTTACATCTAGCTCCCAGTGCTTACATGTACTCAAGCTGAGAGCTTTGCAGATATCGGATGTTAGTGCATGTGATAATCGCAATGGCATGAACAATGAAGGAGCTTATGTAGAGGTGATTGTTGTTTGAGTATTGCAACAAAGCTATCTAAGTGAGGACTTTAACTCTCCATAACAGACCTGATTATAGTCCATTTCATCCTGTCCATGGAAACTGCATATTTGGCCCCGACCGTCAGCTGGAATACCCATCCATCTCACACCCTGGATCCCCCAAGATGTTACATTGAAAGGCAGGTGTAATCACCTTATTGCTGTCATCCATAAGTAACGGCTCTGCCTGTTTCGCTCACGGTGCGGGATGGGGTGGATGACACAGGATTTCTCAATTGAAGTCGAAGGCTTGCGTAGGTTTGCGTCCGTTGAAGGGCGGGAAGCAGGCTCATCCCGTAGGCGTCAACCGGAGGTGTTGGGAGAGGCTCAAGCCAGGCTAGCTGGGGCAATTGAGGCCCACCGTGCATCGCATGTCAGTAACAGCGAAGTCAATGACTGGAGGGCGAGAGCAAAGCGGGCAATGACGTTGTCGGATGGTACGGTTGCCGTCAAGGCCGCTTGTGGTGCTGGTTGCGCTACGCCAGGCCGGGGGGAGGTTCAGTGTCACCAGCGCCGCCGCCTTTCAGCGCGACGGGCCTATTAACGCATCTGCCGGACCATCTTAGTATCAAACACCAAACGGTATTTCGCGCGCCGTTTTTGCAGGTAAAATTTATGGATTTGGGCGAGTACTGGCGCAATATGGACGATCTCCGCCTCTCTTAGCCGGCATCCTAGGCGTAACCGGGCTCCGCGTGTCGTCCATGGGACTTAAGACAGTCTTCCCAACTACGATATCTACCACAGCCGTCAAGCTCCCGCGGCTGAAAGACAACACAAGAAAAGTTTCGAACACGTGGGCGGAATGTCGTTCACGGTCAAGGCGGTAAGGTCGCCGGGATCAGAAGGTGTCCTGGGCTCTCCTAAGCGGACCCTGGCATGCCGGGGGTTCGTTGAGCCACAGGCGAAAAGTTGCCGTGACTTGACTTCAGGCCAGACAGCGCTACTTCACTATCCCACTCCACCCTTCCTCTCGCCCACCCCCGAAGACACCCTCGCGGAGGCCGCTCGCAATCCATTACCTCCACGCTCTCGGTCGCGCCCACGCCCCGCATCCCTTGGTCCACTGCGCCCGCGCCTACGCATCGCCCGCCCTCCACAATGGCTGACACCGCCGCTCCCGCTGCTGCCAAGAAGCAGCAATTCGTCAAGCCTGAGAAGCCCGACGAGGACGCTTTCAAGGCAGGCCTCATCGAGAAGGAAAAGGAGCACACCGCTGCTCAGGAGAAGCTCGTACGTTCTTTCCGCGGCCACGTGCATGCGCCTGGACTGGGCGGGTCGAGTCCCATTGTGCCTCGCAACGCTGCTGACCATCCATCACCGCTCTTTTAGAAAGCCTTGAAGGCGAAGATCGACCTCGCGACCCCCAACAACAAGGACTCGCCCACCGCCAAGAAGCAACAGGAGCTGCGTGCCGAGCTTGCGGAGATCCGCAAGAAGCAGCAGGCCAAGAAGGGCTCGAAGACGACGATTTTCGACCAGATCAAGAAGCTGGAGGAGCAGCTCAAGGCCCGCCAACAGGAGCAGAAGGCCGCGCGCAGCCGCGTGCCGTTCAAGAACGTCGACGAGGTCGACCGTGAGATCGCCCGTCTGCAGAAGCAGGTGGACTCCGGATCCATGAAGATTGTCGACGAGAAGAAGGCCTTGGCGGACATCTCGAACCTGACTAAGCAGAAGAAGAACTTTGCCGGGTTTGAGCAGGCCGAGAAGGGCATCCAGGACCTCAAGGCTAAGATTTCGGATCTCCGCAAGTCGTTGGATGACCCCGAAGCCAAGGCTCTCAGCGACCGGTACACGCAGATCCAGACCGAGCTCGACGCCATCAAGGCCGAGCAAGACGAAGCCTACAAGAATCTGAACTCTCTCCGCGACGAGCGCAGCAAGGCCCACGCCGAGCAGCAGGCCAAGTGGACCGCGCTCAAGGAGTACAAGGACAAGTTCTACGAGCAGAAGCGGGCGTACCGGAACTACGAGCAGGAGGCTTACAAGGCCAGGAGGGAGAGGCAGGAGGCTGAGCGCAAGGCCTACGAGCAGAAGAAGCGTCGCGAAATCGCCGATGCCAAGCTGGAGGAGGCCAGCGCTCCTGCGTACACCGACGAGATCTTGACCGCCGAGGGCCTTATCCGCTACTTCGACCCCTCTGCTCTGCCGGCCAAGGAGACCAATGGCACTTCGAAGTTCGCCGCCACGGCCAGCAGGACCACCGACGACTCCGCGTTCAAGGGCATGAAGGTTGTCAAGAAGGAAGAGGAGGACTACTTTGCCGGTACTGGCGGCAAGAAGGGCAAGAAGAACAAGAAGAACAAGGAGACCGCCGCCGCTCCCTCTACTTTCAATCTGTCCATCGGCGTGATCGAGCAGCTCACCAAGCTCAGCGTTGAGGCTCCTGCCAGCCAAGCTGATGTTCCTGCCGTCGTCGAGAAGCTCAAGGAGAAGTTGGAATTCTTCAAGAAGGATCAGGATCGCAAGACCAAGGAGGTGAGTTTCGGATCTTCATCCGATGTTCGATGTGACCAATGTGTGCTGACTGGCTCGTTTGCAGAACATTGAGAAGGCCAAGAAGGAGATCGAGAAGCTTGACGCTGCCGAGAACGATGGCACCGATGCTGGTGCCAAGGACACCGCCAAGAAGCCCGCCGCTAAGAACCAGCAGGTCAATGGCAGCGCTGACGCTGAGGCCGAACTTGCCCAGGAGCAGGATGCCGCGGTTGACGCGGCGAAGGAGCTGGAGAAGGCCAGCATCGAGGACAAGGAGCAGGCCGCGACCGCTTAGATTACTCAACTCAGTTCCGGGATGCGCAGGGAGGGGGATTCTTGCGTGGTGACTACATTTACAGCTACGGCTTAATGTTCCGAGTAGTCGATGGGTGGATAGGGATGAGCATCTTTGCTCTGCATCGGTCGGGATTTTCCTTTTTCAGTCGTCCTGCGGGAACTCTCTTCTCTTGCGGGATATCAAAAAAAAAAAGGATTCTGGTGGGGTGTTGCTTCTGCATAACAAAAGCTCTTTTTAAAAAAAAGTTTTCCCTCTTTGAGGGATGGATGGAAGATACAGCCTTGCATATGCTCGAGTAACGACGGTTTGACTTGACCGGCCCGATGAACGGATGCGAAAACGGATGGCCTGGGGGGTCTACTTTTCTTCTTCACTACTGTACTATTTTTCCTTGTCACGAACGAACGATAAGCGGTCTCTGGCATTTCTTATTCAAAGTTGCATTTTACCTCTCGCCGTTGCTTCCATCAGCAGCGTTCCTTTGTCCTCCACGATTCCCAGCACCGGTAGTCTTGCCAGCACTACTTTCTTGTCCGCCAAGTACTGGGGGGTGGTTTCAAGTTTCCCACAGTGTCCATAATAAAAGGCAAATTTTCATTGACTCTATCCAGTGGCTCCTCTGTCTCAGTCTCTCGTAGGCAAGCAGTACCGCACCACTCATACGACGCCAATCACCAATGATTGCAACAGCAACTGTACGTGCGTCGCGTCCGGACGACGACTTCCAACTTCTTTTCCCCCACCCCGATCCTCTCCCTCAACACCGGCGACCCCTTCCCTCCGCCTACGCGGCCCTCAACACCCGCTCCACGACCGCGACGTCCCTCACCAACTCCTCGTCCCTCAACGGGCGGCCCAGCAGCTGCACGGCGCACGGCATGCCCTCGACGTCGGCCGGGCGGTAGTCGGGCCGGTAGCGGACGCGGACGCGGTCGCGGTCGCGGTCGCGGTCGCGCGCGAACGCGGCGTCGGCGGCGGCGTCGGCGGCGGCGAAGGGCAGCACGCACGCGGGCCAGTCCAGCACGTTGGCGAGCGCGGTGTGGGCGGCGCCGCCGCCGCCGTCGTACGAGTCGTGCGGCGCGGCGGGCGCGCAGTGCGGGGCCAGCAGCAGCGCGTCCAGGCGGTGCGCGACCAGCGCGTCGTGGTACGCGCGCACGACGGCCTTGCGCTCGACCGCCAGGTCGAACAGCGCGTCCAGCGTCGGCGTCCACCCGTCGTTGGCCGGCACGCGCATCGTCGCGAGCGACTTGATCGGCGGCTCGCCGCCGGCCCGGACGAAGCGCAGCGCCGTCTTCTGCGGGTCGAGCGCGAAGAACTTCCAGGCGAGGGCGGCGACGGCGGAGAGCGTGGGGAGCGTCGGCGCGGCGGTGGAGAGGGGCACGATGGTGTGGCCGGCGGCGGAGAGCTTCTGGGCGGCGGTGTGGAGGGCGCGCTGGACGGGCGGGTGGAGGGGCTGGGAGGGGTCTTCGGCGAGGAGGCCGAGGCGGAGGGGCCGGTTTGGGGGCGAGGACGCGGTGGTGGTGGTTGTGGTTGTGGTTGTGGTGGAGGGGAGGGTGCGCCAGGGGATGCCTAGGGCTCCGTCGTCGAGGAGCCAGGGGTCGGTGTCGACGATGCTGCGGATGAGGAGCTCGCAGTCGCGGAGCGTTGTCGCGATGGGTCCGGAGAGGGGGATTATGGGCGAGGGCGAGCCCAGGCGGCCGGGGACGGCGTTGTAGCCGAACTGCAGGGTTGGGAAGTTCTCGTTAGTGGGTTTTTTTTTTCTTTTCTTTTTCTCTAAGAACAGTGGAGGAGAGGAGGGACTGCGTACGGGTAGGCGGTTGGCGGTGGGCTTGAAGCCGTAGAGTCCGTTGCAGAAGGCCGGGATGCGGATGGAGCCCGCAACGTCGGTGGCGACGCCGAGGAGGGAGCCGCGCATGGCAATAAGGGCACCTTCGCCGCCGGAGCTGCCACCGGCAGTAAGAGACAGGCGGCGCGGGTTGAGGGTGCGGCCGAAGACGTTGTTCTCCGAGTCGGCAGTCATGAAGCTGGGAGGTATCAGAGGGTGAGTGTCTACTTTCGGGAGGAAGTGCTCCCTTCCCGGTCCGGAATTTGATGTAATTGCTACTCACGTCTGTGGGATATTGGTCTTGACGTAGAGCACAGCGCCCAAGTTTAACAGCGTCTGTACCATCGGAGAATTATTCTCCGCTGGCGGGTTCTTCAGAAAAGAGATGTAGCCGCAGGTGTGATGGACGTCTTTAACCATGTAGGAGTCCTTCAGGCTGATGGGAATACCGTGCAGCGGCCCCAGGGGCTTCTTCTCGCGTGCCCAGTACTCATCAAGCAGCTTAGCCCGCTCCAGAGCCTGGTCAAAGAAGATCTCGGTCAGGCAATTGGTCGTCTGATGTGCGATGGCGGCGCGCTTGCAAAAGGCCACAGCTACATCGTAGGCTTTCAGCGAGCCTTTAGACAGCTGCTCGAACAGAGCGGTGGCATCGTAATCTTCGGTGATGTGGAGCTCTTCCTCAGTGAGCAGTCCAGAGGAACGAGGAATATCGAGCACACTGATGTTCGAGTCTTCATGAACGTTCTCAAGCGTGGATCTAGGAAGGCGCCATTCTTTGGGGATCTTGGTCAGGTTGGACGCTCTTTTCTCGGCGGCGAGACGCTGCCATTCTGGTTTCTCTCCTTCTGAGGGCTTGGAGTCGGTAGAATATTCTCCGAAAATGGTTTCCAGGGCGGAAGTTTTTAGGCCAGATGCCATGATGCTGACGTTGTTGACACGTCCAGTTGTAGGGTCCAGTATGATGATGATGATGATGATGATTGCGGGTGTGAGTGGATGGGAGTTGCAATCAAAGAGATTGGAGCGGAGCTGAAAAACCAAAAACCAAAAAGGATATAACGACCCCGCCCCCTCGTGTCACCTTTATCCATTGCAGGGCGGTAGTCAGATAACTTAAGCATAGCCGAAGGGGTAGACCGAAGATGACGCATTTCGGCCCCGCATTGCGAAGGAGAGAATGGGCTGCAGCAGGCGTAAGCTGGAAAGGGGCGGCCGGCTCGGGGCGGGAAGGAATTCAACCATAAAGCGAAGGATCTCAGGGTCCGAAGGGACGATTGGTATGCGAGTTTGATGGCGAGATGCAGAAGTCATCACACGGCCGACTTATCTTATGGGAAACGCGATGGCAATGGAACTGTATCAAGTACGGAGTAGACTTGGATTGGGTAACGAGGATTCGCAAACAGCGGGAAGGAAACAGGAAGAAGAAAACCAAGGGAGAAGAAAACAGAGCTGACAGCTACTTCGACAGCTTAGTGGAACGATTGAGCAGGAGGAGTCAGGTCACGTATTAGCGGAAGTTGTGGTGGTGCAGCTGCAGGGATCCGCCCGTACGTTACGTTCACGAAGCTCGAGCCAAAACCGGCAACAACTTTTGGGAAGAGCTCCGCCGAAAGAGGCAACGAGAGCTACCAATGCAGCCTGACTGGAAGATGATCTGCCTAGATCAGTGCTGCCGGTGCAATCCAGTCTGAGGTCTTCCAGCAGACTCCACCAGAAATGCTGTGCTGCGCGAGTTCAGTCGAGCAGCACGCGGTGTTGTTGATGTCATAGCTCGTGGTGGGTCCGACCGACGCGTGTGGCCGCAGTCGCGCGACGCGTTCTCGCCGGGCCTCCTCCTACACCGCAGCCTCTCTCTCCGCAACCTCTCAACCACCACCACCACCACCACCACCACCACCACTACCACCATTCTAACCCCCCAAACCCATTCCTAAACCACCATGGCGTCCGCCGGTAACTCGGCGCTCGCCGCCCGGTGCTCCGCCATTCGTACCGAGCTCAAGGCCTGGGAGAAGGACTTCGCCAAATCCCACGACGGCCGCAAAGCCGGACGCGCCGACATCAAGGCCAACCACCACGTCGCCGCCAAGTACAAAGAATACCAGAGATTACGCGACGTTCTCGACGCCAAAGTCAAGCGCCATTCCCCACCGCCCGCCTCATCACCCAAACCCAAACGCAAAGCACCAGATCCTCCCACCACCACCACCACCGACGTCTCCGAGACGCCCACCAAGAAGGTCAAGACGACCACCACCCTCACCTCCACCCCAACCCGTCGCGAAATCGACATCCTCCGCCATCCGCGCGACGACATGCTGCACCTGTCGCCCTCCAAGCTCTTCAGCCCGAGCGCCCACCTCCAGCCCGCCATGCTGGGCCCCACCCCGCAGAAAGACGGCATCGTGCTCGGCCTCTTCGACCTGCTGCCCGCCGACTCGCCCACCAAGCCGCGCACCGTTCTCGGCGACATCGCCGCCAACGCGAACCTGCAGACGCCCCAAAAGCGCAAGCACGCCCCCCTCGCCAGGGAAGACGAAGACCAAGAAGACGACGACGACGACGATGACGACCTCCTTCAATGGAGCGGCAAGAAGGCGCGCATGGGCCGCACCCCCGTGTCCGAGGGCACGCGCCGCTTCCTCGACCAGTTCGCCACGCCGCAGAAGAGGACGAGGCGCGCGGCCGAGCGTGGCGACGACGGGCTGGACACGCCGTCGTCGCGCGGCCACGCCACCACGCCCGTCTTCTTGCGCCGCAACTTCAGGCCCATGCCTGCCTTGGCCGAGCACTCGACGAGCCCGCGCGGCCCGCGGAAGCCGCGGTCGTTCACGCGCACGTTGAGCACGATTCTGCAGGAGCGGAGGCGGGAGAAGGAGGAAGATGCGAGGAGGGAGGCGGCGGAGAAGGAGGAGGCGGAGGCGGAGGCGGCGCAGCGCGGCGGTGATCCGGATGACGACGAGGAGGAGGCGATGAGGGAGATGATGGAGAGCGAGGCTGCTTCAACGTCTGCGCCCGCGCCCGTGCAGAAGCCCTCGACCGTGCTGGTGGAGGATAGCCAGTTCGACATGAAGCTCGGCGCGGACGGCGAGAACGCGTCCGACTCCGAGCCCGGCGACGACGAGGCGGACAGGCAGCCGCAGAGGACGTGGAAGAAGAAGGGCGCCAAGAGGCAGACGCGCAGGGTCATCATGCGGCCGGTCAGGTCGAGACCCCAGCCTCGGACCTCCACCGCCGCCGCCGACTTTGGCTCTGGGGACGAGAGCGACGACACGGTTGCCGAGACGCAGCACCCAGCGTTCGACCAGCCCGAACCTCCGTCAGAAGACTTCAACGACAGCGATTCCACCGCCGTTGGCGAGGATGGCGACTACCAGTCGGAGGAGGACCACTCCCCCAAGGAGCGTAAAGTTCAAGCTGGCAAGAAGCAGCCGGCGTCCGCAAAGAAGCCGCCGCCGCCGCCGCCTACGGAGAAGGAGAACGTCGTGAAGAAAGCGGCACGCAAGATCAGCGCCCAGGCCCACGCCAACTTCCGGAAGCTGAAGATCAAGAACAAGAACTCCAAGGCGAACGGGCGCGGCTGGCGCCGCAACAGGAGATGAGAGCGCTTGTCTATCTCACACCGTGTTTGCCGAATAGTAAGAAACCGCATATTTCGCGTCTCCTGAGTGGAAACGACGGAGACCCGCCAGGATGTGGTGTGTGAAGTTGTGCAAGAAAGGTGGGACTGTCGTCCCGCTGGTTCGCTGGTCGTGGGTTCGATGTCCGCCTCATATCCTCTTCGATCTCAGCTTCGGGTTGCGATTGGAGGTATGGGGCTTGAGCGTCGCCCAATGGTCGATCAAGCTGGCAGTGAGGATCCTCTCACCTTTCTACACGGTTTCCCTTGTGCCATATCCATCGAGCGGGCTTCTCTGCACGTATCTCTGCTGGGAACGCAAACTTCCCATCTGCTTCCACCAAGGCCATTCGCGCTCTGCGTTCACAAACATTCACAACATTGCATTGTTTACTAAGAAACTAGAGCTTGGGGCGTGGCTGGGTGTAACTTATTCTTCGCCATTTGCATTTTCAACGGTCATCACAGCATTTTTCAGCGAGGCACAGCAAGGACAAGCATTGCGAGGCGTATTCTATCGGATGGGGCATTTCTCTAGGAAAATCATCGCTTTGACAGGTAGCGAAGGTGCAATGGAGGGACAAAATCGTTTTTACACAACCAATTCTTTCCGTGATCTCGACAGTGTGAACAGCAGTCTCGTCGCTCGAAGCCCGTTAGAACTTTCGGGCTATGCATGAATCCATAAGACGTGGATAACTCCTCATCTATAACGCTCTCGAATTGATCTAGCACTTTTTTGATGCTCTCCGCGATGCCCTCTCTCTCTCTCTCCCTCTCTCGTCATAAACTTATTAAAAAAAAAAAAAAACAAAACGGATCCCGACTTTACCCAGGACCCAGACAATATCACACACGTACACGCGCGTGCACCAACTCCTCTACCCACATACTCTACAACTCATCGTGCTTCTTGCCCTCCGTCTCCTTTTTCTTCTTCTTCTTCTTCTCCTCCTCCCCCTTTTCCAGCTCCTCTGCCTGCTCCTCCACCTTCTCCAGCAGCTCCCTGTCCTCCTCGTCCGCAACCACCCCGGCGCCGACCTCGCTCTTCCCGGCGCCCTCGCGCTCGCGCGCCTTCCGCGCGAGCGCCGCGATCTCCTCGTCGTACGCGGTCCACTCGGGCACCTGCCTGCGCGCGCGCTCGAGCTTGGGCTCCTTGGTCAGCGGGTTGTTGCACAGGTCGATGGTGCGGGCGCGGGCGAGGCTCTCGTCGCTGCACCACGTCTCGCACCACAGCCAGTCCTGGGGCAGGCTGTGGATGGGCAGGACGGCCTGCATGTTGTTGGGCAGGTCCTGGTCGAGGTTGCTCAGCGAGTTGGGGTCGGCCGACAGCTGCTGGTACTGCTGGCGCAGGCGGTCGCCCGCCGCCAGCCGCCGGAACCGGCGCAGGTCGACCACGTACAGCGCCGAGATGTGGTAGGGCCGGCCCTTGAGGAAGTTCTTCCAGTACCCCTGCTTCCAGAACCGGAACCCTTCCATCTCCGTGCGCGAGTCGCACATGGGCGTGAAGCCGTAGGGCGCCCCGTCCAGGTCGTGCGTGACCAGGTCGTACATGTCGGTGCGGACGACCTGGTCGGCGTCGACGAAGATGACCTTGTCGAGGTCGAGCGGGAAGAGCACGTCCAGGAAGAGGATCTTGTAGCCCCAGATCTCGCGCTGCTTCTCCTTCTGCCCGCGCAGCCAGTGCGGCCACTTGTACGTCACCATCTCGTAGTCGAACTTGTAGGCGGCCGCGAGCGTGGGGAGGAAGGATTTGAACGACGGCGACAGGAATTGCTCGATGAACCAGAACTTGACGCTGTGCTTCGTGTGCTTCATGACCGAGACCATCATGATGTTGAGCATGCGCTCGTACAGGTGGCCGCTGGCGACGGAGAAGATGTTGATGTCAGCGTGGCGCGAGGATGCTGCTGCCGAGTTAGTGGACAGCCCAACGGTTCGGAGCACTTTTTGGAGCATACCGCCGGTCTTGACACCCTTGAGGCCGACCTTCGAGAGGATGCCGTCGGCGAACGCCGCGCCCTTGGCGGCGAGGTCCTCGACCACGGATGTCGGCGCCTCGAGTACGTCTTCGTCTTCCTTGCCGGCCCTGCGCGAGAGGCGGGGGTAGAGCGTCACGCCCTTGAAGTCCATGAGCGCAATCTCCTTGGTGCGATCGCCGGGCTGCGGGTTCCATCCCAGTGTTCCCGCGCTGTCGATGTTGAAGATCTCCTGGCTGCGTCCCGGCTGCAGTTCGATGTTGAAAAAGCCCGGGTTCGCCTTGAACTGGAAGTAGCCAAGGTTGGCCATGATGATAGTATCGGCATAGCGAGGGTTGCTGGCAGTGCGCAGGTCGAGCTGAGCACCGCGAGGGTACATGCCAGTAGTCATATCCCGCGAGTGACCCTCGATCAAGATGTACTCAAGCTCGTAGATGGCATCGATGGAAGTCTGTCCCTTCAGCTGGCTCAGCTTGATGTTGTCCAAGTCATGAATCGACTCCTTGGCCGCGACCACCCATTGAGGTGGGACGTCGAGTCCGAGGTTCAGGAGGGCTTCAGAGGGAATGCCATCGAACCTGGCCTGCAGTGTCTTCGTAGAGCCATCCTCGTCGAACGAAGGTTTGGACTCAAGAACGTAGCGGTAGAAGCGCTTGACAGGGAGCTCGTCCAGCCTCTCCCTAGGGTTGAGGAAAAGGCGCATGTGAACACCGCTCAACTCGGAGAGAACCTTGAAGATGGGAAGCCACCTCTGAGCAGCCTCGGATGAAGGATCGACAGACGCGACAATCTGAATAGTGGCCGTCTCGATGTCGCCCGTCTTAATGCAGGTGTGGGTATCATTCCAGAACTTGAAGATGTCGCGGCGGGTCGTGGGTGGGGAGTCAAAAATACCCTCTGGGATATTAGAGACGGTGGACAGAGCGACGAGGGACGTGAACTGTGCCAAGGCAGCAGGCGACTGGATCTTTTTCTCAAGGCCCAAGTCCATGATGGCCCTCGCAGCAGGTTCAATACGCTTTTTGCGCTCGTAGGACAGCAGATTCTCCATATCCTCCTCGGTAAAAGGCCTGCGCTTGCGGAGAGGGCCGATGATTCTGCCGTTGAGAACAAGCGATTCTCGACCAGATTCACCACCCAGGGCGTTGATGAGTGGCTTCATAGAAGACCAGTACTCCTCCAGCTTCTCAATATCTTTGGCGCTTGGTGAGAAGTCTTCCGGCAGATCCTCCATCTTGCTTCCTCCCGCATTCTTGTACAATAGGTAGGACATTCTAGATCGGTGGTCATTGTCTCCCGTGTGAATGAAGATGGTCTCGAGATCTCCATGCTCTGCGCTGAATTGATAAGCGTCTGCAAGGAGATTCGTGCCAGCATTGGAATCGAAATCGCCGAGCACGATGAGCTGCGCCCATTGGAACCACTCAGAGTCTTCTGCTACGTTGAACTTGGGCAAGCGCTCGATCAGGTCGCCGTGTTCAGCATAGACCTTGGCAAGGTCGACGTGTTTGATATCCTTCTCGTCTTCAGGGATGACGAGAGGGTTGCGTCTCAGGGTGGAGTTAGCTAGGAAGACCTCAGGCAGCCAGTCATCACCATCTTGATCGAACTTCTCCTCAAAGACGCCCTTCTGGATGGTGGTGAGATCTTGCGACACCCTCATGCTCATGCTGGAGAGCCATTCGTCATTGCGACGGAGTGCAACGCCATTCACAAAGAAGGGAGGTGAGTTGCCATCAGCTGCTAGCCTCCCGAGCCAGAATGATGCTCCTCTGACGCGATCCTCAATACTTCCAAGCTCAAATACTTCCTCAAAGGTCTTCGGTGTACGCTTTCCACGGATCTTGGCACTCTCGGTCACGGTGTAGAATGCGGTCTTGGAAGGCTCGTTGATCTCTTTCAGCTTGAGAGACTGCGGACACGTATGTTAGCCAGCTATCGGAGCAAGCAGACTCGACAGCCCTTACGTTTTCGAGGTATTCCATGACAGCTCCCAAGCCGTAGTACTCTTGTAGGTAGTAGACGATATAAGCCTGTCTCTCTGCCCTGTTGTTCTTCGTGGATGGCACGATGCCCCAGCGGAGAGCCAGCTTTCGCTTGACCATGTTCTGCAGGGTTTCGACCACTAGAGCGGTATCAAGAGGGTTCGTGAGGTCAAGAGGAATGACGACGTTTTGGATGTCCCTCTTGACGCTTGGCAGCGTTCCTGGGTAAGACGGTTGGAGAAGCTTATGGAAGTTAGTACGTGTGCACGCTTCTTAAGACCTAGAACCACTTACAGCACGCAGACTCTCAGGCCATTCGGCGTATCGCTTGTCCTTCTCGAGGTTGTTCAGGAATATGATGACATTGCCACCTTCCGTTGTATCTCTCCAGTCGTACCGCTGCGGCTCATCGCTATCCTTCGCCCTCGCAATGGCGCTGTTAGAAAGGACACTGATGGCCTCAGGGGGAGTGAATCCAAGCTTGCGGACGCCATTGATGATCTGCCTCTCGCGGCGAAGCTGCTCAAGCAGAGCAAAGGCGTCCACATCACGAGGCATCACCTGCACACCGTTGATCCACAGAATGTTGTACCCAGGAGGCAATATAGCCTCCCTGTTGCTCTTGTGTTCCTTCAAGAACTCCGCCGAGACCTCATGAGCGGCAATAGCAGACGAGTGTTTCGGGAAGTCCTGAGAAAGCTTGAGCAGCGTATCCAACGGGTCTTCAGAGCCCATTACGAAGCTACCAGCCTTCAAGCCGAGGCCCTTGAGCTCAGATTCCGAGAGCGGCTTCAGATCGGTGACTTCTTCGTCCTGCAGGACCGTTTGCGCAGCATCCGCAACCGGTTTCTTCGCGGCCTCCTCAGCCTGGCGGTCGTCAATGACGATGTAGTCAGTCCTCTTGAGCGCCAATTCGACTCCGTAACCGTGGACCGCCTGCGGCTCATAACGAATATTCTTGGAGGGCTTGTGGCGCAGCTTGTAAGAAGATTCGCCCGCCTTGGCTGTCTTGATTATGGTTTTGTGGAGCTTGCGGAAGCTAGGCGATGTGATATCGGCATAGAGAATCGACGGGACAAGGCGGCGCTCGAGGCTAAAGGGGCGATCGAAGGGAAGGTTGTCGATCCTAAGGTGAACTCGTCAGCGAGTTACGGAACGCTGCAGCGGCTACACGCAGCCTACCGAGCGTCCTTAACGGCACCATGTTCCTTATTTAGCCCCGGAGAGCAGTACTGCTTCTCTTCGAGCAAGACCCATGCATCGCACTCTTCGCTTTGTTCGGCTTCCAAAGACGGCTCGACGGAGGTGTTGTAGAATTGGTAATGTGCCTCAATGCGGGGTGCCGCAGTATGAATTGAGAGGGCGAATTGGAAGGAAGAAAGCGCATCGGGGTCCGTGATGTGGCCGTCATCCCGAAGAAGCTGTAGGAAGGCTTCGTACAGCTCTTTCTCGGTGGACTTTCCGTCGAAGTAGCCGTCGGCTATGCGGTCGAGTATGGGGAAGTAGGCTGTGGAATTCTCGTCCGCTGCCGTCTCACTAGCTGCCGTCAACATTGTACAATCGCAGAAGCCACATTAGGATTTCTTACAGCAGCTCAACCAGGTAAGGAGGGGAATTGAAACGAGCTTGAAGAGCTACGTTGATGGGCGGGCTTGCGCTGACGATTTGCGGGCTGAGAGCACCCAGCAGCAAGGCCGTCTGGCTGCTAAGCAGCCAATGACGGACCCTCATGGCGGTGTAGGACTGCGCGCGTGCAGACGCGTCCTCGACAGGTGTTCAGTATGGTGGTGTGTATGTGGGGTGTCAGAGGCAGGGCTGGCGGAAGGGCGGGCACTAAGGGCGGCGGCAGCTATTGGCGACTTGGTGCATATCGCGGGAAAGTTCAGGGTCTGAAAAGAAGCTTGTATGTATCTTGCGCCGGGCGGTCCTATTTAAAGGCAGGAGATCAGGAGGCGCGGCGGGTCGAGAGGTCTTTGAAGGCTCGCCGAAAATGTCTCGACCATCCCGCAGCTGAAACACAGGCGGGTGTTGATAGCTGTCATCAATGATCGGAAAGCTACTGCACGTCCCCGCCAAGTCGCCCTCGACCCCGGTCGCCTCCACCAACCAATGACATCTTCCGACCCCCAGCTCCACTTCGTTCTTCATCTCTGCTCGATCTTCCATCGCCGCCCGCTGCACCTCGATCCTCAGCATAGCGCTTCCTGTGTGCAGCGGTATCGCAGTGTCAGATCCGTCGTTTTCGGACACCTTTCAGACTTGAGATCATACGCACTAGTCTTCACCCTAGGCGCGCCAGGTTGAGCAAATCTTCAAACATCGTTGAAATATATCTTTCGGACTATCAACTGGATGATCTGTCCAAAGATAAGGAGGTTATCTTTGCAACTGATGTACTAGCATTGAGCCGTCAAGATATGACAGGCTCGAAAATCCACACCAATGCCCGCTGGGAGCTAGGGAAGGGGTAAGACACGGTGCGCATATACAAAACTCTAGCACTTCGCTCTTCTATCATACGGAGATAAGTATGGACAGTCAGGCGCAAAACAAAGCTTCAAGTTGACATCAGGATGGTCTGCCATGGCGCTCATTTCATGGCTGCATGCCGATGAGTACTTCATGTCATGCTCTACTGGTTATCGTGGCAGCTACTTTTGCGCTGGTGTAGTACAGGGTTGATGGTTTATCCAACGCCCCAATCGTGGTAATTCAGATAATGGCATCTTCTACTGCTCATATGCTCATATATCTTGACCGAATCATCTGATTGCCATATCTCAATACGCCGCAGGCTGCTGTGCACTGGCGCTTCTTGCAGTGTTGCGACGAGCTCAAGTGGAAAAGCATTGTCACAACACCCCGCCCCGGGAAGACCGTGCTCGTGAAATCAAATGCCTTTTTGAACAGTATAAAATCAGTTTCACCTTACACTTTCCAAGAACTGCCGTTCCGTCAGTTTCACGCAACCGGAAAGGGCCCGTCAACATGTACTGTCAACACTTCGTTGAATCGGCCATGGACATGATTCTGCGGCAGCCAGGAGGACAATGGTGGGAAATTGGCAGTCAAGCGGCGCAACCGCTGTGCGTTCGGGTTGTGGATGCTCAAGTCCGACAATATCCTGCCTAGTGAGACTTCATAATATGACATATCCACGCGAGCGTTAGTTGTCACTTGCTCGTTCCGTCTCTTCTCACGAGCAAGCGGCCTCGCCCAAGCATTCCGATGCCCTTCTGCTGCCACAGTTCCATAGAGCGCATCACCGAAAAGCCAAGGGCGAATGTCGTGAAAGCTGTTTACCGTCGCTGAAAGATACTTCGTACGTGAAAAGTACTAACAATGCCGCCGCGGAGCCCGTCTCTACGACTGTCTTCCAACGATTCATTCAACATGGCGGGTCTTGAGACAGTAGATATGTTGGCTGAGTCTGTAGTAACTGTTTCGTTCGGCCTGCCACCGTCACCATCCAAGCACATCACCACGGGCCAAGCCTTAAGAGAGGCGGCACCTGTCATTCCTGTCTAAAAAGGGATAGTTACTTCCAGATTTTCTCAGTCCAAAGTCCACGTGCATGCCGAATTTGTTGTGCCTGCTGTGACAGGATACAACATCCTTTCACATCAGCTGCTCCACAACGATCTGCACGTAGATTTCGCCCAATCTGGCAAAATATGTTTCTGTTGGTTTCCGTGTCTCAGCTTCCATGCATGAAATCTGGCCGGCACGCGCCCCGGTTCTTCGCCTTTTGCCTTCTGCCTGCAGGAACTGGCCACATGCTAACACACGGACCTTCAGTCACACTCCCCTCTGTAGATATTTAAACCCCCCTCCTCCTCATCACGAACTCTTCTTTTCTTCTCCAGCTCTCTTTGCCTTTTGGCTTAGATATGACTGCAGTTGTTCTTCTCTAAGAGTGATTCCTTAGGAGGTGTCTACGGATTACCTAGAATTACTTGGTTTTTGGAAATCGATCTGAGAGGCTCTGAGGCTCTCAACCTCTCGGACCACAGTGTCGCTCGTATTGCACTGTCTCGAGCTGATGCGAATCTCAGATATGCTTTTTCGTTGTTGTACTTCAGCCTGCCTCGAGCTTCGAGGAAGGAGTTTTCTCTTCACTGCGCTACCTGCTGGGCTCGCTTGCTTGTCCGCCTATGTGTAGAGCTATGCAGAGAGTCTTTGGCGTTGATTCGTGTCCATTGCGCCGCTGTGTTGAAGTGTTGCTCAGGCGGCGCATGAGTCGCGATGCACTCGCCATGGTGTTTTGGGGGCACGCGTTACCGCGCATCCCCCATCCCGCATCCTCAACCTGATTACCCGATAGCTCTGACAGGTATCTAGAGTTTATGACCGGTATTCATGGTGGCGCTTTGTACTGCTTCGACAGAGCAAGAAATGCCAGCCAAGTGGCGGCAAACGCTCGAAAGACAGATATCTCTTATCGCGGCCACTCTCCCACTCCCTCCTCTCGTGTCAAACGACATCAGCACGGACCTTCACAGTCATTGCAGCGTTCCGCTGCTTGGTGTTACAGTTCACGATGCACAGGCATGGTGTTTCTAGCCACTCGCGCACCATCCTGCTCTCTGCGCTCTTCTCTCAACTACCTGCGATGCGGTCACAGATGCGTCTGACAAGATCTCTTCGGCCACTTCACCAACGCTCTCCGACTTCGTGACTTTGGTGGAGTGCAACAATCGCGTCGACGTTGTCCTTTAGCGCCTAGCACAGGCAGATTCCAGCCGCCGCAGCTCGCAATGAGGTCTTCTTCAAGAGTTTCGGTTCTACAGCACGTGGTAACTCGCCCACAGACATGTAAGCGACCATGCGACGACCTTTTAGTAGGCTGATCTCTCATTCTCATGGGCCTGGATGCTCCTCATTTCGCTTGCGCGGCGCAACAAGTAATTCGACAACGCTCCACGACCCTGCGACTGCACGCCTATAACGCAACTGTACCAGAAGTAATGGAAGAATCAATATGAAACTACAACTTTGCGCGAACAGGGCACGGTTGCTATGCTCGCTTTACAGACACACAAATAGCGCAGCAGGTTCCTTTCCATTTAAACATCTGTGGTAAGAGTTTTGTAGACGGACGGGATACAGACAGCGATACCAATCCGCCACGACTGTCGTAGTGAGCGCCTCGGCAACCGAGTCTGCTATATTCTTCTCACACTCTTTCGTTACTTGGACAGATTCGATCCGGCTCCTAATACTCCGAGATAATACCATATGGCTAGCTTTTCCCTTTCCCTCATCTCTCTGTTTTCAAAATTTTCTCTATTAGCGGGTCTACCTGAGTTCTGGAGAAACGATCGAGCCTAAGGATTACCCACTTACTCGAAACTTGATCCATCCAATTTTCACCAAAATCGAAGTGTTGTCTGGAAGAGCCATTTGATGAGGTGGACAATCTTCGTAAAGCCGAAAGCATGAAGATATATAGCATAGATCTAGCCGAACAGCTGTGATCGCGCTGACTCCAGCAATGAGCCACTCCCCGAACTGCTAGGCCTACCAACAGTGTCGAGCAACACCGTCATCCGGGGGAGGCCTATCATACACACCGCACCGCCAGCTTCCTAGTTTATTCTTCCGGGTACACCATCTTCCTCGACACGCCACCATCCAGTATAATCTCCTCCCCCGTCACGAACCCGCTCTCCGCAAGAAACAACACCGCCCTCACCACATCCTCCACCCTACCCACCCTCCCAACCGGATGCCAGCTATGATCCGCCTCCCCCAGCCCCTGGCCCCACCTCCTCCCCTCCCTGTCCGCCTCCGCATTCTCATCATCCACGTCGATCCAGCCCGGCGACACGGCATTGACCCTGATCCCGCCCCTGGCCCCGAACGACACCGCCAAGCTCCTCGTCAAGCCCAGCAGCCCGGCCTTCGCGGCGCTGTACCCCTCGTGGTTCTCCTCGGCCTGGTGCGCGCGCGTCGACGCCACGTTCACGATGCACCCGGGCCCGCCCTCCGCCCCGGCCGCCCTCAGCAGCGGCGCGCAGCACCGCGCCAGCAGGAACGGGGCCGTCAGCCCGACCGCGATCTTGGCGTCCCACTCGCGCTCGACCGCGGCCGCGGCGTCGGCCGCGTCGTCGTCGTCGTCGTCGTCGTCGTCGTCGTCCGCGGCGCGCCCCGCGCTCCAGACGTGCGGCGTCGCGAAGGCGTTGTTGACCAGCACGTCCAGGCGGCCGCCGAAGAAGGCGGACGCGTCGGCGACGGCGGCCCGGAGGGCGGCGCGGTCGGCGAGGTCGACGACGGTGCCGGCGAAGGCAGGGGCGTCGCCGGACGGGGAGGAAGAGGGAGAGGCCGGGTGCGGCTTGGCCCAGGCCGGCGCCAGGGAGAGCGTGTGCTCGAGCTCGGGCTTGTTGGAGTCGAGCAGGTAGACGCGGTGGCCCCGCGCGAGCAGGTTGCGCGTCAGGCCGCGGCCGATGCCGCGCGCGGCGCCGGTGATGAGGTAGTTCATGGGCTTGTCGGTCGGCGCCGAGGCCATTGGTGCGCGATTGGGCCGTGTGGAAGGAATGAAACGGGTGTCGTGCGGTGGTGTTGTTCCTTTTTGCTTCGGAAGTGCAGGGGTGGTGGGGACGGCGATGACGTCGGGGAACTTTTAAGTCCGGTAAAGCCGTTTTGTGCTTTGTGTAAGCCCTTGTATATTCGCACTGGAAGACGCAAAAAACAATCCGTTCTCATTGCTTGAGAAAACGGGCCACCTTGTTCTCGTGTCATAGTAGCCGCGAGGAGAAAAAATGAGGTTGAGGCAGCCGTCCGGACGCGAACGTCCGCCATAAGTTCAAGCTCAGATGTTCTTTTAGATTCCTATGACTAGAAGACATGATAAATAATTTTAACCATGACCGAGTTTATGTTTTGAAGTGGCTCTGCCAGGTAAATTCAAGATGGAAGCTGCTTTATCTACGCCGAAGTTCTTTAAGAGGGCGTGTGTCTCCAGTGGGATGCGAACAACCTAAAAACGAGCTCCTATCACCTTCCGAAAATGCCCAGCGAATTCGGCGGCACGGCGGAAAATATAGACACTTCTCACATATCCCCAGTCCTTCCACCAGCTACCGTCCGCATGTCCTTCGAGCCAGCATTCATACCACCCTTGCTTCCACACCCACTTTCTACAGCAGCACACTCTTCCCTCTCAACTCTCTCACTCCCTCCTCCGCCCTCCTTCCAGTCTCTCGCGATAGCGTGGATGACGATGACGACAAGGAAGACAAAACCCTCACATCCCCCTCTCCCCCTCCTTTCCCTCGCCGCCAGCGCCCTCCCCCTCTTGCTCAACCGAAACCTACACACCTTTGCCAAAAAAAAAAAAAAAAACCCCCACTCACCCTCCTGCCCCTCCATCACCACCCCCTCCCCACCCCCATCTAACGCCCCCGAAACACCGCCTCCCCATCTCGGCGATCGCGTGCTCGAAACCCCGCAAATACGCCTCCATCGCCGGCGGCAACGACCGCCCGATCGATCCACACGCGGGCGCGCCCAACGCAGCAGTTGGTCACAACACGCACCCAGCGCATCGGCGAAGGCCGGCGAGGTCGGGCGCAGCGACGATGGACGGAGGATTCGACGCGTCGAGTGCCGAGCGCGGCGCAGGGGGGCCGTGGACGGCGGTGTCAAGGGAAGTGGGTTAGGATATCCTTTTTCCGGCGGTGTCGGTGTCGGTGTTACGCTTGGGGAGATGGCGAGTCTTTTGGGGGGGGGGAGGCGTGTGCGAGGAGTTGACGTTGATTGGGGCACCTTTTGGTGTTGGATGAAGAAGTGTTGGGTTGATCGGGAAACCGCGGCCGGCAGCTTGGACGGCGAGCCCGTTGCGGATCAGAAAGGGTCGAAGTGCCAGATGTCATAGCCTTCGTTCTCGAATCTCTCTCAGGAACAGATTGGATTGAACTTCTTCCCCCTGCGAGACCGCATCATTGTCGGAGTCGGAAGTGATGTCGCAGAGTTCCTTCCTCTCCTCCGATTCTTTGGTTGGCTGCGGTGACGGCTGTGACTTCTTTGCGACCTTAGGTTCCCATGCTGGAGCTGCAACAGAGGCCTCCTCAACTGCGGACATAGCTCAGTGATAATCAAAAGTGCTGCACGTATCAAACTTAACCCGCTCGCCAGCCCAATGATCGGCTCACTCGTTCTCCATTATCAGACCGGGACCTGAGTCTTTGGAAGATATGATGCTGGCGAAATGTTCCATTGCATTTAAAAATAATCAAAAGTTACCGGTCCGGATTGCCCGGCCTTGGTATATGCCGACTATTATGTTTCAATTTTGAGTACTGACTGCTGGCATGGACTGGAACGCGGTTTACTGATTTATAGTGCTAAGGGGCCAGAGCATAGATTTTAGTCAGAAAATCCCGCTAGACAGAAGGATACGCTGCAGGTGTCGGTGAGCTTTGGCAATGTGGACGCACAGGCAGCTTTGGGCAAATATTAAGCTCATCCACACGACATCCGGGGAAAGTGATCGCTAAAGAGCAAAGCTGTAAAATCCTACCGGGTTGGTAGATCTCATTATCAAAGAATATCGAAGAGTGAAAGATGCATTCAGATTGCTCTGCTGCCTGGTGGGCGTATAAATCTATGAAAGTACGTGAAGACAAGAAGAAGAGAAACATATGGTAGTTCGGAAAGAAACGACCAACAGCACGAACACCGTCACGAAGAATAGGAAGAGGAGCCTTGGAGAGCGACAAATTACTGCCGACGACTCAACGCTTCTCACCATAAACCCTATAACCCGCTCTGGCACACCTTGCCAGACAATCCTTGCGGCCGTAAATGCTTCCCGTCCCCACGGGCGGCACAGTGTTCGCCGTGCCGTTGAGATCCGCGGGCCCGTAGCCGACAGCCGGCGCCACCAGTTCCGGCGGCAGCCAGTTGAACAGCACGTTTGCGAGGTTTACGGTGCCCATATCCTCTGAGTTCAGTGCTGAGACGAGTTGGACGTTTTCGCAGCCTTTTTGGGATTGCGGTGTTAGCGTGTGCCCAGATAATTTTTTTTTTATTTCGCCGCAGCAAGTGAGGTGCTATGGCATGTGTCTTGGATGTGGCAAATGAGGAAGTGCTGGAATTGGAAGAGCGAGACGAGGGAGCATGGGTAGACGTCTGGAGATGTGGGAATGTGGATAGTGGGTTAAGTCAGGAAAAGACGGGTGGCGGCAGAGTGACAGGCTGTCCTGGTGCGCACAGGGATGTCTCAACCCTGCAACTCGCATGACCGACGCGCTTCAGAGAAATGGGAGCGAAGGGGACAGACAGCACCGTTGGTCGAAATGACATTGTGTAACGACGGGGAACAGCCCCTGATCTGCCGGCAGTCGTCGTGTCCGCGTGGACGCCGACCCCAATGGCGCCAGAGGCGCAGTAGCTTCCTGCATCGGAGATCCCAAGGAAGCTCTAAAACCAAGAACGGTACAGAGAGGGGATGCGGCGCCGGCCGGATGCGTGACAAAGAGTGAAATGCAAACTTTGGTCTTGTGCGACGTGGGCGGGGCGCAGACGCCTGGCCGAAGCGGCATCCTGAAGCAGGAGAGTGATGCGCCAAAACCAGCCAAGCAGCAAACAGTGCAAATGCAGGGAGGAATAAAACGAGACAAGTTTCTCTCTTACCTTTGTTTTCCATCATGTGGATGCTAGCGGCAGGGAAGATGGTCATCTTGCCCGCATCGAGCGTCACTTTGACCGTCCGGGCACCGTTCTCCTCGATCATGTACGTGTCAGTCGTGCCATTGATTGCGACGACGTAGTTGGTTGCCCGAGGATGATAGTGTGGGGGAAGCATGGAACAAGGGCCCAGGTTCAGCAATGCCATGGTCATGCCGTTGCCAGCAGCATATGGGTATGTGGCGCGGTTGGCGTTGACGACCGAGCCAGGTTCCCAGGACATGTTGGGCTCGGCGTAGAAGTCGAAGATGGTATCGTTATCTGCAGGATACAGATTGAGCCGTTCGAGACGAGTGGGCGCCATCATGGTTTCCTCGACCAACTGCGCGTTTACAACCTGGTCAACCGCAGCGACGTGGTGCAGGCCTGCCGCCAGGAGGCCCAATGCAAGGCTTATTTTGGAGTTCATATCGAAGTTTGGGCAGGATGGCAGAGGTGCAGATGTATGAAAGAAGTGGTGTTACAGAAACTGATGCCGCGGAACCAGGCGGTACGGTGGAACGGAAGCGGCAGGAGCCAATAAAGTATGCAGAGCCTCTGGGTCTCCGCGAAGATGACCTGGAGAGCAAATAGATCGTGTAAAAAAAGAGTCGCCCTTGGGTTTCGAGAGGTTGTGGGAGTCCCCAGGCTTTATACACGTCTGGATGCCTTCTACTGGTTTGATTACCACCTGGTCGAACTCCCAGGGGCCAAAGGTGGTGGCCCTTGCCTGACACAGATCTTGTGCCTCATCCTGAATTAGTGTATTGCACCTGGCTTTTGAAAAGTGTGACCTCTTACAATAGAGGCTCGTAGTCAGCTAATTCTCGAGATATAGACAGCCGGGGTAGAGTAAGCTGTCATGACGGCGGCCCATAGTTGTGCCCTGACTATCTACTTCATGAACAGTACGCATCCACACATTCCAAGTGTATCAAGCAGATGTCAAGAACCGTGTCTGGATCCGATGATTCCGTGTAGACCAAGATTCAAATCTGACTCGTAAACCGACGTCCACATGGGATACCGGTTTCCGCCATGGCAATGGAACTACATCTCTATGTGTAGGATGTAGGGCCACATGCGACGTAGGTGGATACTCATCACCTACTGACTCTAGGCGTGGAGAGGCTGCCATGCGTGGCTAAGCCACTATGGCTGCGGCGCGAAGAGAGATCTCCACGCCTCAGCCACAGCCCAGTCGGGCCGGAACTTGCCTTCGTGATCATTCGGCGTAACATTTCACACAGATCAGGAGGGCGCCTGAATCTCGACTGATGTTGTGTTTCTCCACGTCGTTGGTGGAGGGGTTGAAAGTGGAATGCTGCCAATTTCCAATGCCAACGCGAACCGTACCGCCTTGACGATGAGGAATGGAGGATCACCGCGTGACAAAGGCGCCACATAGAGCTCCATGGACAGGCCCTACAAGCCTTGGGGCCGTCAGTCCTTGAGTTTGGGGCGTCAGTACTCGAGTTTTCTCGTAAGCATACCGAACACGGTTGCGTCACGGACAGCCTCATGCAAGTTTAAGGGAAATAGGAAGCTCTAGCCTTAGACGGACGAGAAGACTTGTCAAACAAGGATACAATCGAGCAGCAAGTGGCTTCCAACACCTGCTGAGATAGGCAAATACAATTGTCACCGGCGCCTGTTACGGAGTGGCTTTGGACTAACGCCTGTGATGGAGAGATATCTCGTATTTAAGACAGATTGGTCTCGAGCCTAACCAGTTGCAGCAAGTACGAGAGCGTCCCAGGATGTTGCGGGGTGACAGCCTGGTATGTTGACCGCGGTGGAGCGTTGACTGACCGGCATACGCCAGGACGTTCCTGCATCCCATTGCAGCGGCCATCTGGGCACCGTTTGTTGCGGAGTCACTTGCATGAGTCGGGGAATTTTGGAATGCATTCCAGGCTGTAGGTAGAAATGAAAACGGCCGCACGACTGCAGGAACCGACCCTGGTTGTTGGGAACCCTCGTGGCACGTAGGAAAGCGTGACTGAAACAAGCATAGACGTATCCACGGTCGTGCAAAAGTCTTTGTCGGCGTAAGACAGATGTGTCTGTTGGTGAATGTCGACAGGCACAGCTGATGGTGAACAGATTAGTAGCTAACCAAACTCGTCCTTTCTTCCCATCTGCAGAGGATCGTTGTGGCAGGATTGTCTCACGGATCTGGTGAGCTATGTCTACTCAGATACCGAGATGTCAGCCGGCTTTGGAACTCGTTAGCGTCCGCTAGGCTGATTGAATCCAGGGAAACCGGCCTGGCTGAACACACTAGTTTCGCGATGCAAGAGCTATGTAATCAGCTTTGTCCATCATGAGAGAGAGTCTTAATCGATGGATTTGCCGTTGGTTAGCCACGCTAAGTGTAGGTAGCAATGTCAGCCACGACTGGTTTGCCATTAGACGGAACATCTGATCGTTTGTGAGATGGGCCGTTAAGGCATCAGTCTGAGAACGTTGGAAGCCCGGTGTCTGACGAATATCGGATGAATCGGAAGGAAGAGCAGTAGTGGCGCAGGTAGTCTGAATCTAGGAAAAAGTTGGGGCTGCACAGATATAGTGCTGTTACGCTTCCGGTAGTTACATATAACTGCAGGGACAAATGGCAATCATTGTACAGAGCACCAGGCACCTACGCATATAAAGCAGATTCTATCCTTGAACAGCGGATATCCTTCCTTAAAATTCCATCAAAGCGACATGTCTATTCGCAACCTTTAGCCGAACACGCAAACCATGCACTGGACTCGCTAATCCAACAGACACTGCTTTCCTAAGACTTCCCTCTACCAATGTACAGAACCACACGTCTTCCTCCTCATACAGCCGCACTATAACTACCCGCCAAGCCTCTCCGGTGTTTTAATCTGGCGTACAGCTTCCTGCCCTCATCTACCCAAAATACCGAGCTTGTAAGAGCAAAGATTCTGAACAAATCAGCGAAAGAAAGCGCCTCCGTCTGGAATACACTCTGTAGGCCGGGGAAATAGATGACGAACATCTGGCCTACCAGAGAACCTATGACCGCGTAGTTGAACATCCGGTTTCCGAAGACTTTGGTTTCGCCTCTGACGATACTTTTGGATTCGGAGCGGCAGGTGAGCGCGTTGAACATGTCGAAGAAGACGAAAGTAGTAAAAGTCATGGTGGTGTCGCGCGCTGTTACGGCTCCATCTTTCATGCAATGAATATACACTCCTAAAGTGCCAAGCATGATAATCGAGGCCTGCGTGAGGACTCGCTGGAGGAGCGGACGGGTCAACACGCGAGCAGTCTTGCTACGTGGAGGGCGAGACATCACAGCCGGGTCAACAGGTTCGACGCCAAGAGACTGAGCAGGCGGTCCATCCATGAGGATGTCTGCGTCAAACAGGTCAGTGCGAAGTCCAGCGAGGGGCCAGTGATTGATATATACGTACTTATCCAAAGAATCTGCATGGCATTCAGCGGATTCTTAAAGCCCAGGAACGTGCTCACTAGTACCAAACTCAAAGCTGCAGCACTGGTACTGAGCTGAAATGTCAAGAAATTCTGGATATTGTAGAAGATCCCCTTGCCTTCCTCGATGGCTGAAAGGATGGTTGAGAAATTGTCATCGGTTAGAATCATATCCGCGGCCTCTTTAGCAACATCAGTCCCAAGCTGACCCATGCTGATGCCTATGTCAGCCTTCTTCAGGGCCGGCGCATCGTTGACGCCGTCACCAGTCATAGCAACAACATCTCCACGCGCCTGCAAAGCCCGCACAATCTTCATCTTGTGCTCTGGACTCGTGCGTGCAAATATGGTGGTGGTAGCGATGGCCTGGGAGAGCTCTGCTTCAGACATCTGATCGAGCTCGTCGCCGCGGAGGACCGATGGTCCGATAGAAGAGTTTTGATTGATGGGCATCCCAAGTCTCTTTCCAATTGCCACGGCGGTAGTCTCGGCATCACCGGTGATCATGATGACCTTGACACCTCCGGCCATGAGGCGGCGAATGGAGCGATCAACACCTTTGCGAGGCGGATCATTCATACCGACAAGACCGGCGAAGGTCAGGCCTTGATAGAGATCCTCGTCCTTCTCGGCTGACGACCCCAACACTGGAGAAGAATTGCCGCTGCGGTTCCTGTGCGGTGGTTTCAAGCTAGCGGATCCACGAATGGTCCCGCTTGCAAAACCAAGGACTCGAAGACCATCCTGAGCCATCTGCTCGGCAGCAGAGACTGCTTCACGCCTCCTCGCCTCGTCTAGAGCAACCTCACGGCCTTGGGCAGTGATGTAAGTGTCGCATCGATCCAGCACTTTTTCCAATGCTCCCTTGATGTACGCCACATCAGGTGCAGTCGTGCTCTCTGGGCTGGAGTTCCCCTGTACTACGCAGCCCATCCATTTGCGCTCTGAACTGAAAGGAGTCTCATTGAGCCGTGCACCAATCCTGTCGCGAACATCATCCTCACCAAACTCATCCAAGAGATCCAGAAGTGCGACGTCGGTCGGCTGGCCAACCCAGCGGCTTTTGGCGCTAGAGGGATCATCGCTGCCTCCCAAAGTTGATGAAAGAACAGCGGCAGTTGCATTTGAGGCAGCATCAGGGCTGATGAGACGACCATGGTTGACGATGTTTCCGATCCGCAGAATAGTACGCGTTGCTGGATCTAGGGAGGTTGAATCTCGTTTTCGTGTAACATCTACAGGCTCTTTGTCTTCGAAATGCCAAAGTTTCGTGACCGTCATATGGTTGGTTGTCAGAGTGCCTGTATCAAGATCAGCGTCTGAGCCTTCCCTGTCACGGGTGCATGACATGTGGTATCTTGAATGACTGCGTGTCTTACCTGTTTTGTCGGTGCATACCACGTTGACCGAGCCCAGAGTCTCGACACTTGGGAGCCTTCGGACTATGGCATTTTTCTTTGACATTCTCAAGACCCCGAGAGCCAAGGTAACAGTGACAATGATTGGAAGTCCCTCGGGAATAGCAGCGACGGCCAGCGAAACTCCGATTGTGAAGAGATCGAGGAAAGCCCAGCCCCGCCACAAGCCCACCAGCATGATGAAGGAGATGACTCCGAATGACATGTAACTCAAATCCTTCCCGAGGCGGTCCATAGACAGCTGCAGCGGCGTTCTCGGGCTCTCGATCTCTTGAAGGGAAGCGGAAATAGCGCCGAACTCCGTGTTCCCTCCTGTTCCAATGACGATACCTTGACCATAACCGGAACGGACAAGCGTTCCCATGAACGCGATGTTGGTTTGGTCGTTCAGACGGATATCGGCTCCGACTGTGCCGGTAGCCGGAGACGCATAAAACGGAGCCTGCGACGTCGACGAGGCAAAACCATTGCTACGCGACACTTTATCGAGAGTATCCGGCCTTTTGGAGACAGGCTCGTTTTCTCCGGTCAGGTTCGATTCATCAATGGACAGATCAGCGGCATGGGTAATGCGTATATCTGCAGGGATTCGGTCTCCGGTATGGAACAAAACCAAGTCTCCTGGCACAAGCTGGCTGGCAGATATGGTCATCGAAGCGCCTTCTGCAGCCTCGAGAGCGGCGGTAGTGTCTTCCATAGCACCAAGGGGAATGCTGACGGAGCCATTTTCAAACCCGATCCTCGGGGAGGCCCCGCGCGAACCGGCGGGGAAGTTGCTTCGGATAACATGCGCAGAATGGGGAACCAGCTGATTGAGAGCTTCTAGCGACTTCTCGGACCTGTATTCCTGCACGAAGCCGACCGAGACCACGATTGTCACGGCAGCGGCAATGCTTATGGCATCGTCGTAATTTCCCATTATCAAAGACACACCGGCCGAACCGAGCAGTAACAGTATCAGGGTCTCCTGGAATTGCTTGAGGAAGCGAAGCCAAAGGGGCTCGGGCTCGTCGTGGGGCAGTTCATTGAGGCCATGGTCATGGATGCGGGCCGAGGCCTCGGAGGGCGAAAGGCCAGATTTCAAGGAGGTCGCGAGCTGTTGGGCGGTCTCGTCGGGAGAGAGGACGGAGAACGAGGCGGTGATGGACTGAAGATGGTGGCAGGGCTGTTAGCATCGAACGGGCGGGTTTCGGCAGGGTGCGAAGAGGAAGGGTGGTGAGTACCGGCTGGTCGGGGTTGCGGCCTCTCCGCGAAGAGGGTCTGGAGGCGGGGGTGGAGCCTAGCTTGGGCGAGACCGGTCGCAGCGAGGCATTCTCGTGAGGAGCGTAGAGCGGAAGCGCGGGCGAAGCTCCTCTCGACATTGTTGCATGGCCGTGGCCAGCTGGCGACGGAGTGCGAGGTGCGCGTGGTAAGAAATGGACCAGAGGCGCGGGAGCGGCGAGGAAGGGCGAATTGCAGTCTATCGTGAGCGAGATATCATGAGCGGCGACGGGAGAGGACGAGTGGATGCAGGAGGATTGAAGGGTGAGCGGTGCAGCGGTGCAGCGGTGTTGGTTATTGAGGTGTGCTTCTAAGAAATCGAGAACAGATGCCCCCGACGCATGCAGGCGGGCGGCGCGCGGCCTAGCTCCTCCAGACTCCAGACCGCCCGGCCCCGGCGGCGCGGTACGTACACTCGTACCTGCTACCTGAGCACGCTCCCCCCGAAATAGCTGCTCTGCCACCCGCCGCGACCCCCACAGCTGCGTGTGGCCGCCCAGTGGCGGCTCGTATATCGTCAGCGCGATCGGCGCGCTGCACTCCGCTCACCTCTCGCTGCGGGCGGCGGCGGTGTCTCGCAGCATCCCCCAGGGTTCTCTGTTCCTGCGGCGGCCGCGTCGGTCCTTGGTCTCCGCCGCGGGGCGGACGAAGTGACGGGGTGGAGGCTTGGCGCGCGGATCGCGGGATGACATAAGACGGAACAGGGACAAGCTTCTCCAGCCACAGCATTTCCGCGTCCTGCCTGCCTTCCGTTGCCTTTGCGCCCGCCGCCCTCTGCCGCACGCGCACCACTTCTTCCTCCCCTCCCACCACCACCACCACCACTCCCCCCCCATCACCACCCGTGCGCACCCCGCCCGGAGCGCATTGCTACAGCCTCCCGGACTCGCTGTTGCTACCTGCGCGCCTCTGTTGCCATTGCGACCCACTCTCTGCGACACGTGTAGCTTGTTGAACGCGCCCGGTCGCGGTGTTTGCCTGGCGCAGGCGCGCGTCGCACCGATCACAACAACGCGGCGAGTACTTTGCCCATCCGCCGGGGCCACGACACCACCCACCGCCATTTACCCCACTGCGCGCCATCCCGTAGTCGCCCTGCCTCTCCCCTGTCGTCATGTTCTACTCCGAGACTCTCCTGTCCAAGACCGGCCCGCTCGCCCGTGTCTGGCTCGCCGCCAACCTCGAGCGCAAGCTCTCCAAGAGCAACATTCTCCAGTCCAACATCGAGTCCAGCGTCCATGCTATTGTCGATCAGGGCCAGGCCCCAATGGCCCTGCGCCTGAGCGGCCAGCTGCTGCTTGGTGTCGTGAGGATCTACAGCAGGAAAGCCCGCTACCTGCTGGACGACTGCAATGAAGCTCTGATGAAGATCAAGCTCGTATGTCCCGCCTCCCACCGCCCATCCGAAGCAGCGCATCTCTAATCCGTTTGCAGGCTTTTCGTCCCGGCAACGTCGATCTTCCTGCCCACCAGGCCCAAGCCGTGAACCCGGCTTCTTTGACTCTTCCCGATGTTCTGACCGAGCTTGACTTGCTGGCGCCCATGCCGGACCCTTCCTTGCTGCTTTCCCAAGAGCCCGAGATCGAGACGGGCCGTCGCGACCCTACCCTCTTGGATCCGCCTAGCCAGTACCTTCTGGATACCCAGGAGCGTCAGGCGCAGGAGACTCTGCAGCTGGGCGACGATGACCTGTATTTAGATATCAGTGAAGGTCCGGACATCACCATGGATCGTAGCATCGAAGTTGGTCGTGATGCGCCTCTTGCGAGGCCCGCCTCAGAGGAGGTCGCTCCCAGCCCGAAGCCCCTCGAAGATGACGGGCTCGAACTCGACCTCGGCGAGGACTCCTTCATGCCTGCCACTGATCTTGGACGGAGAGCTTCGCTTGGGGACGACGACATTGCCATGGGCGGGATGGAAGACGAGCCCACCCTTGACGAAGGGCAGCCTCGCGCTCCGACCCCCATCAGTGAAGAGCAGGAAGGTCGGGAACGCCGTCGCGAGAGCGCCTCTCCTCTCTCTTCCGCCCGCTCTAGCGTCGCGCGGGAGCTTGAGGAGACATTTCACTTTGATCAGGAGCCTACCGTCGTCGAGCCTGAAGAAGAGTTCATCACGGCTCCCCAGCGTGCCAAAAGACGCAAGATTCTTCAGGCCGACGCTGATACCGAATTCTCTCAGTCACAGTTCAAGGCCCAGATGAATGACCATACAAAGATTCTGAAGCAGCCCGAATTCCTTCCGCGCGATCCAATGCTCCTCGCCCTCATGAACATGCAGAAGAGCGGAGGGTTCGTTTCCAGCATCCTTGGAGAAGGCCGCAGTCAAGGTTGGGCCCCGGAGCTTCGTGGTATTCTATCTCTAGAGGTTGTACGCCGTTCTGGGGAGCTGAAGCGCAAGCGCGGCGCCGTTGCCGAGATCGATGGCCTTGAACATGATGGGGAAGCCCGCGCGCCGCAGCTCGAGATTCCTGACGAGTCTGGCTTCGACCTCAGTGCGGGTGCCGGCCTCGACGTTGGCGGCGATACTACCCTGAATATTGGTCAGGAGGAGGAACTTGGCAACGTGCCCGCGCGTGAGCGCACCGCCTCCATCGAACCCCTCCCCGAAGACGAAGATGACCAGGTCATGTCTCCGCTCCCGGGTGACAACTTCGACGACACTACAGCGCCTCTTCTCCATCCTGAGGATGCCGGTCCCATCTCCGTGGGCACGCGGCACGCTGTGCACATTCTCCGTGAAAAGTTCGGTCCTGGGGCCGAAACTTCCCCGGGCGCGCGCCAGAAGACCAGCGTCCTCTTCCAGGACATGCTTCCGGAGGCTACTACAACCAAGGCCGACGCGACTAAGATGTTCTTTGAATGCCTTGTGCTGGCGACCAAAGACGCTATCAAGGTCGAGCAGAAGACAGATGAGTTGGGCGCTCCTATCCGCGTTCGCGCGAAGCGTGGCCTGTGGGGCGACTGGGCCGAGATGAGTGCCGGCGGAGAGATCGCAAATCAGACTCAGCCGCAGGAGGCTGTTGCCGCCGCTTGAGAGCGCGCCGCAACATGCCTCATGCGCTGATGTTTTTCTGGTTTGGATGTTTTCTCGCACCGCGTGGCGTCTCGGAGTAAACGGCGCCTTGAAGGGACCCGATTCCGTCTTCTACTTTCTTCTGGGTATCAGTCCTCTTAGGGCTTTGTTCAAACAGCGACGTGTGGGAAACAAGGAAAATCTGGCGTCTCAGGAAACAGGCATTTTTGGTTATTGATATCTCATTCATCATATTTTGGAGGCCCATATTTCCGAGGGCTATGGTTTTGGGTATAACTGCTTTTTTTTTCCTTTCTATTTCTTCCTTCTTTTCATACCCTGGGTTTCCCATCAACTTTGCTGCAGGGGGAACACTGTATGATTAGGACTGGTTAGTTGGGAATTTCCAGGAAAGGGCGGTAGCTTGTGTAGGTAGTCAAGCGAAATGCAAAAGAAGCCTTGAAACCACCGGATGCTCATCCGTGATCTTTAATTGTGCGCTCCTATACGAGCCTCTCGGCAGCGTCAACCCGCATGTGTAGATCTTGTATTCCATGGCTGCCGTGCAGAAGGCCTGCCCCATGGGGTAAAGGCCCGCGAGCCCGCTTATCAATTGAGGTCGTGGCTTGCAGCTCGTCGATTCCCCCGTTTCCAACGCATTCACATGCTCTTTCCGCTAGATAGGATTTACCCCGTTTGCAGCTTCCTCAGTAGTCCCTGTGCTGTTTGGGTCTTACTCAGAGATGCACATGCTGCTCGGCCTCTCCTGTTGGACGACATATAATGCCGCACTCAGTCAGGGCCATTACCAACACCTGATCATATATAGCACAGCTAAAAATACTGCTCCAAAGCGCATCAGCGAAACGGTGCCCCAGGCCCTCTTTTCTATTCACCGCCTTACTTCAAAAGCGATTCGTCTTACAAAGAAAAAGAAAAGAAAAAGGGAAGTAAAGAACAAATCCTACCGGATCGGACACGAATCACTGGGAAGGAGCAACAAGCGTCTTGAATTAATTTTTTTTTTCTCCTCCCACTTGTACAGCACATCGCCGGCTCCTTCACTCCGATCTTCCCGGGAGAAACCAGAATTTACCAGGGAACGACCTGCTTGTCCCGCTTCCGCGCCGACGAATTCCTTTGCCCTGCATCCTTCCCTCAACGGGCCCTGTGGTCCATTTCGCGTCTTGTCTCTTTTAGTGTTTAGACTTTTCTCTCTCTCTCTCTCTCTCCTTGAGGTATCGGGGTACAGCCGGGTCATCTTGTAGCCGGGTGAAATTGCGTCGGGTCTAGACCGTGGCTTGGGGTAATTCTTTTTTTTTTTTTAGTTCGATAGAGGCGCTGCAAGGGTTCCAAGGCTATGCTTCGAGTACGACGCCGTGGGCTTGTTTAGCTTAGGGAGTGTAGGATCCGAAGGGAGATTGTATGAACGGGCTGGAAGGGCACACGGAGATTGCCTTGCATGTTGTGGACGGGTGGAATTTCGAAGGAGACGGAGATATTGGCTTGTTGATTAGTCTAAGGCCAGTGACCGTAAGCGTAGGGTGGAAACACGTGAACGCTTCGGTTTAAGAAGTGCCATGCAAAGCGAGGGCTGTTACCGTGTTCTATACCTCTTTTCCCACACCAGCGCGAGGATGCTACAACACGACCAGCAGTAACCCTTCTCACGTCCATGCTTCTGCTTACCGACGAAGGAATAATTTGAAACTGTAGTGCAGAAGCCAATACAGGTTATCTACGACGATTCTACATCTCCGGGGCCATGCGAGAATCCAAGAGACTTCAAGGAACTACTGCATACTTCCAGCCTCACAAACTCAAATGCGCAGCGGCGACGAGGTAGCCAACGGCCATCTCTTCTTTGTCTCTGATGCCATGATACTGCCGCGCTCATGGTGTATCGCGATCATTCCCAAGCATTTCTCCCGTCTCCCCCTCCCCCTCCCCCTCCCTTCCCCCGCTACCCGAGGGAAGTAAGCAGGGGTGTAGCCCTCGTCACTGACGCAGACCGATCGTCCCATCAATAATTTACCTGGTTCGGAAAGCTCGCAAGCTTACTTTCCGAAGAGAGAGAGCCATGCAGGAATAGGCTAGGAAAGGAGTGGGAAGCTTGCGGGAAGCTTCCCATTGCATCCGCGCTTGTCCTTTCTACTTTCTCCGCAAGTAGCTGCAGGGCTGTGCTGGAATAGTCGGGATGAGGTCAAAGGCCGCGGGGCAAAAAGCAGGGTACAGACGGCGCGAGGCTTTGATGATGCCATGGATAGCGGGGCTCCTCCTCTTCCATCCTCGTCTCCCCGTGGGGCCAGAGTCCTGGGTGGTAGCCAAGTAAACTCTTTCCTTTTTTTTTTCTTTCTTTCTGCCCTTTCCCAGTCCCTTCCCTGGTGTCCATTTTCTTTCACCTGCAGCCTGCACATGTGAGCCAAGCCAACCGGCCCCAGTTTTTCTTTCGCATTCTCGGATAGCCGTGCGGATACGTCACAGAGGCTCGAAGAGAAGGATTGGGCAAATAGACGTAATAATAGAAAGATCTCATGAGACGCGTATATCTAAGAAGAGAAGAAGAGAGAGAAAGAGAGAGAAAAAGGACGCGGTTGACCCGCATGGTGTAATGCATGCAGTGAGCCGTCAGGCAGATCTGTAGTGGAACCAACCAACTGCAAGCGACTACCGACGTCGTACTCGGGAATCAAAGTGAAAACCAACACCACGTCGAGATGACGGAGGACGCGTCGGACTGCTGCGCCCAGGCCCCAGCCCTAGGCAAAATGATTGCGGTTTGCGGGCTAGACGGAAAGTTTAAGTGGTAGCACGACATGGCGCCAAAGGATTCGATAGGCGCCAGGGGACTTTGCAACGAACAGGCCGGGCGAGGCGCTCTGGTTCGTACAAGAAAGAGGCACGCGGATCGACGATCAGGGCTTGGTGAGCGAGAGAGGGAGGCGCGTGTGGCAGAGGGCAGCAATCGAAAGCACGCAACGAAGGATGCCGACCGCCCGTCCGGCAATTCGGCCATCGTTGTGCCTTGTCTGCCGGAGCTGTCTGCGGGGCAAAGAGTCCAGGGAGACGAGAAGTACGCAACAAGGCATAACGAAACGGTCAAGCAGCGCCATAATCGCGTGCTGCCCTGTCCTTATCGAAGGCCTCCCAACGGTGCGCACCTTTCTTTTTTGCTGCCCATCCCAGGACCAAGGCCATTTACCACTTCCAGCCAATTGCCGAAGGCGTTACGTTAGCAACTCCACCAATGCCGCGTCTATCCCACCCTTTTCCCTCTTTATTTGTTTTTTTTTTGTTGAACCGCCGCATGTTAAGAGGCTTTTAAATCTTCAGGGTCCAGAAATAAGCTTGCCACCGGAGCCGTACGGGCGGACTGGAGAGCCTCGGGAATGGGATAGATGAGAACAGCACATCGAGAAGGCGGGCAGTCAGGCTCAACGTTGGCGTGCAGCTTTATTAGCGATACGACGTATTTGTTGTCAGCCCCAGCAATACGGGTCCAGGCGGGAGGCTGTGATGTTGAGAAGCAGCGTCCGGAAACCCTGTCGGCCTGCCGTTCGTTCGAAACCGGCTACCCGTCGCCCGTCCTGGATGGCGACTTCGCTTCGCCTCGCGTCGGGAATCCTGGGGGAACCCTGCGGCGCGGGCGGCGGAATGGACGGGATCCGCCTGGGATCGTCGAGCCGCGCTGGCGATGACTGCGACGGGAGCCGGGCATGCATATCAAACATCAAATACGTCCTTGCTCGGGGGGCGTCGGGGGGGCGTGGTGCGGCGGCAACGCACGTGAAAAGTCACTGCAGGTCAAACGCAACATGGCAAGATACATACATACCTGGAGAAATAAGATGGAGGGTTAAGTGGGGAGGGCTGCCGGGAAGTCGATGCCTGGGATGCGGTTGGCTGAGGGTGATTGGGAGTGACGGGGCGAAGGCTGCGCAAGGTGGAGAGGCAGCCGTTGTTGCGTCGCTCTGCTGCGCTGCGGCGTAGCAGATGCTGCACGCTTGATTGATAATTATTGGCGGACCTCCAATGGCGCGCTCTGGACTCCGGACGCGCTGCAGCCTGGGCTATGGATCAACGGTCCGTGATGGAGCTCTGGAGAAGCAGCAGCAGGCGGGAGCAGCTAGGTGAGGCAAAAGACCGACAGGCAGGTGAGTGTATGATGATGATGATGATGATGATGATGATGCTGCTGCTGCTGCCGCTGCCAGTGCCGCTGCGCTGGCTGTGGGCTGGGCCTGTCGTTGAGCTGGTCGCGAAGGCATGACCGCATGCTCATGCTGCCGCTGATACCGTTGCTGCTGCTGCTCAGGTTGGCAGGCTGCCCATCCACGCGCGCGCCTCTGCAACGTCTGCCTTGAGCGCTGCAGTTCACCCGGCGGCGGGGCGGCGCGTGTTTGGCTCTGCCAGGGCTGCACATGCTTCGGAGCAATTGGCTTCCCTAATTTTAACAGACTTTGGCGTCACCCGGCAGCGCGCAGGTGTGGGGAAGACACTTGCTGAGAGCGTCGGAGAAGATCTCATTCTCGGCATGGGGCAGCGCTGGGTGAGACGACGATACGCGGTGGAGAGTGGAGCAGCAGCAGCAGCAGCAGCAGCAGCACGAGAGCAGGGGGATGGGATGGATCGCAACGAGCAGGGAAGTAGCTTCTTCGCGAGGTGAGAGTAGCGAGATCCGCGAGCTCACGGACGAATTCACATGTCAGCCTGCGCGCACGGAAATCACCAGCACGCGCCACGCCCACGCCCACGCCCACGCCCACGCACATTGTACTGCGCGCACACCCATCCGGCCCGGCCACGCGCAGCGCGACTGGACCGGGCGGGAGAGCATCACAGGCAACGACTTCTCGTCGCCGTGGGCCGCCTCAGCCAGGACCATCTGCGCCATACATGCAATCTGCATCCTACCACGCTCCTTGGCCCCGTTGACGCAGACACGCATAATCGCCGCGGCGGCTGGGCCAGCATCATTGGAACAGACACGGCTGCCTGCTGGCGGGCAGAACCCCATTGTCGGTGCCGGCCCGAGGAGCCCCCAGCAGAGCATCCCAGAGCCAGCGTCCCAGGCGCCTGATGAGCTGATGAGCATCGAGTGACATGACCCTCCTGCGAGACCTTGCACCGCACAGGGCGCGAGACGCGAGAGAAAATTCGGTCGCGGGCGTATTCGGGATCGCGCGCGGGCTGGCTGGGGCGCTGGGGCGCCGGGTCTGGCACTGGCACTGGCACTGGCACTGGCAGGAGCCAGTACTGGCCGGGTCACTAGCAGCAGCTGAGGGCACATGGCCTGGCGGTGGAGCGGACGGAGCAGCTGCCTCTTGAGATGGCGAAGAGCTGCGACGGCCTCTGCCACTGCCAGGCTCACGCCGGCATCACGCTTCCGCAGCGCGCTGGCCCGCGGATTGGCCATGCGTGGGGACGGGGATGACGAGCAGCATCGCAGCAGAAACAGCAGCAGCCGCCGCTCTTGGGGCAGGTCGACGCCGGGGCATGCAGGCTTCGAAGCGGGATCAGTGGGCCGGAAACGTCGTCTGCCCTGGCGCGCCTTATCGCCCGCCGCCCGCTGCCCGCCGCCGCCGTCGGTCGCTTGGGGCTTGGGGATTGGGATTGGGATTGGGATTGGGACTGGGATTGGGGACGATACGCCCACTCATACGTAACGCGTCCGTGCGCGCGCGCATTCACATGTGAAAAAGCTCCCGCTGCGCGCCCGCGCCCGTGCCCTGCCCGACCGCTGGCACTGACTGGCAGGGCGAGCCCAGCTCCAGCGAAGCTTTCTACCATTTCTCTGTCCACCATCACCCAACACTCTCCCACTCACCCACGAGACAAACAGCCACACCCTCTCCCCCTTTCTGTCTTGCGCAGCATCCAATACTCCACCACTCTCCTGCCGTGCCGCGCGCGACAAGCTCTGTGAGTACTCGGATTGCGGAATGTGCTCGCCATTCCAGAAAACTGACGATCCTGCCATTGCCGCCAGATATCTCGCAACTGCCTGCCGCTTCCCCCGATAGCACAGTAGAACACTGCTGCCGTCGTCCATCTCAGCTCTTCGCGCCGGTGCGTTTGCCCTCGCGACAATGGCTGCCATGCTCTCCGCTCAAGCAGCTGCCCCTCCCTGCCAACTCAGCTACTGACAGCACATCGCCGCGCAGAAATCCTATGCCCCACGCTGAAAACTCCGCAAAAATGGGCGAGCCCTTGACCAACGGCGAGAAGCCTGCCTCGCACTTTGTCTCCGTAAGCCCTCCCAATGCCCTCCAGCCTTCCGGCTCTCTGCGAGCACACCGCTATGACTTGGCAGGCCCGTCTCTAACGCTCCAGGCACAGCATCTGTCGTCGTACCCCGTCGTCTCGGACCTCATCAGCACCTACAAGTCGAATCCCTACGGCCAGAAGTCGCTTGACCTCAGCACCGCCGCCTACGACCGCTTCGGCAAGCCCATTGTCCCCTACCTGTCCAAGCCCTACGGTTACGTCGCCCCATACGTGCAGCGTGCCGACAGCTTGGCAGACAACGGGCTCAGCGAGGTCGAGAAGCGCTTCCCCATCGTCAAGGAGAACACCTCGACCATCAAGAACAAGGTCGTCGACGTCGCTTACTTCCCGCTGCGCGTCGCCGGCCAGGGCAAGGATTACCTCTTCTCCACCTACAACGATGAGTACCAGAAGACGGGCGGCCAGGGCATCATCACCACGGCCAAGGCCATCATCAGCACCGAGCTCAAGATCACCGCCGATGTGCTGCAGGTGATTGCCGACTACCTGGGACCCAAGAAGGAAGAAGCGAAGAAGTACGTGCAGGAGAAGACGAACAACTAGGCGTGTTTCGGGTCGTGTCTGAGAGGGCCAAGGTGCAGATAGATGCATCGATCCTGTTCAATGCGATCGGGGACTTTTGCATATCAAGGTGGCGCTGTGTCGGTTGGTTAGGTTAAGTCGCCCGGCTCCCGCGCCCCGCGATGGCGTCACCCGCCCTTTCCTTGCATCCACCAGCTTCTAGCTTTCCCTTTCCCCATTCCCCCGCCGTTCGCGCATCCATATCCTCGACTTCTCATTTGGCCCTCGCAGCGCTCTCCCAAACTTCTTTTGCTCCGCATCAACCCCATTGGCTACGCTTCGATCTACATGAACACAGACTGAATCTCCCCCCATCCCTTTTCTCCTTACCTTTTTTGCTGTGCTTACAGACCCTTGATACTCAAATATTTTACTGCTTGTTGTTTGAGGGGTTTTTGGCTTTTTTGGTTGTTGGGAAATGGGCCGGGGGGCAATGGGGAGGGGGGGACATGGGTACTGCATGTCAGCTTTTGCATGAACTTTTACCGTTTATTTTACTCTTTGCGCCTTATTATTATTTTCCTCTCTCCCTCTTGCGCCCCCCTCTTTGTTTGTGTGCCTTGTACCGTATTACGGCCGCGCGCGGATTAATAGACTTCGGATCTTCTATTCTCCTTTTGGGGGCAAACTAGCGGAATTCCGTTCCGCGTTCTCTTTCGTACTTTCGATTCCACGCTTGTCTCTCTCTGTTCCACTGTTTCCAGGGTTCTTGTTGGGCTTTGTTGAGAGAGAGTGAGAGAGAGAGAGAGAGAGCCACACGTGCGGTTTTTTATGCGTGTCAGTGAGTGTCTTGTGTGTGTGCGTGTGTGTCTTGCGTGCGATGAGACTTCTACGGTAAAGATCTTCCTTTCCCCACCTCCACACTCTCTTCTCTTTCCGCGAGCTGAGTCGTGCTGGTGCATGCGCAAGAGACGCTGGCGATAAGAGATTGGATGGATGGGGACGGCTAGCTACAACCGGTGCGCTATGGTGTTCCGCTGCGGGTTCAGTGGGTAAAAGAAAAGGGTATGCCGGATCTATTGGATCTTGTTTCTTCGTTCAGGACTTGTTGAGCTTTCAGTCTTCATTTTTCTTTTTGTTTTTCTGGCGCGCCTTCGTTACGACTTTGACCGCTGAGGTACAAGACTGTGGAAGACAAAAAAAAATAAAAGAAGATGCGCGGAGAACGCGAGGAAAAGACATTTTTTGGGGGCCACGGAAAAGTGTTCACTGTCGCTATGTTACTTTTACCTCTTGTGTGTGTTTTTTTTTTTTTCTCATCTTTTCCATCGCTCTCTTAGTTCGATTACTGTTATGATATGAGCAACGCTAAGTACATTGCGCTTCTGCTAAGGAACTTCGCAAGCGACCGAGGTCCTTGTTGGAATACATTCTATTGTGCGTGCTCCTACCACCGGCTCGTTCCTTGCGACCAAGTTTCATTTTCACGTTGGGGCTAGAAATTTCGAAGGTCACATTCTTTCCGAGATAGCATCATCTCCTGCAGTAGCGCCCGCCCGGAAGATAGGAAAATTGGCGGGCCGGGACTATTCGCTCCTAAAGCGAAGTCCGCGAAGGGCCGACATTCTGCAAGGCGTTCTGTGCCTCACCAGACAGACCGACTTTCAGCGCATGTGCTCAGTCTCTCTGCTCGGGCGCCGGTGAGAAAGAAGGCGTGATGTGGGGTGAGCGGCGACAACATGACCGGGAAGCAGGGCGCGAAACGCAAGGCGGACCGCAACGGGGAAGATGCTATATGCAGGAGCAGGCAAAAAAAGGTGGGTATGCGATCGACAACGGGCGTTTCTTTTGACATGTGTGAGAGCACGTGTAGATGTTAGCCGGTCGAGGGATGTAATGTACTGGGTGTGTACATATGCAGTGCCAGACAAATGGGTTGTTTACGGACGAGTCATCGTCGGAGTTTCTGAGGCTGGGAGTATCGGCAACTCGCCAACCGAGTAATAACGAATGCATGCAATATTCGGCGCAGAGGCTTAGCCACTATTATTGTAACCTAAGTCGTCAGCAACCGGTATATCGCGAACAGCCGGAAGATCACCCTCTGGCTGTGTGGCTCTTCAAGTCGGGATGGAACGGGTAAGGGCGACATCAGAATCTCCCTGCTTTGCAATTGACGGCAGAAAGCTTTTGTCATTTCGATTAGACTGTCGCAAAGTCTATCAAAAGCTCAAGGTGACATGTCGGCCACGAGAGTGAAACGCCCCGTTTGTTCCTTCCCGTTGCCAAATCCTTCCCCTCCTCCCATTATTCATAGGACCCGTATAATCCGACAATTCACGGCTCAAAACGTTGGATCTTGCGAGGGGGTGTTTCGGAGCCTATGCAGTATGGGGAATTTCGATTGTTTTTTTGATGAAATCCAGCTACATCTCTTTTTGACGCCGGATCATTCAAGAAAGCCGTGCCCCACCGCAATGCCACATCCGAGAGAAACGAGACGCCTAGAAACCTGTTCGCCGGCAGAATGTATCAGTATTGCGATTTCTCTCCGGGAGGGGCCAGCAGCGCGCCGGCGGGACGGGGTCAACGTACGCAAAGGAGTGAAGAACCACCTGTTCTTGCCGCTCTGGTACCTCTCCTCAAGAGCCTTCTTGACGGTCTTCTTGGCCTCCTCGCGCTGCGAAACCTCCTTGAAGGTGTCGTTGGTGACGACGCCCTTGAGACCCTCAAGCTCCAGGGTGTAGCGGGTGGGCATCAAGTGGTTGTAGTTAACCGTCTTGATGAAAGGCTTGACCTTGGACCTCTTGGTCTGGCGGGCCTTCGACATACGACGGGTCACCTTCGAGGGATAGCGCTCAATACCGGCGACGAGAGCGTGGGGGAAGGGGTGCGACTTCGAGCCGTTGTCCTGGGGCTGAATGATCACGACCTATTGTTCCGCGTCCAAGTCAACTTTTGTGCCCGGGTCCCGAAATTCCTGCTCCATGCAATCCGATCCCAATCCATGTTTTTGCCTTCACTCTCCTCCCATCGCAAGTATCGTGGAGGGTAGCGATCGATCGCAGGGGTGGGTTTCTCGTCGTACCTTCTTGCCAGCATAGCGGCCCCGGGTGATGATGGCGACACGGCCGACCTTGAGGACTGTAGGGCGTCAGTAAGCCAATTCGACAACATTAAGCCAGCGTCGTAGTGGCGACATACACTTCATCTTGCCTGCTGTCGTCAGTTGAGCGATCGGGTAAAGGCGTGATATGGGTCGTCGTCGTCGTTGCGAGGTAAAAATCCGGGCCCGCTATCGTGCGGGTGCAGTGAAGCGAGGGCCGCGGAATTTATGATGTTCCGGCCGCCGGTGCGCCAAGACCCGTCGCTGGGCTCAGCCCTTGGTCCAATGAGCGCACCTGCTCTCGCCTCTGCCTGGCCTTGCCTTCGTCGCCTCTGCCGGGGCGCGGTATGCAACAGCGACAGAAGACCGTCCTGAGCACTGCGATGACTTCGATGCACGACATGCTGATGGTTGCTGGGATATGTCCCTCGCAGGACTTGCTCTGGGTAAGGATGGGAATCACCGACCACTTATCTTTCACGATTTGGGCGCAACAAAGACCGGCTGCGATGCGATGAGAAATCGTCACTTCGACGGTTCCGTCATCCTCGCTGAGACTACCCACTTCCTTATGAAGTCTATCTCTGTTGGCTCCTTTGCTGCGCCTCCTTGCCGACAGTGCTATTGCTTGTCAGGCGGCATCCCAAGACCTGCTAGTTGGAGATTGCGGTGTCCTTCGGCAGTCTTCGGGCCCCTAGCGGAAGAAGGGCGGCGCTGACACTCCTACCCGGCCTGTTTGCAGAGCATTGCCATGGTTCAGTCACAATTGGAGAATTGGGACTATGTTCGCCAGCTCCTTTTTCACGCCATGTCAGTTGCTTTACCTCTGCGTGCCTTATTGCCTAGGTTGTTGGAATACATAGCGAGCCGAATTTGCTGGCCGAGCTGAAGCATCCGTCAATGGGTGAGCGGAAACGCCAATCCTCTGCGTTGATTTTCGCGAGCCTATCAAGAGCGTTTGCGGAATACAGCGTGAGGCTCATGCATCCAGGAAGAACACAGCAGCGGAGGCTGCAGGACGCGGCTTCGGAGCGCTATAGGGACTCGAAGGACCCTTGATGCGGCAACACGACAGGCGTGCAGCACGCGATGAGATGAATGATGCAGGCTGCGTTGGCTCCGTCTGCGCCGACACGCACATGTCTAATCAGGTCTGGTGCTCGCGCGCGGGTTGTGTCGCGCCTCAAATACGGAGGGTGAGGTGGGATGTCCTGGCTGCGAGTGCTGCGAGAAAGCGGAGGCGGTTGCTGTGGTTGCCGGGCGCAAGCATTGCGATTGGGCGGGCTTCTGGGCGACGGCGCCCAAAGTAGGGCGGCTGGTGGCTAGAGCTGCGGCGGCCCCAGACGCCGAGGCGCGGCTGTGACGTGGAGGGCTCGCACGCTCGCTCGCGATGTGCGCCGCCGCTGCCTGATCGCCCAGTCAATGCACTGTTTACCTGCTGTTTACGACCACGGCAACCGCCCACGCGCCTGCACGCTCTACCCTGCTCGCTCATAACCTACCACCGTACCGCCACCCCAACCTCTCCTCTGCTTCGAAAACCCTCCTGCCACGATTTTACGCCCCCGTCTGCGCTGGGTCGCTGAGCCAAATTCCGAGAAAGCGTCGTTGTCGCCCCCCGGCGCCGCGCTCTCAGTGATCCGCGCATTCCTCCGAATTGTCGCCTTTAGCATTCCTCTATTCGAGATACCCTTTTGCGTCTTTGTAGCAGCACGGGACAATGCCCTCTAGCCGCCGCCAGAGCTCCGTCGAGCCTGACGCCCTTGTGAAGCACCAGCATTCCTTTTCTTCCGACTCCAGCAGGCTCTCCATCCCCATGTAAGCATCCTTTGCGCCTCTCTGTTTAGATCAACATCGGTCCCACGTTTCTCCCCGATCTACGTCACCGACCCTCATATCATCTGGGGGCAACCAAAACTATGCCACTGACGTCTCGTTTTCGTTTCTACAGGTGGGATAGCTCCGACCCGGAGCGCGCGCCGCCTCCACTTCCTCTGAACCCCGGATCTCCCCAGCTTACCACCCGCCCCAACACCTCTGCCGCTATCGCAAACGCAGCAAAGGCATTAGAAGAGAAGGCTCGCGAAAATGCTCCCAACTACACTACAAATCCAATGCCCCCCAAGAACCCGTCGCCGGAGAAGTCGCTCATCAAGGGTGCTGCACACAAGCGGATGCAGTCCCTCCAGGACACCAACATGCGTGACTTCAGGAGCATTCTTAGTCCATCAAGATCACAAGAGAAGTCACCTGAACGCCCTTCAAGCCGGCATGGTGCTTCACCTGCCGTTCAGGAACCGATGGGCTCTCCTCCCTCCTCTCCTGAGAAGTCATTCTCCAGCACACCGACCCCAACTCAACGCGAACTTATGAGAGATACACCCCCGACGCGTGGTGGGACCCGCTCACATAAGGCGATCCTTGGAGAAAACACTCCACCTTCAGCAACGTACATGGCACTACAGTCCATGCCTCTCCGGGACTTCGAATCCCCAGTGCATGACCTCGGTAATGGTGCGACTCCTCGGGCAAAGCAGCCAGATGCGGACAACCTATCTTCCCAGATCAGAGAAATCGCAACAATAGCAGCCAATCTACAGCGTGAAATGGCTCAATTGAGTCGACGCAGCAAAGACAACGCCACAGACCTCATTAGCTTGAAGGAGGCGACAAATGCTCGCGACGAGGACATCAGGAAAAGCCTAAAGGAGCTGGTTAGCAACATCAACGGCTCTGCTCTCTTTGCTCCCCCTCCAATTCCAGGCATGCACACGCGGTCGAACAGTTTTGGCGGTTTGAGTGCAGCACCAGGTACTCCTGACGCCTCTGAAAAGCACGGCTTCCGTCTTCCGCGCATGACCTCTCCTTTCATAGACGAGAGAATAGGAAGTCCTAACCCGTATTCTATCGAAGGAGCTGCGAGCGTTGCGATGCTGGAGAAGATTGTGCGGGAGATGGTCACCAAGGAAGGCCAGGAGCGTTTGATCAACACCCTCAACGGACTCTTCGAGAAGTCGAACCAGGAATCTAACGAGACCTCCAAGAAGGTTGGTGAGCTTGTGGAGTTCATCAAGCAGGGTTCCGAAAGCCGTGCCCTCACCCTTCGCGATGTTCCTGCGGACGGACAACGCGCGTCGAGTCCGGAGAGCCAGGTGGCCAGGGCAACCCGCGACATTAACGCCGCTTTCGGAATATCCAATGACGCAAACACTTCGAAACCCTACTCAAGTCCGAAAGCTGCAGATTTCGTTAGCGCTGATATGCTGAAGCTGTTGAAGAAGATTAAGGATAGTGTTGCGGAGTCTGGTGGGATCACTGCGGAGACGAAAGCTTTGGTCAGGGACCTGAGGGGTGAGGTTCTTGGTATGGGCCGTGAACTCGGCCGCAAGATCGATGAGATCACACCAAATAGCAGTGGCGCATTGGCCCTAGAAGATGGCAAAGAGAGGGAGGGAGTCGTCCGTATTGTGCAGGAGGGTCTGGCAGAACTCAAGGAACACATGGATCATGTCTTGAGATCAAGGAGGCGGGGATCTGGTGCGTCTGTTGGTTCCAGGACATCAGTCGACAACCAGGAGGTATACGCGGTTGTCAAACATGCTCTTGCTGAGCAGGGACTTGACCACAACCCCCAAGTTCCCAGTCAGCAGCTTGACAAGGATTCCATTCTGGAAGCGGTTAAGGAAGCTTATGAAGCTTACAAGCCTGAGATTGAGCTCCAGCAATTTGGTCTCGAGCGCGACGAGATTCTCGAGTGTCTGAGGGAAGGCCTTTCGCAGTACCGCTCTGCTGCCCCTGCTTCAGAGTCTCTGAGTCGTGATGAGGTCATGGATGCTGTTATGGAAGCCATGACTCACATGGAATTCCCCCAGCCTGAAAACAACTCGCATGAGATTCGGGAGGAAGTCCTTTCTGCTGTCCGCGAATGCTTGGATGAGATCCGACCATCCATGCAGGTGGCAGCGCCCGCAAACCATCCGGATCCCGAAATTACGCGAAGCATCATTCTGGAAGCAGTTCGGGATGGCTTTGAGATCCATGGTCCCTCAGCTGCCCGTGAACTGGAGATATCTCGGGATGACTTGTTTGACGCTGTCAAAGCTGGTCTTGAAACTGCTCCACGCGAGCTCGAGATATCCCGCGAGGATCTTTTCGAAGCAGTGAAGGCAGGCCTCCAAGGCACTCAGACGCCTCTTGGTGGCTATGGCGAACAGGTCATGAACCGCCTCCAGGACCTCGTTGAGGATATGCGGACTGAGTTCAAGGCATACTCATCTGCAAACGGTCGTGACACGGAGCAGGTTCTCGACGCCATGAAGGATGGGTTAGAATCACTTCGCGCGGAGATCGAGTCTTACGTCGACCGTGCCCAAGACGTTACCGGAAAGGACGAAATCATTGACTCCCTCCGCACCGGGCTGGAAACTCTTCGGTCTGACGTTCAAGGTTACGTTGCTGCTGGTCCTCAGGGAGATCAGGCTATCAACCGTGCAGAGATGCTTGACTACATTCGATCTGAGTTTGAGCACCTCCACGAGGCCATGACCAGTCAGATTGTGCCTGCTGCGAGTGGCGATAAGACCGAGCTTCTGAAGATCCTAAACGAAGGGTTCGATGGGCTCAAGACGTACATGCAAAAGCGCGACGATGAGGATACCACTAAAGAGGAAGTTGAGGAGGCTATGAAGGTCGAGTTTGAGCAGCTTCGCGACGCCGTAATTCATGGCACCGCCTCTCATCGTGATGAGATCCTCGATACTATCCACGCCAGCCTCGAGAATCTCCATGTCAAGCTCGAGTCCAGAGATGAGGCAGCTCAATCGCCACAATCGAGCGAAGAAGTTCTCAAAACGATGAAGGAGGAATTCGAATATCTTCGAGAAATCTTGGCGACTACTCTCGTCAAATCCGGTGCGGCGGACAGCAAGGACGACATCATCGATGCTGTTCGTGAGAACATGGACGCGCTTCGTACTCAATTGACCGCTGACCAGGGAGAGACGTCCAAGGAAACCCTCGGAGCTATCAAGGAAGAGCTTGAACACCTTCGCGAGGCGCTCGGCGGTAGCCTTGTCAAGAGCAGCGATTCTTCTGACGGTAAAGAAGAAATTTTGGAAGCTCTCCGCACCGGTTTGGAAAGTATTAAAGATGTACAGTCTCAAACCTCTGGTCAGGGTCTAAGCGAAGAGGCTCTCCAAGCGTTTTGCGAGCAGCTCGAAAACCTGCGCAAGAGCATCACTAGCAATGTCGCTTCTCGTGCAGACACCGAGGAGATCCTAGAGACTGTCCGCCTCGGCCTAGACGACCTTCGTTCTGATCTGACGAGAAAGATGGACAACCCAGAGCGTCAGATGTCTGCCACGGGCGAAATTCTGGATGCAATTAACGAAGGTGTCGAGAGTTTGCGCACAGACATCAAATCTGCCACGGGAACCGGTGCGACCATAGACATGTCGGTTAACTACGAGATTCTCGAGACGCTCAAGGAGGGCATTCAAACCATCAGCACAGAGATCACAAGACTCAAAGGCGATAAGCAGGCCACAGTCGAGGATGACATCTCGGCTGTAGGAAACGAAGTTGTCCTGGCAGAGGATCCCGATAAGGCTCTTTCCCGAGATGCGCCCACCGAGGAAGATACGGAAATGGGTCTCAAGCGTGACGACCTAAAGGAATTGGAGGTTTTGATGACCCAGCTGCAGATCAAGGTTGAGGCAATGGACGCCAATATCCAGAACATCACTCCTTCTGCGCCTCCCAGCGAGCCTGCTCCAGGTGTTGCTATGAAAGACGACCTTGCCGGAGTCGCGTCCAAGGACGATCTAGCTGGCATTGCCTTAAAGGAGGACTTGATCAATGTCGAAGAACTCCTAAAAGATGTGCAGGCAGCAGTGACAGTACTATCTGAAGACAAGAGGAGGGACACTGAGATTGTCGAGGGCTTGGCTAGAAAGGAGGATACCGACGCCATCGAGACTCTCCTTCAGAACACCAAGGCTAAACTAGATGAGATCGTCCTTCCTGATCCTGAAACTGCAGTAAAGAAGGAACACCTGGATATCGTCGAGGCCGCTGTGCTCGTCACTAGCGAGGCTATCGACAAGCTTTCCGCTAAGATTGATGGCGAGGATGTTGCTTCCAAGGGTGACGTCGCTGTCGTAGAAGTGCTTGTGCAGGATCTCAAGACCGCATTAGATGAGCTCAAGAACGCTAAACCTTCGGAGGAAGAGGAGGCCAAGAAGGTGACCAAGGAGGATACCGATGCGCTTGGCGTCTTGATCACCGAGATCAAGGAGAAGCTAGCAATACTTCCAGACCCCGAAGCCGTTCCATCTAAGGCCGACATTGAGCAGGTGGTTGGGCTAATTCACGACTTCCGCGACAGCCACGACAAGATGAAAGAAAGCTACGAGAACGACATCGGTGTCACGGCGAAAGCGTTCGACGACCGTAAGAACGAAGCTGATACGATCATCACGAAGGTTGGCGAAGTCAAGGAGTACCTGGATGCTGTCAAGGAGGAAATCAAAACGAAGCTTCAGGAGGGTGGCGAAGGTGTTGATTCTGCCAAAGAGACTATCCAGAACCTCGAGGAGACCATTAAGACCAACTTCAACATTACTGCCGACGTCAAGGAGCTGATCGAGACTGTCAACCGCGAGTTTGAGCGCACACACGGTTCAATCGAGGGCATGAAGACCGATGCTGAGGAAAAGGCTACGGCAGCTCTAGAGAAGCACGACGAAGTCAAGGAGGCTGTCATCAACGGGGTCATCGAAAAGCTCGAGGAGAAGTTTGCCGAGATGACGACCAAGTATGACGACATGCTCGTGCTCGCGGAAGCCTCGGCGCAGAAGCTTGACGAAAAAACTACGGCCCAGGAGGAGCTTATGGCCAGCACCAAGGCTATGTCTGAAGAGCTCAAGGTTACGATTGATACTCTTGGGACCACCATCACCGGCATGAACGCGACTTTCACCGAGACAACGGAGAAGCTCACTGATGATTCGACAACCGTCTTTAACAAGATGGACGACACCATGGCTAAGTTGGATGAGAAGCACGAGGAGAACAAGTCGGAGCATCAGTTGACTCGGGATGAGGTCGCCAAGGCAATGACGGCAATCACCGCTATGCAGGATGACCTTACTGAGAATCACCCCAAGTTCATGATGACACTCCAGGAGGTTCTCGCTCTCGTCACCACACACTACGAACAGTCAAAGGCCGCTGAAGAAGCCTCGAAGGCCGCTCAGGAGGAGACGAGGGCCGCTGCCGAGGCTGCCGCCACAGCTGCAGCCGAGGAAGCAAGGAACCGCTCGGAAGAACTCAAGGAGAGTTTCTTTGCAGGACTGCCTGCTCTTCTGCCGCCTCCACCCGAGCCCTCTGAGAAGTATGACGATACTGAGGTCAAGGAAAAGCTCGACAAGCTGATTGGCTATGCTACGGATGCTGAGAAGTCTGCTGCTCAGCTGGAGCGTCTGGACGAAATTCATAAGCAGGTCATGGCTACCGCTGCTGAGGTGTCGGAGTTTGTTCATTCACAGACCAGACTTATCACTGAGGGTCATGAGAACAAGCAGAAGGAGGCAGAGGAAGTTGCTCTCCTGCTTGAGCGACGTCTTGTGCAAAAGGAGCACATTGAAGCTGACATTGGCAACCTCAACGACGAGAAGGACACTCTTCGCCAGCAAGTCGAGACGCTACGCCACGAGAAGGAGATGCTAATGTCACAGAAGATGAAGCTGAACGCTGATGTATCTGCCTTAGAGATGGCGCTGAACATCCGCCGCGAGGAGCTCCATCACATGGAGACTAAGGCCGACGCCCTTGAGCGTCGCATTCTCAACGGAATCATGGACCACTCTCGTGCCTTGCTCCTTCAGAAAGGCATCAGGCCGTCCAAGGTCAGCCGTGTCCCTGATAACATGGACTCTGCTGCTATGCCACCTCCAAGTGCCGCGGCTAAGGGCATGAATATGGCTTTGAACGCTCGTCCAGGGGCAAAGCGCAACGGTGCCGCGCAGGCCAACCCGAACGCCCGCCGCATACTCTCTCTGAGCCAAATCAGCGGCAATACTCCAAACGGTGCCCAGGGTTTCACCGGCGCCCCAAACACCGGTCTCAAGCGCAGCCACTCTGTCAAGACCAACTACGGTTACCGTAAACCTTCCTGGGGTTCCAAGCGTGCGGTCTCAGATGCCAACAAGGAGAACGAGGTCCTGAGTGAGGAATCTGAAGCTGAGCTTGATGAGGTCAGCGAAGCTGGCACCGAGCGTCGCCACAGCCTAGTGAGCGGGACCGGCACCGACTTTGCTTCCACGTACGACGACCGCGGCTCTGAAGCCGGCTCTGAGTATACGTATGGCACCGGCTCGTACTTGACGGGCACCATCAGCGAGGCGGGCGGCCACCGGCGCACTAGCGCGGGTACTCTGGGTCACGGCACGACGACCACGATCCATGAGGACGCCGACAACATCTCGGATGGCGAGAGCCAGTACAGCGACGCGGCTGAGGACGACGAGGGTGAGGCCACCGAGATTCCGCATGATGCCGAGTCCGTCTCCGGCTCCAGCATCGTGACTGGTACCGCGAGCGAGGCTCCGACCAACATCGACAACACCCACCATGACTATGCGGACGCTGCCTCCGTCTCCGACGCCGGAACCAAGGACGTCGAGCCCCCGACTACCGAGATTGACTCGGCTCCCTTGTCGGCTTCAGAGATTCAGGAGGAAGACGAGGCGGCTCTCACGCCTTTGGAACCGCCGCCTGCGACGAAGGAGATCTTCGGTCCGAATACCCCTGGCGATAGCGGCCTGGGGTCGGATTTGCCGACTGTGCAGGTCGAGGGCATGGAGGGCGCGGACTACTTCAGAAGGAAGGCAGAGGAGGAGGCGAGTCAGGTCAGCTCGGCTGTGCAGTGATTAGAGGTTTCTTTGTCTGAAATGATGGGAAAATGGGTGGTTTGGGGGTTGATGGTTGGGATTGATTGATGTTTTTGGTGTGGTTTGTTTTCTATGCGGATCGAAGACACTGGCCACGGCTACTCTGGATAATGATGTCGATGCCTTTTTCTTTTGTTTATTGCGAGAAGCGGTTTCCTTTTCTTTAGGTTTAATGATCAGACTGGGATGATGGGCTCTATGACAGTCGGGGACTTTTTCTTTCTCCATTCCCCTTTTTTACCTTATTACTTTGGGCTCGGTAGCATTAGCGTTTTATGTAGACAATGAAATCGATGAAATAAATGGAATTGCAGATGGATATTTCCCTTGCATAGCGACATGCTTTTTAATTGGGATTATTTCTTAATATAGGGTTATCAACAGCGCTTACGAGTCGCATTGCGGGATTGTGCCTGCTGAGTAAATATCTGTGGCACGGTTTATATTCTCTCTCGCTCCCTTTCTTCCTTTTCTTTCTCCGAGCTTCATTTCACAAAGCTAGTGTTCAATTGAGTCCTACGGATGAAAAAGAGGGCTTCTATAATTTGCATACTCGCAACCGGATTGTCATGACATATGAAAGAAGCTCTTCAGTTCACAAGCTTCGGGAACGGTCAGGATATATACATGACTTTTTTTTGTCCTGATTTGCCTTTTTGCTATGGCTTTGAAGCAGCCTTTCCATATTATTATTTCGAACTTTGACAACCCCGGATCTCTCTCATTTTCTTTAGGGGGAAAAAAAAGAAGGAAAAGGACCAATAGGCATAATGCACACATGCATGTGAGACGAGCGGCTTCGGGGCACGACACAACAATGACAGGCGGATGGAGCTGAAGCAGTCGTCCAGACGTGTTTGTACAGGGAGGCTTAAGGTTTTTGCATCCGGTCGCCTACTTCCACTCCATATGACCGCGTTTGTCCAATGGAGTTCTCCGCGCTTTGACATCCTAATGCTCAGTTCCTTATTACTCGCGTCGTGTTGGAAGGTGGGTTCCTGGGTACATTCAACGGTGATGCAACCCAACAACACGGCTTTCTCAACTGATGCAAGTCCATCTCCAGCCTTTTTTCGCATTCCCTCATGATTTCCCTGGGCTTTGGACCTGCTCAAACGAGTCCAGGCGTGGAGAGTTCCTTTTTTTTTCAGGAAGGTTTTGCGTATATTCTATTGCGAAGAAATCCTGTAGTAGATCAAGGTCGCTTAGCTCAGTTGGTTAGAGCGTGGTGCTAATATTGGCAACCATCTCAGATGGTTGAGTGTTGACGCCAAGGTCGCGAGTTCGACCCTCGTAGTGACCAAATCTTTTCCTTTTGGCAATTGGAAATAGCTTTTTGGCTAGCCTGGAATTATTGGGACCAATTCAGGGACTGAATTGACTAGCGGGCGACTGGATGGGAACTGTGATAGCGGCGCGTGGTGTTGGGTGGTTGGTCGTGATGGTTGTTGAAGACGAGGGAACTCGCGAGCACTCTATTTCCTTCTCTGGTTTCTCCGGACACAACAGAGTCTATCGGTGCGATAGAGAATCCGAGAGACATTTAAACATAGGGGCGGGCTTGCAGGCCACAGCCAAGCGAACTGCATGCGATGGAAGATAAGGAAGAATGCGCGGATGTGATATTGTTCTTTCGCTGCCCTACACGCTATGAGAGCTTAAATGCTCTAGTGTGCAACCAAAGATCGATTTTCAAGCGCTTATCGATGCTCAATTTCGGCCCTGTCCACCCGTAAATTTCCACTCGGCGCGAATGGCGGCTTTAACCAACTGTTTCACGTCTATCCGTTTTAGTCCCATACTATACGTACCTATTCAACGAGCTCACGAACGTTCCTTCTGTCCAAGGTGTCCGGCGTCGCTGCGGTCGCCTTATAGGAAAATACTAACGTGTAAACATTCGAGGCTAGTTGAAGCGTTGATCTGGATATAAGAAGATCTTTATCGGAGACATGATACAATGACTAGGCGATGGTTAAGGATAAATCAATGCTTAAAAACTTAACTCAACGGCTTGATAGTACACAGGATCATGTTGTGTATCGCGCGCCATGACCATGTCTCTCTTGTGATATCAACGACCCACTCCTAGTCATATAGATCGACTGATGTAGTGACCGAGCCATAGCCGTCATAAGAAGCGTTCTTCACATTCATTTCCTTCCACATTCCGCATCTGGACGAATACATTGCTGACAACAATAAAAGCTAGAACAAAACCAACCCCGCTGGTTCACATCAATGCCACCCGCTTCACTGGTTAGCACTAGTAATTGACAAAGCTGCTTCGCTTTCGTAAATATTGATTTTGTTATTCATAAGACGCTATCCTCGCCATTAACTTAAATCAATCACAGAACTGAGTCCACGTTACCAGCTGCTCAGTGGAGATGAAAAACTTTTCTTCCCATTACGACTAGCCAAACCAAAAAAAAAAAACCGCAGGTATCATAAACCAGCATCATTAAGATATCGTGGCCGTCTCCAACGAGGATGTCGAATCTGAGTTTAAAAAAAAGATAAAAAAAAAAAAAAAAGCTCATGACCAGTGCCAGCCAACCAAAGTCCATTTTAAAAGCGCGACAACGAAAAACAGAGAGGAAGACCGCTCGCTTTACTTCTTACCCATCACTCACACCCCCACCACTATCGTACACTCGAATGCGTGAGAGAAGTAAAAGTCTTCTCAGTCTACGCCGTCACAACGCTCGACCCGGCCTCACTGACCGGATACGGCGGTCCCTGCTGATGCCTCTCCCTCTCGCCACCGGCCGAACTGCCGCTCGCGCTCCTCACCTTGCCCCTGTACGCGGGATGCACGTCTCCCTCGATCTGGGGGCTCTGCTGCACCTCGCCGCCGTACTCTGAGCCGGCAATGGTGCTGCTGGCAGGCACGACGACGTTCGGCATGGCGCCGGCGCCCAGGTTCGCGGCATTGGACGTGATGGGCTCAAAGCGCGGCTGCCAGGCGCGCAGCTCGTCCTCGGCGTCGTTCAGGATCTCGCGGCCGGCGGCCTCGCCGGCGTAGGCCGGATGCGCTTCGCCGGGCACGATGGGCGAGTCGTCGAGCAGGTTGAGCACGCGGCGAGCGTGCTTGGCAAGCAAGGCCTGCTTCTCAGCGCGCTCGATGACGGCGGCGAGGTGGATGTCGTAAGCTTCCTTGAACTTTTGGCGGGTCTGGCAATCCTGTTAGAAAGATCTGTAGAGGTAGATTTTATAAAGGCAACGGGTAAAACATACGATATTCGTGAGCTGCGCCTCCGCGACGAGGGACTGGGCTTCTGCGCGGACGAGCTCCTGCTCCAGCTGCACGATCTTGGTGCTGGTCGGTTCCTTGTACTTGAGCCTCGCGATCTCGTCGGCAACCTGTAATGATTCACCAATCAGATTTGTTCATCACTCACTTGCCGAAGGTGGATGGAGAGCATATGAGGGGAAAAAAACCCCCCAATAAGGAAAAGAAAAAAAAAAATCGAAAAGGCATACCTTAGCCTTATGATCCCTACTCGGCTGCACCGAGCTCTCCGTATTCCGAATCTGCTTCAGCACGCCGCGATAATCCTCCAGGCCAGAGGCGAACTGGTCCTCCTGCTCGGCTATCTCGGCCATCAACACGCCCAGCTTGTCGCTGACGTCGCTGACAGCCTCGTCGCCCGTTGCCTCGCCCCAGTCGCTCAGTTGAGCTGCGATGCTGGCGCGCTCGCGGCCGGCGGTCTCGTGCGCGCCGATGGCGTGGTTCTCCGACTTGATCAGCTTGTACAGCCGCTTCGATAGCTCGGGCTGCTGCATTCCCCGCAGCGACGCCATGGTGAAGCGGTGCTTGGGCGCACCCTTGGCGCCGGCTCCGCCACTCGTGTACGAGTCGCCGCTGCCGCCATCCTTCTTGGAGGAGCGGATCGAGAGGGAGCGGTTCCTGTGGCGTACGGGGAGCGGGTTTAGCGAGCGCGAGCGAGAGGGGGCGCGGATGGTGGATGGTGGGGACGAATTGTAAGGGGGAGGTGGGGGAGGCGGGTACGCAAAAATAGCCATTATTGCTTCTCGTTTGGGATTGAAGACAAGGGGGGTTTTGGTTGGTGATAGACTTTTTTTTTTTTTTGGAGAAATAGTTGAGGATGACGTAAATGGACGCAGACGCAGATGCAGGAACAGCACGCAAAATGCAGGAAAGACGCAGCAAATGGAGAGGCTCTCGGAACTGCACGACGACGCTTTTGTGGTATGCAAGAGAGGGAAAATGGGAGGAGAAGACCAGCTTACATGTTCGAATGGGAGGGCCGAACGTGGCGGGTATTTGAATGGTCGTGGTGTCTGTTTGCTGCAGCGGCTATGTTTAGCCAGGGAGCCCGGTAGGCGCCAAGGGTAGGTGATGTGCATGCGGCATGTGGAGCGCGGACTGACCGTGGAGTTCGCGGGCGGCTGCGCAAATTGCGACGCGGGAGTTCTGGGTAGCACGGCGGGTGGGCGGGTCTGAAACTGGCGGGGAGGATGTGTTTGAGAGAAGCGTAGGCGCTGAGGATTCGGAGGAGCTGGGAGGTGAAGTCTGAAGAGCGGCGGGCGAGGCAGGCGCGATTGGCAGGAAATGCACGTCGCACACCCAGCAAGCGCCCGCAACGTCATATCCACCCACGCCACTCGCCCAGATTGCTTAGAGCCTATTCTTTTCGTGCTACTACCGACCACATGCTGCCTAGCCGCCGCGACACAATCCCCATGAGCCGACCACTATCTCACGCTCCCGTCGCCTGCTTTTTGTTGCATTCATTCCCTTTCTCGCTTTCCGGTACCATCCGCACCACCCAAATACGCGCATCAACTAATGTAATGTACAGTTCACGTCCCAACAACTCAATCCCGTCCGACCTTCCCGAGCCTGCGCCCGTATTCCCGCCGTTGCCCAAGTCTCAGTCTCTAGAGTTTCTGGCCCTTCGGCATCTTCTTGTTGTCCGTGCCCAAGCCTTCCAGATCCTTCATCTTGTGGTAGTGCGGCGCGACCTCGTTCAGCCACGCCGGCGACGGGATGGGCATGACGTTCCGCATGTACTCTTTGCTCGTCAGGACGAGCTCATAGTACATCACGAATTTGTGTGGCGGATCGCCCGTCTTGGTCAGCACCGACGACGGGTGAATGTAAGTCGTCATGCCGTTCTTGACGGTGCGGTAGCTGTCACCGCCGCGCTGCAAGCGCGCCGCGTTGGGGAAGAAGCCTGCCACGAGCGACTTCATGATCGGCTGATGGTCGTTCGCCCCGCAAGACGTGATCGTCACCTCCACCCGGTCGCAAAGACGCGCAAGCTGATCGCGCACGTCACGCGCCCGCGACAGCGACTTCTGCTGCAAGAAGTTCTCCTTGGCCCACACGTAGCTGAAGTCCGAGTCCACCCACTGGTTCCAGATGTTCAGCAGCGTGAGGTGATCGCCGCCTTCCTTGATCGTGAACCGTTGACGAGCCGAGTCGGCGTGGATTTTCTGCTGCTTGGGACGGAAGAAGAGAGCTGCCGACTCCCCGAGCATTGACACGATGCTCAGAACCTCTTCCACACACTTGAGCTGGTCTGCTTTCAGGATGGCTGCCGACACCATTGGATCAACAGGGAACTCTGCCATCTGCCTGCCTCGCTTGGTCAGTTCTCCCCTGTCGTTCAGAGCTCCGAGCGCGTAGAGAAGCTCCAATGATCGAATCAGCGTGTCTGCGGGAGGCGCGTCCATGAAATCAAAGCCGACCAAGTCGTTAATCCCCAAACTCTTCAAAAGCAGCACAGTGCTGGACAAGTTCGTCCTCTGAATCTCCGGGGTAGTGTTCGCCTCGAGCTCGTTGTAGTAGGCCCACTTGGTGTAGAGACGAAAGCAGTGTCCGGGTCCTACTCTGCCGGCACGGCCAGCTCTCTGGTTCGCAGAAGCTCGACTGCACGGCGTGACTACGAGAGATTCCATGCCCGTGCGAGGATTGTACACGTTCTCCTTGACGTACCCAGGGTCTATCACATACACGATGCCGTCGATGGTCAATGATGTCTCGGCAATGTTCGTTGCCAACACAACTTTTCTGACCTTTCCAGGAGGAGTGGGTTCGAAAATCTTGGCCTGTTCTTCCTGCGGCAGGTTGGCGTAGATAGGACAGATGATAAGCTCGGGGGCTGCAGACCCTAGCTTTCGTGACGTTTCCGCCAGATCCTCCGCCATGGTCTCAATTTCATCCTGACCAGTCAAGAAGACAAGGACGTCGCCACGCGGCTGACTCAGGTGAATCTGGAAAACGGTGGTGACGGCTGCTGCCAGATAATTGGCTTCAGGCTGCGGGGTATAGTAGACACTGACAGGGAAGCGACGGCCGGGTACGTTGAAGATGGGAGCGTCGTCAAAGTACTCGCTGAACTTCTGCGCGTCCACCGTCGCTGAGGAAATGATAAGCTTCAGTTCCGGTCTGAACCTCGCGATATCTTTGAGCAGACCAAACAGGATATCCGTGGCCAAGGTACGTTCGTGAGCCTCGTCGAGGATTATGGCGCTGTAGCTCTCCAGGCTAGGGTCAGTCAGGAACTCCCGCAGAAGCATACCATCAGTCATGAACTTGACGATTGTGTTCTTCGGGTCCGTGTTGTCCTCGAAACGGATCGAGTATCCGACCTCCTTCCCTAGCTTAACCCCCATTTCTTCGCTCACGCGAGCAGCGACGGACATGGCTGCCACTCGTCGCGGCTGCGTGCAGGCCACCATCTTCTTTGCCTTTCCGTTCTCCTCCTTGGACGTATAACCAGCCTCGTGCAGGAACTGCGGGATCTGAGTTGTCTTTCCGGAACCAGTTTCTGCCACCACGACAATTGTCTGATAGTTGTTTATTGCCTCCATCAACTGATCCTTCCAAGCATAAATGGGAAGACTCTTTCGGGTCTCTTCAATAGATTTAGCCTTCGCTTCAGCGGCGCTGATCTGCTGCGCCAAACGTTGTTGCTCCTTGTTCAACTTCTGGCCCGGTAGAGCCTGGTCCATGACGAAATTGATCTTCTGCGAATCGTCAAAGACGTACTCATAGTCACCTTCGTTGACGCGTTCAGGGCGCAAGATCTGGGCTTTGGCCTTGGCAGCCTGTTCCCTCTCCCACTCCTCCTGTTCCGTGACATATTTCTCCCTTCCGTATTCGTCACGGTCGACGTACCGCTTGTAAAGGGCCTCTTCTTTTTTCTTCCGGTCAATCTTGCCCTTTTCCGTGATATAATCTTCGGGAAGCGCATAACCGTCAGTGTGTTCATCTACTCGGAGACGCTCCTCGGCTAGACGTAGGGTCTCCCTGTTCCTCGCAAACTCCTCGAGTTCCGCTTGGGTGAGTTCTCCAGGAGCAGCCCTCCGTTCTTCCTCTTCTTCCTCAGCAACTTGTTTCCGGAGCAAAGCAAGCTGTTCCGCCTCTCTCTTCTTGAGGTATTCCTGCCGCGACCTCAGTCGTAGGTCTCCCAGCGCCGCCTCTCTGGCCTGCTCATCGTCCGCCAGCGCTCTCCGCCTAGCAGCATCTTTCGCCTGCGTGCGATCCTCAACGATCTTTTTCGTGCTCTTATCATCCTTCTCCCTCAATCTCTTCTCAAACTCCTCCCTCTCCCTCCTATCCCTCTCCGCCTCATCAATCGCCTCCTCCGGCTCCGCAGCAGGTCGCGGTGATGCGCTTCCATCATCCAGCCTCGCCCTCTTCGGACTCGACCCTTCAAACGCGTCCTCGCCCTCCTCCACAAACTCCTCGTCGCCCCACCGATCCTCCCAATCCTTATCATCCCTCTTCCGCACCTTCTTCGCCCTCCTCCCCTCTTCCCTATCTCTCTCCCTCTTCTCCCCGCCGCGCTCACGACTCCTGTCCCTCTTCCGCTCCCTTCTCCTCTCCTCCCTATCCCTCTTCTCCCTCCTCTCCTTTCTCTCCGCAACCGCCGGCGCCGGCGCCGGCGCAGCCGGCACATCCTCCTCCATCTCCACCAACGCATACCTCTTCCTCTCCTTCTTCACCCCAGCACCAGCACCAGCGCCAGAGCCGCCATCCTCCGCCCTCTTCCCCGCCGCCCCACCGCCGGCGCCACCGCCAACCCTCCCGAACAAGTCCTCGCTGAATCTCGCCAGGTCCGCCCCGCCTCCCTCGCCCTCGTCCAGCAGGTCCGCCAGCCGGTCGCGCAGCTGCGCCGGGCTGCGCGCGGCCGCCGCCGTCGCGGCCACGAAGTCGACCAGCGTCGCGTCCGACGCGCCCGACAGGCGGATCAGCTGGTCCGAGATCCAGGTGCGGGTCGCGGCCGGGACGGGGGCGGGCATTGTTCCTTTCTGCCGCTCCTTTTCTTTCCTTCTTGCTTATCTCCACGCGTGCGTGCGTGTGTGTTTGTCTGTGCGTGTGTCTCGTGCGTTTCGTTTGTGTGGGTGTGGGGGGCAGGGGTGCGGCGAGCGAGCTTGCGTCGTCGCGCTACGGTGGTGGAGGCGTCGTCGACGGGTGCGGCGAGGTTGGCATGCGGTCGTGAGAGAGAGATGCGTGGCGCGTTCGTCAATGGGAGGGGCTTTCTGCGCGGTGGAGCAGGAGAGATGTACGCGCGATGGGTGTGGCGGGTTGATGGAGGTGGCCGCCGTTTGGAGGGGCTGTGTTGCGCTGCAGTTGGAGGGACGTCGGCCTCGAACGACGCCGCTGAGAGGGAAAGCTCGTCGTCTGCCTGCCTGCGAGGTTTGTTGTGGCGGACGCTGAGTGAAGCTGCAGGCAATTAGAGGGCGAGAGAAAGAGAGAGATTCTCGGCGGGCTTGGTCGGAGCTCTATCTCTCTATCTCTCTCTCGTCTGCAGCGGTTCATCCGCCCGCAGCAACGCGGAACATGCATCGGAAAAACTGTTCGAACGACGGGGTGCTCGGAAGCAACCGAACTAGACGCTGGAACCAATCCGATGCCTCGATTGACGCAGCTTGCATACCGTTTTAGAGTTTTGTGATTCATGTGATCCAGTTTGGGCAACTCGATTCGCTGCTTTTCTCATTTCCTCACGTCGTCGCAAGTGCCACTTCTCAAAGAACTACAACCAAGCTCCGTCGCAATTATGCTCGGGCATAACAATCATTGGGATTGTCCCAAACATAGCCTCGATTCACAAAGGCATTGGTAGAGACCATTACGATAGAAACTCAAATGGATAAACATAGCTGTGCCTACTGATTGGCCGCGCACTTGAAAGTATATCTGGACAAGGGCGCCGAAACTTCCCTTCCGAATCACAGAACGACCTCACCATAAAAAGACCAGAGAGAAGATTAACCAACTCGAACAAACACAAGCAATTGAAACACACAAACACCAATGGATCGAAAGCTTTTTACAGCTCTTTTCACCAATTACCCTCCCAGGATTCATGTACCAGCCAAACCCGAACGCGCGAATGCACTAAAGATCAGATGCTCGCAAGACTCAGAGTACAGGATGCCAGTACAAAGGGAAAAAAAGAAGGGTGACGAATGCAAAAAGTCGATGAAGGAAGAGGTTCCGAGTATGCAGCGCGAGGTAGCAGAAGAAAAGCTGGAGAGCAATGAAAGACTAGTCAAACCCGGAACCAACGCCAAGGAAAGAGTGTAATTTCACAGCCTCTCAAACCTCCATACCCAAGAAAACCCACGAGTCGCTGACGATGGGCGGTTTTTCAGCCCACTCGGCCAGCGTGATGGGCTCGAAGCCGATCCAGCCAAGGTCCTTCATGAGCCCCTTCATGTCCTCTTCGGGCGCGTTGCGGTCGAGGCACACAATGAGGCGCGTGCAATCGAACTCGTCGATGCTGCACAGCTCCATCAGCGCCATCAGGCCTGGCTTGAGGTCGCGCACGGTGGCCTCCGAGTCGAAGAAGACGAACATGGCCTTGCTGTCGCCCTCGCCGGCCACGAAGCCGCGGAAGCGCGCCCCGCCTACGTAATCCCAAACCTCGATCCACTGGCTCACGGCGCCGCGGCCGCGCTGCGGGAAGCCGTAGTCACCGGTGACGGCCGGGGCGGACGGCGGTGACGGCAGGCCGATGCCGCTGTCGTAGGAGCCGTCGATCCTCTTCGCGTCCGGATCATCGTTGGCGTATCCGTCGTGGTTGTTGATGTTGTACACGCCCATCGCAAGCGAGTCCTGACGAGCCATATTCCCCTCACCAAGGAAAACGGTCCGCAGTGTCTCACAGAAGAGTCTCTCACACTCTTCCGCGATGGTGCATGCAGCCCCCCCTCTGCGCGCCGCGGCGCCAGCACGACGCTTGTTCGTCGGCGGCGTGCTCAGCTCGTCACTGCTGACGGCATAGGCGGCGAGGGGGGGACTTTGCGGAGGTGATGGCATTCCCTGCGTGCGGCTATCAGAATATATTCCATTCGCTGGCTAGTCCAGCCGACGGCATCAATTCATGCACGTACCGAGCTGACCTCAGGAACGCCACTCGACCCCGGCGCCCGGGGTAGTGGAGTAGTGGAAGCCCTGGAGCGTCATGGAGGCAGCGTCCACAGCGTAGCAGCTGGCCTTCATGGCGGTCCAATTACTACTACTACTAGATGATGTACTGGTTCTTTTCGCCATAGCTGATGACGGCCACGGTTGTCGACTAGAAAGGGGGTTTCAAGGGGAGAAAAGTGGTGAGGTGGCCTGGGTGGCGAAGACGGTAGAAGATGGCTTGGCGGCGGTTGTACGGATCAACAAGGCGACGTGCCCAAGGCGGAGATGGTGAGGAGCGACGAGAACGGTCTGCGTAGGCGTGGTGTGGTGGAGAGCTGGTGGCAGAGCGGTGGTGGATGTGGTGGTCTGGAGCGCGCAAGGGAAATGAGGAGATTGTTAGCTCGTTCGGCTGTCGTAGGTTGAGTGCGAGCCGTTTCACGGATCTGCGGAGGAGGCTTGGGCTTCGTTTGGTCACATCACGTGCCATCCCTGCCTTCGGTTCCGTGGATCGCGGCTCCCTCGTCCTGTTCCGTGGTGATCGCCACCACCGTGCCGCATGCCGCGTGCCGCCTCCCAGAATCTTCCTGACAAATACCCATTTCCATAATCAGCCTCGCCGCCCTGGCAATGCTCGGTCTCGATTGTTCGCAGGGTTCGATGTCCATCAGGAAAACTTCGGCAGCTGACGAGCCGGTGGCAAAACCCAGACGCCTGTACACACAAAACACCAGAACCAGGGTCTCGACACCCCCCGCCATGCATGACCGTACAAACGCCGGAGGTTTCTCCTCACCCTGCACTTAAGCTTCTTAGCGCGGACGGTCTCGTCTATCTACTGGGCCCACCCTATTAAGGCTTGCCGCATGCGATATACACAGTACGCTTAGGTCAAATGCTCCATTGGTTCGTTAAGCCTACTGTACAGCCGTTCATTAACCAATGAGTAAGAAGAGAAGTGTAAACACCAAACGGCCTCGGCGAAACAGTAAATCCAAAGACGACTGGGTATCTCCACAAACACAAATTCCGTACCTGCCAAACCCTGCAACCCGTGCTGTGCGTGCATGCAAACCTGCAATGTCTTGATATCCTTCAAGCTTGTATCAACCAAGTGGAAACCAAACCGGGCTGGAGCGCCATACCTGGTTGATTCTGCCCCCGCCGCATTCGCCAAATGATCCCGCAAGATGAACGGTGCCAAAAAAAAAATAAAAGAAGAAAAAGTAGAAGCCCGCATTTTTCGCTCAGTCATCCGTTGGGAAACCCAATCAACGCTTCGATGGCAGAAAACAATACCATCCCTAACACCGATTTTAACCTTCCCTTCACACGCTAGATAACACATCAATAAACACGCTTAATCGGTCCTTGGCACCTTCCCATGCACAATCATACTGTCACTAGTTCTTGCTCTCTTCATGCTCGTGCTTTTGTAAAGAGTCTGGCTGCCCCGGCTGCTGGGTCTCTTGTCTGTACCCGTTTCATCTCCGTCATCTTTCGTAGAGATGGGACTGTTGAATCCGCTTCCTCCGCCGGCAGTGGCCGCTGAAGATCCTGCTGGTATCTCCTCAGCAAGTCTGTCCGCCATATTAGCATCGTATTCGCGTTCTCTGGCACGGATGCTTTCCGGGTCAAGCTCGCGCGCTTGCGCAAGAAAATCAACTGAGCCATCCTCCTCTCCGTCCTCGCCATATTCGTCCTCCTCTTCCGAATTTGAGTCGTCAGGAGACTCCATCACAACCAATCGAGGAGCAGCTGTCGGTGGTTCCTCGGAGTCTTCGAACTCATCATCCATTTCCGAAACGTCGCTCATGTCTGTGTCAGCGTCTCCAGAAGATGAATCGAACGGCAGCAGCAGCGGTGGTGGTAACATCGAGGGGGGAAGACGCTTCTGCTGCGCCTTGATGATTTCGCCGTTGAAGATTGGATCCCGACGACGCGCGAGCTGCGACTGAACTCTGTGGCTGTCGTCGTCGTTGTCGTCGTCGTCGCCGCCGCCGCCGTCCTCGTCCCGCGCCTGCAGAGCGCTCATGATCTTTCTTGGATAACTGATTGACCGAGGTGCATGAGACGCGAAGTTTCTCACTAAAGCACTCTCACTTCTGACTTGCCGGCACTCAACTTCGATGGCGAAGTTATCTTCAGGCACAACACCACCGATGCCAGATACTTCGAAATCAAAACTGGCCGTGGGCAAAGATGCTCCTTTTTGCGGTGGCGAGAAAGCTCCTGTGAACTCCAGTTCCACATCACTAGAACTGGGCGGCTCCATATCAACATCCATTTCCTGGAGTGCGGCTCTCGTCAAGGGACCACGACGTTCGTCATCGGTAAGACCGGTGCTTTTGCGTTCCTTTTCCGGTGTGGCTCCCAATGGCATGTCGGTATAACTGTTGTAATTGTTGTGTCCGCGGGAACCTTGTGCGCTCCGGTCGCCGCTCAGGTCAGTGCAAAACTTGGCTTTGTTGTAGAAAATGATCGGGCCATCGTCACGCTTCCGCTTTGTTGACGAGGTCCGCACTCCAGAACTGGCAAATCCGGATGAAGTGTTACCGGTGGCTTGAGCTGGGAACGGTGACTGCTCCTCCTCCGAGTTCTGTTCCACAGAGTCAAATTCATCGGTAGATTCCTTGTGATAGAAGAGAGGCGTGTATGCCAGGGGATTGCTGCGCACTTGTTCCGAGGACTGGCCGGTCGTCTCACTCGAGGTGTTGGTGCTGCTTGGGCCGAGCTTTCGTCTCTTCTTACCAATCTTCTTGACGTTGGACTTGAGTAATTCCAGCTCGTGCTCAGGCGAGCTATCACTGCTGTTCAGCGAAGTATCTTGACCACCCTTCCATCGAACCTTGCGCCCATCATGAGATAGCTCCAATTTGGAGCTATAATCCTGGAGTGCCTTCTTGACAAACTCTGTAGTGACATTGATTGTATGTAACTGGGCCATGTTGACCAGGAGATTGAGGTAAATCCATCCGTGACCGTCGACTGGAGGTATGTCTGGGTCTGGAGGCGAGAAACCGAGATGGCGAATGTAGTTTAAGTTTTCCGTCGGGACCTGGGCTCGTTGCGGATCGAGGTCAAGAGGACGAGTGGGTCGTTGATCAGGTGAACGGCGGCCTGGCGAGTCGGCAAAGTCACGATCCGAAACACGATCGACAATTTTCTTCACACCACCGTCGCCATCGTCGGCTTCTCTGCCTGGGTCAAGCCGGCGCTCATTCTTGCTTCTCATGATGCGTGCTTCACGCAAACCTTCCTTACGGGCTTCCTGGCCGGTGTTCTGCTCGATTTCCGCACGATCCGCCTCTGCGGCAGACTGCGCAACCGCTTGCTGCTGCATAGGTTGCTGATGCCCCCCAGTGCCCGCACCCTTACCTGCGAATATCTGTTCCATGCGTCTGACGACCAGCTTCTTCTTCGCTGTTTCAGTCATGGCAATAGTCTTTGGCATTAAGCCCGGAGGAATGTCCTGCAAGTATGACTGTATGCTGTCCTGCTGGCGTCGGTAGTGGGAAGAGTTTGGTTTAGAATGCTTGCTCTCTGGCTGGCTATGGCCATGACCATTCCCGTTACCATTGCCGTTGCCTCCCGAAGCAGCGTTTGAGTTCTGGCCGGAGGCTGACATGGAGTGGTAGGCCGAGTCGCCGAATTGGGTGGACGTGTACGACGAGAGAGTGCGTTGAGGGTTGAGAGCAGGTCGGTCCAGGCCACCGGTAGGCTCGCTCACCGTGCCGTCATCGAGGTCCATGGCAAACTTTCTCAATGTCTCTTCCAATTCCCGCTTCTTGTGCGGTGGGAGTCCGTGCACTCGGACCTCAAATAGCTTTTCATCCTGTAAGTGAGCGTCATGAATCTTCTCGTACTTCTTCAGCTTCTTCTTCAGCTTCTTGTTCTCAATGGTCAAGTCGTCAATGACGCTGCGGAAATCCTCGGTACTGCTGCCATCGGTGCGTAGGTTCATCATGGCGGCGGGACGATGGGGTATAGAGGTCTGCGGTTGCATTTGCATTTGGGTAGGGTTGCGCAAGTCGGGCGAGGTCGACGAAGAGGAATTGCGGAAGAAGAATGGCGGATCATCTGCGGCGGTTAACGCTGAACAGGTCTCCAGATCGGGGCCATGCTTACTGTCGACGAAGGAGGTACTGTGCTGCGAGATGTTGTTGTTCGAGGTCTCGAACCACTTCCCGGCATCGCTCACTTCGCCCGAGCTTTCCTTTTTCGTACCCGGCTTGGACGAACCGGGCGAAGGAGGATTTGCCCGGTCGCTCGAGGGCACATTGGAGGAGGTGCGAGAAAGCTGCAACTCAACCGGGTCTTCGCCATGGTTACGCTTTCCGGGAGAGTGTAGCAGAGAGACGGACTTGTGAGCAGGTGGTCTTCGAGGATGGGAACCCTGTGAGGGACCTCTCTGCTGGTGTTCGGACATGGCAGCGCGACCGGGCCCTCTGGGTGCGGGCAGCGTGAAGATATCAGACCGACGTCAGGTGTCGAGGGGGATGCTCAGTGAGATCCCGGATCGTCCATCGGTGGAGATGCAGGGTGCAGTGGAGATCTGTGGATGAGGCTCGAGTCGGCAACTGTTGGCTCGATCGCGCGTGCGGAAACGCACGGCGGCTGGGGAAAAAAATTGAGGAGGTAGTGAAGCGGAGCCGGGCACGAGGAGGTGCTTGCGGCTCGTGAGAGGCGTGAAGCTAGGCGTTGGAGCGCGATTGTTAGGGGAGTATTGGTGGCGGTAGCAGACAGACGTGCCGATGCGGATGGCAACGAGCTGACCGCGAGGGTCGTGTATAAGGCAGTGTGTGGCAGGCATTGCAGGCGTCGGAGGGTGACGATGGGCAGGTTGAACCTCTCGATCTCAAGTCGCCGCGCCAGGGTCACGGAGATCGGGCAACGCTGTATGGTTTGCAGCTCGCTTGCCGCCCAGACAGCGCCCCGCCGATCGCTCTCCTGCACCGCGGTCGCTGCTCTGGCTGCCCGGCGCGGGCCTGCTCTGCCCTGCTCTGCCCTGCCGTGCCCTGCCGTGCCCTGCTCGCATGCCCTCACGTGTGGCTGCAGCCGGCTCTAGACCGCACCATCGAGATTCTCAACGCGCCCGCAACCAGCACGCAGCGCCAGTGGGCGCAGCCGCGCACTGCGGCCATCGCCCCCATCGACGATGCCGCAATGCCGCTGCGATGCGCGCGCGCGGACGGCAGCAGCGCCGCCAGTGGTCGCACTCGCAGCGCCGCACCTGCGCGCCTGGGCTCCGGGGCGGCGGCCTGGCCAGGGCCAGACGGACGCGGGCATGGGCTACGGCGCGGCGTGCGTTCTTTGCTCGGGCAGCGGTGGGCTCCGCGGCGCGGGCAGCGAAGCGCGCGTGGTGATGGGGATGGGACATGCTGGTGCGCTGGTTGGCGTGCTGGGGGCCGGCAGCGTTGGCGTGAGAGGGATGGAGGGCTCGCGCAGTGCATGCTGCTCAGGCTCAGGCTCAGGCTCGCGGGCAGCGGACGCAGGGCAAGCTGGCGGAAGTGGCCTGATGCGCAGTGGTAGGTGGTGGTTGGCGGGTGGTGCAGGCTCTGCGGTGCCTGGGGCGCCGGGGGGGCCACAGGATTGGTGAGCCCTGCGAGCGCGGCCCCCCTGCGCTGCTAACAGCCGGGTAGAGCCGAACTAGCGCGAGCCCTGAGATCTCCTTCTGTGAGCAGCATCGGCCCTCTTGGCGCGGGGGGCTCGCAGAATTGCATCATAGCCGCGCAGCCGCACTGCCAACTTCGCGGCGCGGACTCATCTCCACCACGTCACCCTCTGCCCGCCCTCAGCCCGCAATCGCGATGCCTGCCCCCCCAAATCGTTCACCACCACCACAACCACCGCCGCCTGCCCGCGAGCCCCCAGCGCCGCGAGACCCTGCGCCGTGCCTTGTCCAGGACGCTCCAATCCGCCCTCCGATGCGCGCGCGCTGTCGTCACTGAGCCGCCCTCCCGGGATCGAGATGCCCACGAGCCCCGACTGCCTGCACACATCGCCAATAACTATGTGGGCGCGCCCGCTTCTCGCAGCCCGTCATGCACTCCCAGTCAGCAGCCAGCGCACTCCTCGCTCCGCCAGTCAGCTCCCCGTCTCCAGCGCTGAAACGCACGCCCGGCAGGCCCGGTAACCGTCGCTGCGCACGCCCCTGACGAGATTCGCCACACTCGACCGACGCAGAGCGCGCGCTAGACCCGACCGAGATCCCTGCTCACCAGCTGTAGCCGCTGCCTGGTCGAGGGCAGCGTGTGCTCTCACTCCTGCACCGCAACCGTTGAGCCCTCAGGCCCGCCAAAACGACCGATCGCGATCACGCCTAGCCTTTTCTGGCGCACGTGGAAGCCTCTTCCTCCCTTGCTCACCACGCTGTGCACCCACCACGGCCTCGCTCGCACGCGGGCCCCATCGTGCTAGCCTTCCACCATCCAGCCCTGCCGCTGCTCGAACCCGCGTCCGCATTTCGTCCCGCCGCGCCATAGTTTATACTCAGCATTGTAGTGCCTCCAAGTCGACACTGCCGCCGTGGAAGCCCGTCAATGGTGCCGGCAAACGGTCATCCATCTGATCGCCGATGAGCCATCCGTGCGGACCGAAACCTGCCCTTTTTCCGGCGCGCGCCATGTCCTTCGATCATTTTCTTCCAGGGCACCAAAGCCTGTCCGTCCAAACTAATCCCTACAATAGCCATTCGATTGACCAGGGGAACATACGCTCATGGTCCTCAGGGTCTAAATTACTCCCAGCAACCGGTCAGCATTCAGACTTCAGGGTCCCGCCAGGAGCTTCCCTTCGACCCCGACCCGTCGGCCGCCCGGGCTGTGTTGACGATCAGCAAGTGGCGAAGATCCGAATCCGAATGAAGCCTGATAACCTCACCAACAAATCTTCACACCGCAGCGGCCGTATACCCACTTTTCCCGAGCTCATTCGTTACAGCTGGACGACGACGTCACCAAGTGTAAGACGATGCCCCCCGCTTGATTGCCAGCAATAACTCGTATTATTCCGCTCTTGGTCACCTCAGCCGGAGGACCCCATTCTGACCACCCGGCCGGATCCCCCGACACCGCCGCCATAGCCTCGTGGACTGCTCCATCCTTCATACACCCTTTCTGGATTTTTGCGCCTGGTGGTCGTCCCCTCAATGTCTGCTGCCGAACTGTTTTGCTTCGAGAGCGCCCCTACATGGCGCCTTGAACCGCGATCGCCTCCGACGCCCGGGACCTCGCCGCAACCGCCGAAGCCACAAAAACAGGTTCTTCATGCTTGGCCCCACCAGGAATCATTGACTCCTTCTCCGGGTTAACCAGCTGCGTCAAAGTTTTTGCAAGCAAATCGTCGCGGACTGCCCTTCCTGGTTTAGTCGAACTTGGCAGATCGAAGCTGATCGATTGGATGGAGGGCTGCTCAGTCCGCCGACGAAGGTGTGTGCGGCCGAGTCCGAGCCCAAGCCCCCTGCCGTGTGTTTGAGCATGAGTGTGAGCGTCGCGGCGATTTTCCCAGACTGCCTCAAGGCGGGTGGGACAGCATGCCTTTTCCTAGCTGTTCACGTGGCGCATCCTTATTGTTGGCTGCCCGACCCCTTGTGGAGGTCCTCCACCGTCAGCTCGACAATGGGGTCGCCTGTCGCAACCGAGGCTGTGCCTCCGAGTCAGGAGAGCATTACGTCCCCGCCCTAAGTGTTGAATTGGCCGTGGAGAAGCAGGCTTATGACCAAGTTCGGACGCGATAGTTCATGCCCATGACAAGTGCCGGATAACCGACCGTCGCCAACTCAGTTCTTTAGTAAAGGGGGGGTGACCATGTGCCCGAAGGTTCCATATGACGTGAAAGTCCGCAGTCTGTGTCTGCTGGGACACATCACTCTGCTGCGCGAGAGGCATTTTGCGGTTGTGGCTTCATGGATCGGCCGTTCTAGAGCCGACTAGAATTACGGTGGTGTGTCCTCGGAGAAACCACATCTTTCTGCTTCGAACTTGTTCCTAACGAGGTTCTAAAACTTCGACGTAGATTCCAGCGTTGTGGCAGGTAAGCACTTTCGGTCAATCCTGCGCCGTGGCAGGATACGTGATTATGGTAAACTTAACGGACAGCCATCATATGAGCCCTACGCCGATGCATTGTCGTATGAGATTCTCGTGAAACGTGAGCCTGCACACATGCCAGCGGCAGGCCACACAGGGAGATTTACGCTGTGTCTTGAGGACGAGGATACCCCCGAGTACACACTCTCTCAACGTGAGCCGGAGTGGAACCCATTCCACGGGTGTGAGCGCCATGACGGACTCCGGACAGTCTCCCTACCCCAATCTCATACCTGGTACCTAATACGGGCGATGATTCCATCTGCTTCTTGGTCTTGCGCAATCATGTCCTCCACGATTGAACCTCCTTCCCCTTCGACCCGTCGAGTTTCGTCTCACAAGAAGCGTTTGAGGTCATGCGAGCGGCGATCAGGGAACTTGAAAAAACGAGATTGTGTAACCGGCCGATCTAGGCTCTCAAGTTTTCTTCCTCTGCGCGGACGGCAATTCATTTAGGCGACAGAACGCCTCACCAGCGGTGTTGCACGAACGGAGGGGCGGGCTGGGGCTGGGCAACGAAGATCAGGGTCTGGAGCCGGGCGACGACGCAGCAGCCGCATATTCGACGCCTTCCACCACCAAGTACTTTTTTACTTTTGCGGGGCACGCCTCATTTTCCCTCTTCTTCGCGCCTTCTAGCCAGTTCCCCCCTTCTCCTGGGTCCTCTGTAACCATGGCTTGCAGGCTGCAGAAACAGCGGATCGACCTCCTTGACGAGGGAGATTATCATCAGCGGGTAAGCGAAAGGCCGTCGTGCGCGGGCATCAAACGCAGCTGCTGGTCCTTCGGACGTTTCCTTCGTTAACGGTACCGGATGACGCTGATGATGCTGGTGAGAAGGTTGGATGAGTGGGGAGAGGCTGTGTTTTGCGTCACACCTTCCTGGCGGTGTACATGGTATTGGGGGTTTGTTGGTGTGCCACCCATCAGATCGAGATCGCCCGTTGAGGGAGCAGCGAGAGATGACGTTATCTCCAAAACGGCTCCCGTCGCAGGGCTCTCCGCCATTGTTTTCTGCTTTACCCTTCCCTCCCTCCCTGCCTTCTGCCCTAAATTTTTCTGTCAACCTACTTCCTTTTTTTTGGACGTCGCTGATCGGTGGTTGCGTCGCTACCAAGGCAATCCGCATGTTTCGCTGTTGTAGGTGGATGAGATGACCTGTATTTGGGTGGGCGTGAGACGTCATCACCTACTTCATACGCTCTGATCTTGGTCCACTTTCGATCACCCTCTCGCGGCGCCGTTCCTGCGTCTGACGTCGGCATTCTTCGAAGTACTGCCTCTGGGAATGATTCTGTTGATCTACGTCTGCCGTCTGCTGTCTCTCTCTGCTGCTCGCACTCGGAATTTTGTTTCTGCGCTTTGGACGGACCTCGTGCGCAGACTGAGAGGCGTGGACCGTGATCCGTTTCCCTCACGTTTTCCGGCTGGAGATGGTCTCTCGGGATTCTGACTCTTCGATCTTCTGCTACGAAGGCCCTATTTCCGGCGACGGACGGGCGAAGGTGTGAGGTCGTCATGATTTTTCTGTTTTGCTGATCCTTCGGCTGCTTTGACGGCTGTCTGTTAGGCATGATGGCCTCATGACAGCGACATTGCGAACTAACGCCATGCTTATTGGGGCTAGTTCTACCTGCTCGCGCTGATGAAGCCATCCGATCTTCCTTGGAAGAATTATCTTGACGGAGAACACGTAAGATGCCAACTTCGAATGCTTTGGTGTGATCAATTTGCATGTGAGTAAATGGATGGCTGCTGCCGAAAAGGTAGGTGGTCCATGTGCATTATTTGCGTGTAAAGATACTACTTTTTTTTTCATGATCTGATAGAATATTATCTTCACAATCGAGTCTTCAACAGAATTAGCGAGTTTTTAGCAACGCAAGAGGCGAATGTTAGCAGTCATCTGCCCCCTGAACAAGATCTAAATACAAGATCGGTTCAATAGGCACTGCAAGAGCAAGGAATAATGCATCAATGAAGCTAGAACAGTCGTCAGGCCGACTGCTCCTTCTGCAAATATGCCTTGCTGGAATCAGGCCCGCAGGGTTGCAATACTTCCGGAATTGGTCTCCTGTATAGAATTTCATATGCTGTAATGCTTTTAGGGTATATGCACGTCAGACGCCAATATTGTCCTATTGTTGAAACACATTCGGCTTCTATTCACTCATGGTTTTGCGGCTCTCGGTGGCTACGCGGACTTACGAATAGCCCTGCATGCTTGCCCTCAGCCTTGCGCTGTAGCCTTGCCAGTTGCACTATACTATCGTGGTTTCTTCTCTTGTCTTCAGGACTGACAGGGCGTCCAGATCCTAATGCCCTTAGCGGCACTTTTCTCTATTTTTTTTTATTATACTCTCGACGGGACATATATCCGGAGCCCCCTAGATTGAGTCACGGATTAGAGAATGGATGTCTGTATTGCTAGATGCTCCGTCACCCTATTTCGAAAGTGTTTGAATGCTAGCACCATGGACAGCTCGCTAGCTTGATGGGATCCGACTACGGTGATTTCGTTCAGATGAATCCATCGTCACTGAATAACATCTCTCGGTCATGGGTATAGATACGCATATTCGGATGGATGTGCCGAGACGGACACCTACCTCGCTGGACTCGCCGTTAACATGTTTTTCTCAAATGAAAGTCCGGACGACCAGGAAACAGTGTCAAAACAAGAAGTCTTTCAAGATCTGTGCTGATGAAGGCAAGCAAAACGAATTACTTTGTCAGGCACTTTGTACTGTGTAAATCTCCAAATGAGCGCTTTGCGCTTCATGGATAAGGATTCCAAAAGATGCCCCCGCTGCGGACGGTTTTTCGGAGAGAGCAGCCTCTAAGGTGGGAATTTGGCTCTCAGACTGCGCCGATGACCTTGAATCCCTACCAAAAACTGGATCCGTACCAACGCGGCTGGTCGACGTTAGCGAATGGAGTATAATGGAAGATCCATGCCTATTCATTTCAGTGGACACGGTGCTTGCTCCCTTTAAGCAGGAGTAACGCCTTGTGGTACGCTACTGCTTGGAAAAGTGAACGAAACCCACTCTCAAGGCTCTAAGAAACAATCTCCGTCGATTCCAAGACAAAATACCATTGGATGATATTCCTGAGACCTGCTGCAACATTGTATGCGTTGCTAAGCTTCTCGGGGCCCGGCACCTACGGATTGATGCTCTCCGCATTATCCAAGATGACGAAATTGATTGGCAGATGAAATCATCCAAGATACGCGACATCTACGGCCATTCATCTATCACTCCCATGTCGCCAACGACCGCATATTGTGAGCCGAGCTTCATCAAATCAACCGAATAACGATCAGGCCGAGCCCAATTTCGTTCCTCCTTGGATCATAAAAGCGAAGGAACGCACCGGCTTTGTCGTATGTATGAAAATAACAGGAGACAACTCGAGGAGGCAGTCGGTTTAGCGCGTTTGTCGGGTGACATTTCACAGATTTGTGGAGAGATGGAGGCTGGGAATTTCAAGAAGATGCCCCGTCGCATTTGGCATTGTATTTTGGCAAAGACACGGTCCATTTCCCATGCAGAACCAGCATCACATCCTAGGATGGATATCGACGTGATGCCTACTGGGACACAAGACCACTTTCTTGCAGGATGCTTCATCACCTCGAAAAAAAAAGCTTTTTGGTATAGCGTAGAAGTGGGAGAAAGGTAGTCGAATCGGAGTCTGACTTTCGCCAAAGACAGATCACCGGCTATATCTGGGGTTATCAAGTTGATGCACCAGAGGATTGGTGACAATTACCTGGGTGGAAACTGGTGATCAGGCATCCCATTTGGCTTTCTTTAGTACGCCTACACCGTCAATATGCAGGAAAGGACACACATATGGTCGAAACGTTGGAAATCCTTCACCATACTTTGCACCTTCCTGGAGTTGGGTCCGTACGCCCATCAGTATGGAATACGACTACAAACTCAAAATCCCCGAATGCACCGGTTGCAGGCTGAGACAGTAGTTGATGGTCCTGACCATTTCGGCCAATGCAGTGGCGGTTATCTCGAAATACGGCCCAAAGCATTTCCTCTCTCCGGTAGTGTAATGGCATCCTCTTCCCACCCGACGTATGCCAGAATTCAGGTGATAGGCCAGACATTGTTCTGATGGTGTTCGGTGCGTTTTTTGTGTCGAGCTTGATGGCGTGCGATTTTCAGGTTCCTGGTTTGCATTATGGAACCAATCCCCAAAGGCGAAGACGTGAATGATAGCTCTAGAGAGTATCGACTAGGCTGCTGGCCAATCGTCCAGAGGCTGGTGGAGTGTTGATTGACGGTCGAGAATGGCCAAATATTCGGTGGGCCCGGACGTTGGCACGGTGGGCCCGCACGGCACCTAATTTAGTTGCGGCTGGTTGTGTAGGGGATACTTATATTAACAAGGTTAAGAACGAAGGTTGGATGACGAGTCGGGACCCGTTCGTAGCTATTCTCACAGAGAAGAGGCAGAAAGCTGGTTGAGAGATGTTGGAAATGGACTTAGAATGAGGCAAACTATGGGCTTGCTGGCATACGATGGCTGCAGCATCGTTCGTTCTGCTCCGGCGCTTGGTTGGAGCAGTTGATAACCGGACCCTTAACCCTGCGCGCTGCGTCCTGCACGTCATTTGTAGCGGCCCACGTGCGTCCAGTGCATCAACTTTCGCGGACCGTTGCCATCAAGCATGGCATCTTGCTCTCTGTTTCCTCATCTTCAAGTCTACTCTACCCGCACCGCTTCCGCGCTTCGCAAACACGCCTGGCCCGTGCCCTTGCGCGGGCGAGGAGGCGTCGGGGTGTGCGCAAGGGGAGCGGTTGATCGCCCGCGGGTGATTGACCATCCGCTGCGCCCGGGCCCCTGTTTGATCGACCAAGCTTCCCCGACCGAGTCCTCCGCTTCTCCGCCTCTCCGCCTCTCCGCTTGCTGGCATCTTACACCTGCCTTCTCACTTCCTTCCTGACCCATCCTGATCATGCCATAGCCCTCCACTTGTGCTGCCGCCGACTGGCTTCCTCCAAGCCTCGAACGCTTCGCTATCCTCTCGTTTGACAATCACCGACACAAGTTCAGACCAGCACGCAACAAGACTTGAGCTCGCATTCATCGAGTCCCCAGATTCACTCTCCTGCCCACCGGGGTTCCCACACTCATTTATCATCGCTACTCTCTTTCAACCACCAGCCTTTCTTTCCAACCTTCGCTTCTTCCATAACTTTGATCATCCCACGCTCATTCTCCTCCTAGGCCGTGCTAAAGCCCATATTCTACCTATTAATTCACGGTAGCATAACCCTAATTGAACCCTATCCTCCACATAATCATTGTTGGAATAGCACACGGGATGCAATGCAGAACGACGGCCAGAACCTGGTACAACTGCCGTCGTCCTTGAATAATGATAGCTACCTTGGTCCGCGCAACCTGCCGGTTTGGGCTATTAATTGGGCTCGTCGATACTACGAAAGGGGAGAACATGCTGTCGATATCGTTCAGGTTTTCCTCGACGAAAACGAGGAGACATTCAACCGTGACGTCCACAACGGTTTCGAGTATAATCCAACACAACTCCGTGACAGATGGGCCGTCTTTCAATCTGAGTTTGCTTTCTGGCGTCTTGAGGGGGTGTCTTATGAGAAAATATCGAGCACATCCTGATTTCGTTCTGAAAGAGAACCACTTTACAAGTGAGTGCACCTTCCCATATGCACCATATTCTCCCCCTGCATATTAATCCAAGGACAGACACAACAGCCTATCAACCCTGCGCCTCTGGTTAAGTATGTAGATATGCCCTCACTTCCGGTTTCTACCTACCCGAAGATAGCGTCAGAAGTGGTGCAACTTGAGACTGCACAGGACGAGCATCAGGAGTCTCTACTACAGGAGTTCAAGCTTCTCGAGCAGATTGCTCAAGCCCAAAAGAAGGTTATCGAAGATCTACAGGCCAATCAAAGGGCCCTCACAGAGTTTCTGACCGGTTTGTCATTAGAGAAGACCCAGGGCCTACCAGCTCAGAACTTGGGCGATGAAGATGCTTCCTCAATTGATCGCCGGATGAGAAACAGGAAACGGCCACGCGTTGAGATCTCTTCCTCAACCTATTCGACCGCGTTGTTTCGGCTTAGCGGCTTCTCACAGCGATTCTCGATGACCTCAGCGACGTCTCTTGGCTCCCCTTTCCGCTTATCTACAGCTAGCAAGTCGGACCAGACCACACAGGACATGCCATCGCCTAACTGACCTTCTGAGGGTCCATAAATTTGGTTGACTTGAATGTAGCCTCTCATTTCCTTTTTCGTTTATTTTGTAAAGTATTTGACATTTGGGTTTCCCAGATTTCTTTCGGGAAAAAGGGTTGGTATGTAGATGGGCGCACTTTCAGATGGGTGTTTAGAACGGGAACAGGCGGGTAACGGGACCCAGGCTACATGGTTCGACGTGTAACGACGCGCATTTATAGTGAAATGGTTGCACGACGGAACGGCACGAATGGGCTTGCATATGATATGGGTCGGGCTGCTTACGGGAGATCATGTCGTCTCTCCTGAGGGATATTAATATCTTGATGGCCACTTTCATCTTTCCCTTCTATAAGGGGACATTTTTCTTATAAATAGACGGCTTAAAGATACCCATATAACGGACGGCCTCTACCTCTAAGGATCAAACACCAAAGAGGAAGAAAACTAGTTACGGGTTTTTTCTTAAGTAGGTATAAGAAGAGAGGGAGAATAAGTAATAACTAAGTACTACGTACGAAGGCCTAGTTATTAATAGAGTCTAACTTCTATTATAAAGTTAACTATAAAGATAAAGCTATCTAAAAAGCGTAGTTTTATATATAAATAGAAAAGTATATATAATCTATATACTTAGCGAGTATAGTATATTTAGTAAATAATAAGATTTATTTAATTAATATTAACTAAATAAATTTTATTTAGTTTATTTATTAATATAATTAGTTTTAGTAATTAAATAGATAGATTTAACTATAGTAAGAGTATAGCCTATCTATTCTATATACTATAAAAGAAAAATTAAAGTTAGCCTTACTAACGTTAGCTAAAAGATAAAAAGAATAAGAAAAAAATATTAGAAAACTATTATAATTAATTTTATTATCTAAGACTAAATATTTAGTATACTAGATAGAATATTTACGCTTAAAAAATATAGTAAAGAAGGGCTTATAAAAAAGAAAAATAGAAAGAAAGAAAATAAGATATAAACTAGAAGATAAAAGAATCTTTAGACTAAAGATCTTTAAAAAGAAAAATAGTATTATAAACTTTAGAATATATAGACTTTATAGCTATAAAAAATATAAGCCCGTATAAAAAAAAGCTATAAAAATAAAAGAATTCTATATATAATAGAACTATATCTTTTAGATTCTATATAAGAAAACTTAGAATATAAAACGATAGTATATATAAGAATACTAATAGATAATAACCGTCTTTTATATAGGGAGAATATTTATAAGCGTAGTAGCTAAGAAAGAAAGTATAGTCTAATAAAAAGCTTATAGAAAATAAAGAACTATATAAGCGAGAAGTAGAAAGTTAATAAGAATAAATACTATAGAATAAGAGTATAATAATAGTATTATCTATTAGTATTATTAAAAGTTAAAAACTAAAAAATAAGTCTAAGTATTCGTAAATACGTATAAATCTACTTTAGATCTTTATAGATTTAAAGACTATAAATCTACTTCTAATAAATCTATTATATTTAGATCTAGATTATTATAGCTTTTCTATAGTATATAGATACGCTTATTAAATAGTACTTTAACTCTTATAGTTAACTTAAAATTCTAATATAGACTTAAAGTCTAATTAGAGATAATAAGGCCTACTAAACTTCTATATTATATAACTTTTTATTATATTATTACTTCTCTTTTCTTATCTTTAAAGTAAATTCTTTAATAAACCTAAATCTACTAAATAATTCTAAAGTTTAATAATAGAGACTCTATTATTATAACTAGATTATAAACTAAGATTATAGTCTTTATATTTTAATTTAAATTAATATAAAGTTAATAACTTAATAGCTTAGTATTTAAAAAATTTTACTAATATTTTTAATAGTTAATAGTTTATATATTATAGAAATTAAATATAGATTATATAATAATAATATCTAGTTTTAATTTAATTAGAGGCTAGTTTTAAGCTAGAAAATTAAGAAATAAAGCTTTTTATTATATAATTTAAAGTCTATTAATTCTTTATAGACTATATTAAAAACTTTTAATAAATAAAAAAAAGAATTAAAAGATAAAGAAAGAAGATAATTATATAGAATATCTAATATATAAAAAGATAGCTATAATTAATATTATAAAGTAAATTATAGATATAATAAATATTTTAAAGAAGAAACTTTTTTAAATATTTAGACTTTTAAAATAAGTAGCTTTTTATTTACTATTTTAAGCTATAAAAGCTTTTTAACTAATATATAGAAATTATATAAAATATAAAAGAATAAAGATATACTAAGACTTAATTATATTATATATATATATAATAGTAGTCTAAAAAACTTTAAAGACTATAAAGATATATTAAAGAGCTTAGCTATAATCTATAAAATAAAAGTAAGACTTATATTTATAGAAAAGTAGTTTTTAGATTCTATACTAAAGAAGAATATTTTAGTTAAAAGTATAGAGAAAAGGGGCCCTTCTTTATTAAAGTTATACGTAACGTCCGTCTCTAGGTCGCGGAAACCCCACCGTACCGGAAAAATACGAGGGGTAACGTTACTGGCGTTTGTAGCTGCCTAGTGAGATTTGTCCCTAAGTTACTTAGTCCGAGCTTTAACAAATGATATGGCTTCGACCATAATACAGCGATCACTAATCCCACTGCATATGCAGGTCAAACCTGATTCGGCTATGTTCGCCACTTGGCGCTGTTACAGTCATGACCGTTCACCGGATCCTTGTACGCAACTGTTGCTCCTCAGTCCACAGCTTGATGCTGTAGCTGCGTAGGCGTTCTGACTACTGTAGCAGCGTAGGCGTTCTGACTGTTGCTGCTGTAGCTGTGTAGTAGTATGAAGCCTTTCAATGTCACCCGTAGGTGCCCCACAGCACTGCCCCAAAGCGAGCAGCGCGAGGACAATGTTCGAAAAAGTTCGCAGCTACCAATTGTTGGAGCAAAAACTCGTATGCATCTGTATTCGTCGTCTGTTGTCTGTCTCTAAGAAAGCGAAGGAGCTAAACTACCCAACTACCCAGCGGCGCTAGCACCGGGCTAAGCGTACCTGCCATAACAGAGCCTCTTATTCCCCCGCCTTGCCAATTTATTTCCTGACAGCTCCGCTTCTTTCTTGGCCTCTTCTTCATTCATACAATCTCTGCTTAGCGGCTTAGGACGCAGGTATTCTGCCCTTCTCTACTACCTCCATGATGGAAGCTGCTGCTAGCGCTATCGCCGTCATTCAGCTGTCCGACAGAATAGTATCTCTCTGCGGGCAGTATGCAATGGACGTTAGAGGAGCGAGAGGAGATATTCTCAGGCTCTCGAGGGAAGTTCAGCACCTTCGCAGTATTATCGAAAGTGTGCAGCCGCTGGCCAACAGAAGCTTAGCGCACCCCGTTTCAGCAGATGCGATCAGGAAGCTTGACCCATGCATCCAAGATTGTAAATCACAGCTGTCCAAACTCGTTGCCAAACTTGATCCGGGCCGTGGGCGCACCTTGATGAAAAGAGTCAGCCTACGCGCACTCACTTGGCCGTTTCGGAGCAGAGATGTCGCCAAAATGGTCGAGGTTCTTGACAGACAGAAGACAACAATTCTCTTAGCTCTAAGCGTGGATCAGAGGTAGGTCGAAAATTGCTTTATATTTGAATCAGGCTGACAAAAATTCCAGCATCAACGACCAAATTTCTGCGCAGAACCAACAGATTGAGAAGCTCGACTTCGCCGACGGCGCGAGGTTCGACTCCAAGCTCTGCGAGCAGAAACCTATGTGCTTACAAGACACGCGAGTCGATCTGCTCCGACGGATCCAGGAATGGAGTGCAGCAGCCGATTCTCCATGTTACGCCGTTACTCTTTCGGGGGGGAGATCGGGCGTATCGTCGGGTAGCGTAGGCTTTCTGGGGGCCGTGGCGGTAGGGTCGCACGCAATATGGAGGTAAGAATCAATTGACAAGTTGACCACAGGGGTCCTAACTACTGTAACGAGTGTGGTCTATATATGGTAGGGAATGTCGTCTGTGACCGCTGGCCGTGACCGCGGCGTTCCTAGAGGTCAGGTTGGGTGGTCAGGTCTTGGCATCGTGACCGCGGTGTTGTTCGCTTAGTCAGCAAGATGGTCACAACCGCTTCACGTCTTTGCTGCGTTGTTGTTAGTGGGTCCGATTTCCCCAGCTCAGTGCTTCTTCTCCTTCCCTTCTTGCTGTGCCGTAACACTCCAGGGATATTCTGGCTGAGAGGGATGGCTGGCACCGGAAAGTCCACGGTTGCCCGTACGGTTGCAAAAGCATTCGCTGCAGAGAACCGCCTTGGAGCCAGTTTCTTCTTTTCTAGAGGCCAGGCCGACCTCTATAGCGCTCAGAAATTCTCCACCACCATTGCCTCCCAACTGGCAAGCACGATACCGCCTTTGGCGGGCCGCGTTGCTGCAGCTATGACCGCAGATCCACAGATCATCCAACGAGGTGTGCGCGACCAGTGGAAACACCTGGTAATCCAGCCGCTGCGCAGTCTAAACGACAACTCAAGCGCGCCGCGAATATTCTGCCTCGTCATTGATGCTCTCGACGAATGTGACGGCAAAGGCGGAGACCAAGACCCATCATCTGATATCCAGCTGGTGCTCCAACTCCTCTTAGAGCTAAAAGAATCACAAAAGATAATTCAATTGCGAGTATTCCTGACCAGCAGACCCGAGGTCCAGATCCGCCGAGGCTTTCGTCAAATGCCCGAAGGGGCCCATCAAGACTTTTCACTTCACGACATCGAGGACACCATCACCCAACGCGACATTCCTCGGTACCTCTCACACGAACTGAAGAAGTTCCGAATCGATTACGGCATCCCAGACGGATGGCCGAAGCCTGAGGACATTGAGAGATTAACCAAAAGTGCGAACAAGCTCTTCATCTATGCCGCCACCGTCTGCCGCTTCCTTCGGAGCTCGAAGCTCCAACCTCCTCAGGACCGTCTAGCCCCATTGCTTCTTGGAAAATCTACCTCCAACTCGCCCAGCGGAGAACTAGACAGAATGTACACCCAAGTCCTACGGCTTGCTGTTGTTGGAAGCAGTGATGCAGAAGAAAGCAGAGAGCCTGTCAGCCAATTCAGATCGATACTCGGCCCGTTAATACTACTTTATAATATGTTGGATCCTATATCCTTGTCGAAACTGCTTGGAATGCCAGAAGAGCTAGTTTAAGCTGTTCTTGGCAACGTGCAAGCGATCATCGATCTCCCCGAAGACCGTACTTCTCTAGTACAGCTACTCCACCCCTCTTTACAAGATTTCCTTCTAGACAAGCAACGGTGTTTAGACTCAGCCTTTTAAGATCGACCAGAAGCTTTGGCATAGAGTCTTGTTCAGAGGCTGCCTCTGTGCTATGTCTGAGCACCTCCGGAAAGACATCTGCGATTTCTCACACCCCGGACCTTTGGCGACTGAAGTTGATAGGTGACGTATCAACAAAACCATTCCTTCCCATGTTCAATACGCGTGCCGATACTTGGTTAACCACCTGCAACATCTTGAGATGAGTTCTGGTGAATGTAACCAGGTGCACGAGTTCCTCCGAAAGAACTTTTTGTGTTGGATCGAGGCTATCAGCTTACTTGGCTTAGTCTCTGAAGGCGTACTAACTGTAGAACAGCTGAGGTCCCTGTTTCAGGTAAGCGATCTTTTACTCCTTAGTTAATTGTAGGAACCTTTTTAAGACGGCGTTGAAGGTTCGTTCGTGACATATCGTACGATGCTGCAACTTTGCGCTGGCTTAAAATTTGATTATTTTGAAGACTTTGTTTCGCAAGAAGCGTTCTAGCTTGGTTTTGGAGTGCTTGAGGATCTTGTGTTGATGCCATTGTTGTTTTAGTACAGGCGCGTGTTGGTGTTCGCGAGGGGCCCGAGGAGTGGGGTGGCCTGAGGACTGGTGGAACACGTTATAGCACTGGACTTAGCTCTTTTGTTAGGGGTGTAGAGAACACGTGTTTAGTTACGATTTTAATACTGTAGCGACTGTCAAATACATGCGCACGGTGCTGTGTAGTACATGCATGGTAAATAACCAATCTGCGGTGAAGAAACATAAATGTTCGCAGTAGTAGTGTGATTGATAACGGCCGACATCAATCAACCGATACCCCTTTAAGAGTTCCAACAAACATCTCCCTCTGAAAGTGAGCATGGCTCTCCTGAAGTTGAGATTTTGTAGTGCTCAAATTCATTGATGCCAATCGGCGCACTCTGATCGCATTTGCCGGTCGAGACTTTATTCCCATTGAAACATTTCGCTTGGACACCGTTACCGACGGTCACAGATGTCTCACAGCAAAACCCGGCGGCCTCGATTACACGACAAGCACCTGGGCAGATGCAAGTCTTGCTGTACTCGTTGTATGTATTCAAACTGAGAAGGAACCATTTCTGGCATTTGGTTTGTGCCAGAACAAAAGTACTCAGCGGTAAGAGAAGAAAGGTTTCTTATAAGAAAAAGTTAGCTTTCATTATGAAATTCAACGAGTATTACTTACTGAAGATCATGCTTAGTATTGCTAAATGCGAGGAAGATAGATGTAGTGTTAAACCTTTAAAGAAACATAAATCCAAGGTGGTTGTGCTTTTAATTTATATTTTCTACTAAAATTGATTCCCTTCTTTTCTTAGAAAAAATTATTAGACTTCTTGCCGTCCGCGTATTTTTACTCTTATTAAAGCTTCTTAAAGTAAACTGAACTTTGTTCTTTAATCAATCTGTAACTTCCGTAGCTAAATTTATATTTGGCTAAAAGGTACTGTATGCTAGTTATGCGTATCCCTGTCCCCGGCTCTCCTGCTTCGAAGCTCTCGCCGCGAGTTACCACGTGTAAGCGATGACACTCTACACGAACTCCGTTTAGCTAATACGATACCGGAACTATAATAAGGCAAGTATTAGACCTACGAACGTAGGATGCGACGCACAGCGCGTTCTTATGCAAAGAGGGGGCAAATGACCGTATTTTCGAGAAGCCGACGCGCTTTCCGTATCTTCCTAAGTTACGACGACCATAGACTCTGATAAAAGATAGAAAGTCTGCTAACTAGCATGTAATTAACTTAAACGATAACTCTCGACGCACGATCTATGTAAATATCTTAGCTAAGGCCCTCTCCTGCCCCTGTAACTACTCACTAGCGATTAATGCTAAGAACTATTACCGAAGATAGCGCCCGTTACAGTGCCCACCTTATTACCTAATTTATTTAAACTTTCTGCTTTGCCTTAGTTATAGCGCTAGATGTCTATAGCCAACCCTATTTATTAGTTAGAAAGGACAGCCAGAATTCTATTATTAGCTTTGCGGACTGGTTCCTATTTTAAGGCTCGTATAATTATACGCCATTAATTTCCTCTATATAATCTCGCTTAGATATAAATTAAACTTATAAAGCCAATGTTTAATCTTTTAGCAGGAAACTTAAGGCGTTCTAGGCCTTAGCCGGCATTGCCGATTTAGTGCGAGGACGTAATAAAATAGAGCTAAGCAGATATCTCGACTGGACTTACATTAATAGAACGGGCACGGAGGAGCAGAAGCCAAAGTGCGAGAACTGCAGCGAGCGACTAAAAACCTTCCATAGGACCCATGCAGCTGGCCTCTAATTCCGCCGCGGTATTTAGACAAGACCATCTTCAGCCACTCGCGAAGAAGGTTGCCTTCATTAGCTTGATGTCCAACACGGAGATAACAAGTCCGTAAGGTGCTTCTATATTAAGTCCATTGGCCTGTTTAATCCAGCTTTGAGTTTTCAAAAAAAAACATCTCGAGAATAACTCAGGGTAATTATTTTGTGAAACTGTGTTTCAATATTATAGTTTTGAGAGATAAAAATCGTATGGTTACAAGCTAACTGACTCGGACAAGCCGATGGCTCCGAGTAGTGTTAAGAGTTAAACTTTGGGCTTTTAATAGATTCGCCTGATAAATTATAAATTCTTTCGGAAAGAAAAAGAAGTATACTAAATATATATATGGCAGTATCAAATATACTATAATTAGGAGACGACGATTTCTTATAAGACGAGATCCGCTTGATAACTTCTTCGGACTATCATCTTCAGGTCTGACATAAAAGAAACACTGGAAATTTTCAAATTTTATCAATATAGCAATCACAAAGTGATCACAATGCGATCCATTGTCTTTATTTTCCTAGCCTTTAGCATTGTTTTCGCAATGCCAACAATGAATGAACCAAGGGATTTGACGGAGATTGACAATTCGATGTTGGATTCGCGTGATGAAGTCCCCGATCCCGATATTAAGTAAGACTCATTCTACTCGAACATATAGTAGACGCTAATTCAGAAAGCGGCTTAATGGTTCGAGAGTCAAGCTGGTCCCCTAAAGCAGTTCGTAGTGTTCACCAAAAGTACTCAACCTCTCCTAATTTAACCTTCCCCTCCATTCTTTTTCTCTTTACTTTCTTCTGATCTTGAAATACCAAGTTGGAAGATGCTAATTGATTCTTAGGAATAATTATATGGTTGTCCCTGGATCTAAAGCCTTATCGACAGTTGAGAAGCGTCAAGCTTGGCGTTTGGCAGGTCGAGTTTTAAGAATTGTCGCAACAATAACGGCCGCTGCTGGCCAAGTTCTCAATGAAGTTGTTGAGGTCATCTTTTCTGGACCAGGCCAAGTCAACCCTCGGCCTAATAACGATGTCCGCATCGACACCACTGAAATCGATCCCGGTGACGGTACTTTCACATTTCATTTCACCGCAACGCGCGACAACTGGCGATGGCGTGGTGAAATTAGGGTTGACGAAGACGACGCCGATATTGACTACATTAATCAAGATCCAGATCTCCCCTTACAACGTTTAGCCGGGGGACAATGGGTAGCAGCAAATGCCGTACCTGTACAGTTAGGGTGCGGATGGGCTCACAACTAGTGGACACTTGGCACCAGAAAAGGCTTGCTACACTGTTACACTTGTACATGCCCGAACGTCAAAAACGTGGACGAGTCACTTAAGAAAAGTAACGTTGGAGGAAGACGAGCTTCATTAGAATGGTTTAATCTGTCTTTACCGATTAGTCGTTCATTAGTTGATGGAACATGAGCCCAATCGTTGGCTGATCAACGCCTTATTGCCTGATCTGTTTAAGCTTTTTGTTTGCCTCGGTTATAGTGTCAGATATCTATAGCCAACGCCACTCATTAGCTAGGAGAGCAACCAGATTTTCCATTGTCAGTTTCGCGAACTGGTTCCCATTTTGAGGCTCGCAGGGCCATGCGCCATCAAATACTTTATCAAAGAGCGATTGAGTTAATATCTAAGAGTCATGCTTATCGCGCTGCCATTGACAAGTACAACCAGGCTCCGCACATGTGCTCTGCTCTGCTTTCTGGCTTTCGAGAGAGCTCCACACTTGATTTATAGACTCGCTCCACTTCTCCACTTGGAACATCCAGTTACAAACTGCTTCCATATCCTGTCGAAGTGATTCAACTTCGGTCTTCACCTGGGCCAGCTCACTGTTGGCTATTAGCTTCGCGCATTACATTCTCCCTGGAGGTGCACCCACTTCTTCAGCCCCTCGACGCTTTCTGTCATTTTATCTTGTCCACTGCCCCATGATGCGCCTACCTGAGGGCTTTTAAATACCTCCTACGTCCAGCCTACCTCAGAGGTCAGAGCATTGCAGAAACGGGCGAGCTCGTTCGGTGTAAGTGGCGTGGATGTATTAAATGCTTGACCAAAAAACTCATTCGAAGGCGACCAGAAGACGTAAGTTTCCAGATCGGCGTTGGGAATAGATTGTCCCTGCTCCGCTTGCTTATCGTCTTCCTTTTGGGTGCAGTCCATCTTGGATAGATAAAAGGGCACTTTAAGCACAGGCGACAAAAGTAAACTTGACGGAGAAAAATGGATCTGGAGAAATAATGTAGGATTCTATCTATATTTTATAGAAATAGATGCTGCGTATAGGAATGCTAAGCGCCGATCAAGTGTTTGGTTAAAATTAGTAGTAATATTGGTAATAATAGCAATAATAGCAATAGTAATAGTAATTCTGCTACACGGGCGCTTGGCAATTTTTATCACAATCAGTTTGCGACGTGACGTCACACGTCTACAATGCAGTACATTACTCCTGCACGTATTTGATAGTGTCTCGATCCAAAAACGTCCGTATATTCAAAAGGGTATCTACTCACGTATTACCCCACAACTCGTTGTGTAATAATGTAAGGTCTCTATTTGGCTGAACTGACCTCCCACAGGCTGTTTCAACCTTCTTATCTGAGTTAGGCATATACGAGGACACTAAAAGAGGCAGTGAAAGAGTATTTGTAATAGTTATGTATCTCTTGAGGAGAAGAACGAACTGCTAGGTTGCCAAGGTCGCGCCATATGTCATTAACGCTAACAGAAGATACTCGTCCACGCATCATTCGGGCCTCTACAAGAAAAAGCATTCTAGACGTGCCATCTCTACATAATGTTTCAAGTTTGCGCGTGGGTCATCACCACGAACGTATTCATGCTTAAGCGATCAGTTGACATATGTCTATCCGAGGACAAGGGTGAAATTACCGGCTTCTCGACTTTCGCATCAACACTCTTCTCGTGATTGAATAGTTCATCCAAGAAATCAACGAGCTGTTTCGCACCACTCCAGGGCTCCGGCTCTTTCAACCCAAAAACTTTGTTGAGAGCTCTCTGTTCGCGTACGTATTCGACGTTCCTTTTTACACGATCTACCTGGCCGTCCATACATTGCAGCAGGGCCAGACCCAGTCCATCGAAGTCCGTGTTCGGGAGCGCACCGCTTCGTTCTTGTACTTGGTCGAAGGAGGCTTTCGAAGTCAGCTGTGGATCTTGACTGGTGTGTCTACGGCCAGAGATGCACGCTTACAGAGCAAAAGCCTTGAATCTTCGGAAATCCTAATCGAGCGGAGGCTCACGTTTCCGTGTACCACTCTCTGTGAGCACAGGTGTTTGATAGCAGAAAAGATCTTTGAACTGGTCAGCAGTGTTCGCAATCTTCATTCTCTGAGAAAGGGAAAATGAGTCCTGCGCAAACTTACGGAGCATGCAATGAGTTTCATATGGGACTCATCTAGGCGTAAATGAACGCTGACTACCTCTTCAAGCGTGATAGGTGCATATTCAAGCGCGAGATACACCTGAGACTCATGTCGGAACGCTTCAAAGAGTCTGATAATATTCGGGTGGCGAAGGGTGTTAATCATCCTGGCTTCTTTGCTTCCTTCCACATCATCAGCTGCTTTGACCATTCTCATGTTCTGGGGTTTGCTGCGGCTGATGCAAACGGTCAATTGCAGGTCTCCCTGTGTTAAGGTTCCAAGGCGTGCCAAAGATGCCCAAGGATCTTGTCCCTTAATAGCATCATCGTAGGCATCACTATGCAATGTGCTCGTGATATCTGCTTTCTTGCGAATTATCTCTACAGAACCACTCTTGGACCTCTTTTCTGACACATGTGCTAGTGGTGGGCTGGTTATGGTCGTTTGTGTGTCTGTTTGCGGGCTTTGGCGTAGCAGGGAACTATGCGTGGGTACAAAAGAAGCTTGAGGCCGGGGACGGCGGCTGAAGGCCTCGTGGATTGAATATTGATCCATCTAGAAGTCTGTTTAATGAGTACGGACAAGTGTTTCAAGCGTGAGAAATGATGCGTTAGCCGGGGCTAGCCGGTGTATAGATACTCATACCATGGCAGCACCGCATGGACTGACCGAGTGAGGAGAGCCGTCCAGCTGGACGAAAATAGCAGCCGCGCGCTAAGGTTACTCAGCCTGTGCGGATCGCGCCGGATGTGGCTCTTGTTTAATGGGACAGCTAGTGCCTGGTGACCGCGCGGCCTGGGAGCTCGTCCTCGGCGGCAACATGCCCATGCCCCATTTGCAATTCTATTAATCGGAACGAACATACTTATACGGCACTTCTATCCACCTGCGGGTTCCTGCAAAATGCCCACGCGACAAGCAACTTTTCCAACCCACCCATACGTCCACCCAATCCCCCCAAGCCGCAATTTCTCGGGATCCAACATGGATAAATTGGGGAGCCCATTCAGCCCCGATTTTAGGGTCCAATCCCAGGCTCAGGCGTTCGAGCCCGTACCAAATGGCCTCGACTTTCAGGCAGCCGTTGAAATACAAAACTTCTGGTCCGACTGCGAACGATATGCCGCCCTTGTTGCGGCCCTGGAGGAAGAGAAGCGCGCTCATGCGCAGACAAGGCTCGCCCTGGAGACTGAGGCCCATCGATCGAGAACGCTCGAGGGGGAGGTCTACAATAAAACAAACATGGCAGCCACCTGGGCGGCGGCGTATCAGCAGTGCTACGGAAACTTGCAACAATATATAAGTGAGAAGACCGTACTCGAAACCAAGGCTAGCATCCTGAATTGCAAGATTCAGCGATCAGAGAGCAGGGTGAGTGCTGCGCTGTACGAACCGTTACGGAGCTGATTCCATTTTAGGGCGAGTTCCATCTAGATGTCACTGCCCCGAAGGATCGACAGATCCAAGTACTCCGACGGAAGCTGGCTCGACTAAGAAGAGGATCAGGGAGCTCATGCAGCGATGTTGAAGAACAGCGGAATAGTAGTAGAAGCCAATCCCCGACATCGGAATAGTCGCAGAGCTCAAGGTAGACTGATTTTCGCATGCTATATGCTACAGATAGCTATCTTCGACTGATTTTACTTAGCAATTCTTGGAAATCGACAAGCAAGCGTTTGGAATTAAGTGTGCAAGTAACGCTAATCGACCAACTAAAAACAGCCCGTACGATCGAGTATACGAGAGACACAATAGGTTCGAGGAATAGAAGTTTAATTTCTATAAGTAAGAGAATAGTAATAAAAATAGTAGTATAACTTAGTATTATATTAAAAGCTTAAGCTTTTCGTATCTTAGTCTTTATATTTCTCTTCTCTTAAAAGAAGATATTATTTATAGTCTTATATACGTTCTTCTTTACTAGGCCTATAATATTAGATTAGTATTTAAATAACTTAAAATTATAGTTTTACTAATCTAAGTAAATAAAAGTATTTAATTTTTTATACTCTAGTATTTATTATAATCGTAAAGAATCTAAGTTTAATTTAGATAAAGACTAATAAAGTTTCTAAGCTAAGGAAAAAAAGAAAAAATAAGAGAGTAGATAGAAGAAGCGGTTCTTATATACTAGTAGTAAGTAGAAGTAATCTAAATAAAAGTAATATATATTAACTAGGATATTAGTAAAGTCTTAGCTTACTTTTAAAAGTTATCTAATAGTCTTTAAATAGAAGTTTAATACTATTTTATTAGAGGCGTAATACTATTTCTCCACGCTATTTAACTAACCTTCGAATTCGACCCCGAGAAAAAGCGCCAAGACCGATATCTATCGAAAGCTCTCGATTTCCTTAGCTAGATTCTCGAATCTTAGCTTCGTAGCTATACGCGCTATTGCGCTATCGCGTGGAAAAGAGACCTCGTTAGGCTAAATCGCCTCCCTCGACCTCCGCACCCCTACTAAGACCCTAAAACGACTCTAAAACGCACGAAATCTAAGCTACGGCTAGAAGACACCTACGCGTACCTTCGTACTAAGTTATACTAGATTTAGAGCGCGGTTACGCACCTAAATCTAAGGCGAAGAAGCGCTTTCCCCTCTTCTCTATCCCGCCCCTTTTCCGTAGCCCGTATACGTAGAGTTTTCACTACCTCGCTACCTACGCGAACTAAAAATAACCGAAAATAAGCGAAAAGCTTAACCGAATAGCCCCGAAAACGCTTTATTACTTCTTAGGAGAAAGTAACGAAGAAAATTCCCCGCGCTCGTCCGGAATTCGTTTATTTACGGCTTAGTTTAGACGAAACTAAAGCCGGCGATTTCTTTCTAGTCTAATCTCCTATTTCTACTATTTCTTTTCTAGAAAGAGTATAGAAAACTAAGAATATCCGCCTCCGGACCCCCTAGATTCCCCGGACCCTCTACGCCCTACGACTCTAATTCGACTATCGACTACGCCGGTAGTTATCGAATCTTCGAATACTACGATATCGAGTAGTATCAAAGATATCGAGATAGAAAACGACGAAGCAATACCGCTACCGAGAAGGCCGAAGGTAACGATAACGGTAGAGTCTACGCTAACGCTAGGAAAAAGACTCTTCTTTTCGCCGATAATTACGGGTACTAACCCGTTCGAATACCGTCTAGAGAAAAGAACCCGGTATATACTAGAATTAAAACTAAAGTCCTCCGCGGAATATATTAAAGCCGCGTTCGATTGCCTTATTAAGGCGATCGACCTCGAAGAAGACCGGTCTAAGGTAAATAATCTTAGCGAACTTCTTACCGTCTTCCGCGAATATACGACGAATAGGAAAATCGACTTTACTAAGTCGATTCTCGTAACCGAAGTCTACGCCCTCGAGAACGTATCCCGTACGCTCTCGAATAAAACGAGGAATCTTAGAGCTACCTCCGTAGCTTCTACGGGAAAATCCCAGCTAAGCTAGCCAGTCCTAGCTAAAAAACCTACCTCCTACGCCTTAGTAGCGGTAGATTTAGTTCTAAACGACGGTTTTATAACCGTATCGTATAAAAAACTAACTAAAAAAACAACTACGAAGCTCGTAAAACCAACGTCTATTAAAGATAGATAAATTACCGTCTTCTACGACGGCCTACGAGACTAATTTAACGGAATCCGACTTCGATAAAAGCTAAACCTCGCATTCGCGGGAGCCGGTTTCGTAAATAAACCCGTTATGTTACGCCGGGACTCTTTCTGGGGGAGTCGAGGCGCGTCGTCAGGCAGCTTGGGCTTTCTAGGGGCCAATACAGTGGTAGGCAGGGGAGGTTCGTACAATAGTAGGGTAGGAATCAATTGACAAGTTGACCACGAGGGTCCTAACTACGATAAATGAGTGTGGTCTATATACATGGAGTGATCGGTACGATCAGTAGTGATCTGTAATGTTAACCCACTGATCAGTACTGATCGGTGGTCCGAGCTTTGCTGAGCGAGTGTGCGGTGGTCTGGTGCATCAGTGTCGGTAGGTATTCTGCCGAGTTAGGCCCCGAGTTGGTCACGTGGGCGGTGAGTAGTCGTAGGGTTTCGTTATCCGCCTTTCTGGGCGACTGTGCCGTAACACGTTATCTAAGGAACTTCCCTTTCGTTTAAGAGAAATATCCTAATTACGGGCACTAAAGGCTATACTAGCTAATTCCTCTTAGAAAAAGAGGATATTATTAGGAAAGTCCTTTCTAATTCTAACCCGAAACTAGTCGAGGCCTAGTATAAGGTTATTATCTACGGAATCTCTACGCGGGAGACTAAGGATATCCTAATCGACTCCTTTATTAAGGAGGAAATAGAGACCTTTAACGTAGGTCTTTCTCCTATCGGAAAGCCCTACTAGGCTACCTCTAAGGAGAAAAGAGAAAATTAATCCGCGGAATCCGTTATAGTCTCGTTCCGTACTAAAAAGGAATAGAAAAAGGCTATTAATAGCCGCCTTTTTATATACGGAATAAGCTATAAGGTAGAAAAAGTACGAATTATCCCTAAGGGGATTTAGTGCCGTAACTACCTTAAAAACGGACACGAAACGGCTAAGTATACGAGGACACCTATATATAAAATCTATAAAAAGGAGTACCTTACAGGAGAGTATAAGTATAAATTTATAGGCTATAAAGCCTCTAAAGGTATACGGTACTAGTACTATCTAAATTCGAATTAATAAACCCCTTTATCTATAGATAAACTAAGGGTATTTTAAGCTAATTTAAATAGAAACGCTTTAGCTACGAAGAGCCTTCTATCTAAAGTAATCGACCTTAAAATTAGCCTAATTTTTATATAAGAACTATAGCTAACAAACCCCGAAAATCCTAGAGAAAGACGGTTAGTTAACTACCCCGCGTTCGTCTAAATTCTACCGGATTGTTCTCTAACGGAAAGACCGCGTACGTTAGTATATATATCCCGTTATCTAACGGGAATAGATATTAACTATAACTCCGCGGTAACTAAATCCCCTAACCTAATAGTTCTAAAAATAATAGAGGAAAATAGCTAATTCTACCTCTTTAATCTATATAACTAAAAGGAATAAGGAAACGATAATTCCCCCTATACGCTAGAACGTATTCTAGGCTACTAATAGCTAGAATTCCCTAGTATTATAGTCGGGGACTTTAATATTCACCACCCGTAGTGGGACCTAAGGTCCCCCTACTCGAACGGGGCCTCCGCCCTAATTAATTAGATCGAATCTAATAACCTAGACCTACTAAATACGCTAGGAGAAGATACCTTCTATCGGCCGAACCTAGATAGGCCTACGGTAATAGATCTAACGCTCTCTAGCCGAGGGCTAACGAATAAAATAATAGACTAGTAAATACTCGAATCTATTAGATCCGACTACTTCCCTATTTTATTTTAAATCTAATTAAATAAACGAATAAACTAGGAGAAATCTAAGTAAATTAGATTTAATTACGAGAAGGCGAACTAGGATAAATTCTCTAAGATCTTTAAAGAAAAAACCTCGAACTTTATAGAAAAGCTACGCCCCTAGCTAGCTATTCTAGAAGAGGAGAATAAAGATCTTAGCCTAGAGATTCTAAAAGACCGTTCGAAAGAAGTCTTACTTTTAGAAAAACTAAGAGAATCCCTAACTAATCTTATACGGTAAGTAGCGGACTAAGCTATTCCGAAAACTACCCCGCTAGCTAGAGCTAAACCCTAGTAGAATTCTACCTTAACGGAGGCCCGAGGGAACCTTAAACGATAAACGCGGCTTATACGACGCTCGCCGGAGCTCGTAAATAAGTAAGACTTTCTAAAAACCCGAAACGAATACTTCTCCTCTATTCGTAAAGCTAAACGGGACTACTAGAATTCGTTTCTAAGTAAAAATACCCCCGAAACTATCTTTAAAGTAATAGCCTATATAAAATACCGTCCGATAGAACGAATCCCACTAATTTAAGCTAAAAACGGCCTACTATAAGATAGCTAGAAGGGGAAAAGCTCCGCGCTAAAAGAAACGTTATTTCTATCCCCTCCTAACGCACGAATCGAAAATAACTAGATAAATTACTAGCCGAACCTAAGCTGGGAATAGCTAAGTCTAGATAAAAAAGAGCTCGAACGAACTTATTCGAACCTAATAAAAGGAACTACGCCCGGGCCGGATTTAATATCCTAATAAATAATAATCTAGGCCTATAACGTATCTCCGAAAGCCTTTTATTTTGTCTATTCGAACCTCTTTAAATATAGCTACTATCTAAAGTGCTAGAGATAAGCTACGGGGGTAATTTTAAAGAAACCTAATAAGCCGGATCCCGTAAATCCTAAGATTTATAGGGTTATTTCTTTATTAAATTGCCTAGGAAAAGTACTCGAACGAGTAATAGCTAAACGCCTCGGTTTTCTAGCGGAAACGATAAACCTAATCTACCCTATATAAATAGGGGGAAGACTTAAAAAATCCGCTATAGACGCCTACTTTATTCTAACGAATTTAGTAGAGGAAAACCGAAAGATAAAGCTAAAAATATCTACGCTATTTCTAGACGTACGCGGCGCTTACGACTACGTTACGTAAGAATAACTCCTAGAAATTCTAAGAAAATTAAAGCTTCCGACTAATCTACTCGCGTAGATTAGAACTTTCTTAAATTCCCGATAACTACGCCTTAGTTTCGACGGAAATATAGAAGAATTTAGTAACGTAGAAATAGGTATACCGTAAGGTAGCCCTATTTCGCCGATACTATTTCTAATATATATTCGAGACCTATTTTAGACGAACTCCGTTACCTACTTATCTTACGTTAACGATATCTCTTTAATAGTAAGCTCGAATAGCTAGAAAAAGAATATTAAGATACTAGAAAGAGAAGCGGAAAGACTCTATAAACTAGGCGCGGAAAATACTATATAATTCGACCTTAAAAAAACCGAATTAATACACTTTTCTAAAGAAAAAACGGTAAGAGATTCTACTTTAAAACTACCTACGGGTTTAGTTATAAAGCCTAAGAATCTAGTCCGATATCTAGGAGTTTTCTTAGACCTACTCCTTAATTTTAAGGAATACGTCGATATTAGAATAAGCTAAGCTCGTTCGAGCCTCTCGAGGATAAATAGACTAGCTAATATCGAAAACGGACTAAAACCTAACGCGGTACGGCAGTTATACTTAGCCTACGTTACCTTCGTCTCCAATTACGGCTCTATCTTATACTAGAATAACCAAGCGAATTTTAAACGAAAAGCTACGATACTCTAGAATCTAGCTCTACGGAAAATACTAGGCGTTTTTAAAACCGCTCTAATTACTCCCCTCAAAATAGAAGCCGCGATCCCACCCTCGGAAATTCGCTTAGAAAATAACCTCCGATTCTACGCCCTACGAAGTCTTAAATTAGACCGAAAACACCTAATTTAAAGCCTTCTAGAAAAAGAGAACGAATACGAAAGTAAGCTCGTTCGAAAAATTAGAGACTTTCTAAAGAATAAGCTATATAACCTTAAAACGGTTAATCCTTTCTACTTTCTACCCTAGGGGCTATCTACCTCCTACTCGGTTAAAGTCTCTAAACTCTTAAAAGAAGAATAAGCTAAGAAACATCTAAACGAACTTAAAAACCCCCTAGATAACCTAATATCTATCTATACGGACGCGAGTTTAATTCCGAATAAAACCGGAATTAGACTAGCAGTTTTTATAGATAGAAACGACCCTACCCTTAAAGACGAAACTACTATTATAGTAGGAAATATCGGGGATAATAACCTAGTTTATAACGGCGAACTAGAGGCTCTTACGAGAGCCCTCGAACTCGCAGTTAAAAACGGATATACCGATAAAGATATTAGAGTCTACGCGGATAACTAGGCCGCGCTCTACCGTCTAAAAACACTATCCGGAAATCTAGGATAACTAGCGTAAATACGAGCTTTAAACGCAGCTAAAACGCTTATTCTAAAAGGAAATTTAGTTTAATTAGAATAGGTCCCCGGCTATTTTAACATACGTGGCAACGAAGAAGTAGATTCCCTAGCTAAATACGCCTGTAAAATAAACCCGAATAACGAATTAACTAGCTACGCATTCTTCCGAATGCTAACGCAAGCAGATTTTATTAATTCGTGGTAAAAAATAGCGAATAAGTAAGCGGAAATAGCCTCTAAAGAGTCTTATCTAAGGCGGTTTAACTGGAAAATAAAACGAAAGTTAATAGATCTCTCTACGGAGAGAGAAACTAGCTCCGCGTTTTACTAACTTAAAATAGAATACGGCTACTTTAAGTCCTATCTAAACCGCTTTAGACTAAACCCCTCTAATCGCTGCCCGTGTAATAATACGGCTAAATAAACCCCTCGGCATCTAATTCTAGACTATAAAAAGTATCGACTCGAAAGAGAAGATATATATACTAGTCTAGAAACGAAAAATCCCTCCTTAGACCTCGTTTTTAATACCGAAGAAGGACGGAAAGCTCTTCTAAGCTTTCTATCGACAACTAAAATAGCTACCCGAAAGTAGCTATTAGAACTTACTTTGACGGAAGCCTAAATACGTACTTTCGAAAAACTAACTTTAGCCTCTCCTTTTAAAAAGAAGTTATTCTCTCTTATTTTATTTTTCTTTTATCTTCTACCTCTTCTTATCTCTCTACTTACTTTCCTATTTCTTTCTAAAAAGCACCGGCTTAGCCCCTACTATTTCTAGACTCCTTCCCGAAGAAAACCCGAATAAAAACCCCGGTCGAAATACCGGACTAGATATGTTAGTAGACTAGCCGTCTTTTATAAGCTTAGCTTATATAAGGACGTTAAACGAATAAATAAATAAATAAATAAATAATACTATTTCTCTTTTTAAATAAAAGCTCTTTTAAGCTTATTTTATAGCTCTTACGTTCTTTTCTAGCTATCTACTATTACGTCTTTAATAAAATAGTACTAAACTTCTATTTAAAGACTATTAGATAACTTTTAAAAGTAAGCTAAGACTTTACTAATATCTTAGTTAATATATATTATTTCTATTTAAATTACTTCTATCTATCGCTAGTATATAAGAACCGCTTTCTCTATTTACTCTCTTACTTTTTCTTTTTTCCTTAGCTTAGAAACTTTATTAGTTTTTATAGTTATAATACTTTTCTAAACTTACTAAAATTTCTTTACTTCTTATCTTCTCTTTAAAAGAAATATAATAGACGTTTATTCTATTAATATTTAAATAGAGTATAAGAACTAAACTAACTAAATATAAAAAATAAATTTACTTTTAAATTAGCCTATTACTAGAATTTTTTAGAAAGAATAAGAATTACTATAATTTAAAAACTATAGAAGATAAACGTATAACTTCTATTAACTTCTTAACTTTCTACTCTTTAGCTACTCCCTTAAAAATAAAAGAATAGCGGTAAATATATAAGCTTATTTAGCTTTAAAAAACTATTAATAAACTTTATATTCTAAATAACTATCTTTTTAAAAATATACTATTCTTTTATTCTTTAATTATTACTAAACTCTTATAGTATACTACTATAATTAAAGACGCGGTAAATAATAAAATCTACGTTCTTCTATTAGCCTTAAAGAAAGATATAGCTAGCTTATATAATTATCTAGGCTATCTTTATAGATTACTAAATAAATATAATTAATAAATTTAAAACGTTAAAATAAAAGTTAACTATATTATACTAAAACTCTTTCTAAAAAAGTTAAGACGCGTTATTAGGCGGCTTAGACTTTTTTTTAAGGGCTAATATAATAGTAGGTAGAAGAGGTTCGTATAATAGTAGAATAGAAATTAATTAATAAGTTAACTATAAGAATTCTATCTACTATAAGTAAGTATAGCTTATATATATAAGGTAATTAGTATAATTAGTAGTAATCTATAGTATTAATTTCCTAATTAAGACTAATTAGAAGTCTAAGCTTACTAAATAAATAATATAGTAGTCTAGCTTTTTAGTATTAGTAAATATTCTATTAAAAATATCCGAGCTAGTTATATAGATAGTAAGTAAAAGTAGAATTCTATTATTCCGTCTTTCTAGATAACTATACTATAATACTAGATAACTACGCTATAATACTATTCTCTCTCTAGATAATCTTTAGCCTAAAGATCGACTTATAAAGATAGCTATATTCTCTACTTAGTTTTCTTAAGATTATTTTCTTATTATTATATCTAGTTTAGCTCGTTACTACGTACTTCTTACTTATATTCTTCGTAATAGTACTA
>CM074704.1:2440400-2749802 GCA_037367355.1 Neoscytalidium dimidiatum | reverse complement strand
GTCGTTTAGTTTTAAAGTTTCTAGTAAGAAGCTAGACTTTATCCCCCTCTTCTAGGGGCGGCGGCTTCTATCGCCTTCGGTTATAGTATATAGCTATACGGTAGTTAATAAACTCGATATTTCGAGCTAGGCTCTAGTATAGACCTTTTAATTATTCTACTTAGAGTATTCCTTTTTATACGATATTTTCTTATAGGATAGGTTCCCTATAAGCTCGTAGCTTAAATCTAAAGTTAACGTAGAATAGCGTCTCTTAGGTAGTTTCTACTAGTATGCTATTATAAGCGAATTATACTAGGGGTAGGAGTTCTACCTAGTTATTTTACTAGTAGTTTACGTAGCTTCGTAGGTATTCCTCTAAGGTCTAGTTAAGCCGTTCTATCTAACTATCTATCTAGGGATAAAAGGCGATAGATAGCTTATACTTCGTTCCTAATTTATTTATTAAGGTTTACTAGAATCGAGCGCGGAAGCGGGTATCGCGATCGGAGATAATAATTTCTAGTATTCTATAGTTTGCGAAGATATACCTTAGGAAGATATAGACTAGCTCGGGGACTCCTAAGGCTTCCTTATAGGGGATAAAATACCCCTATTTAGATAGTCGGTCGGTAATAACTAGGATTACGTCGTAGCGTACTCCGGTAAGTAGTTCTTTAAATTTTAGTAGCTTAGTAATAAAGTCTAAGGAGATAGATTTCTAAGGTCGGTCGGGAGGTATAATTAGCTATAGCTTTCCGTAGGGGGCGTGTCGTACCGCTTTATTTCGGGCGTAATCTTCGCAGTCTACGAGGTACTATCGTACTCGCTTTCTAAGGTGCGGTATATAGAATATTCTTTCGATTCTTTCTATAGTGGGGTTAGTGCCTCTATAGCTATATACCGGGGCAGCGTGGATTTCCTTAATAAGTTATCGCCGGAGTCGTTAGAGGACGTAGACTAGTCCTTTAAAAAGGATTATCCCTTCTAGGCTTAGTATAAGGTTAGGGTCTTCTTCCGGGTAGTCGTAAATCTATTTTAATAATTATTATACTATAGTGTCGTTTTCGTAGGTTACCTAGATATGCTCTTCCTATATTAAAAGTAAGAGATTATTTTCCTAAGGGTCCTTATTTTCTTATAGGTCTAAGTTTTCGGAGGGGGCTTCCTAGGAGCTATTATTTCCCCGGACTTAGTTTCTAGGATTTTCTTCTTAGGCTGATTGTATCTCTAGGGTATTCGTCTCCGGAGGTCCTTCCTAGGAGGGTTGTCTTCCTAAGTTTATATTTCTAGGAGGGGTTAATTTCTAGATGCTTAGCGCTTCTAAGGAACTAGGTCCTAGGGGTATTATATTCCTAGGAACTAGTTCCTAGGGGTCCGTAGTTCCTAGAGATCTCCGAGGCCTAGGAGGTTCTTCTTAGGATTAGAGGCCCCTCGCTTAGCTTCGAGTAATCGGGGCTAGGAGGCGGATTACCGTAAGCTCTAGTTAAGGTCTATTAAGTTTAATATTTCCTTCCTTATTTTATTTTAGAAGCGCCGGGGATAGTTCCAGTCGATTAAGTATATAGTTATATCGTCGGCTAAGGGCGTCGGCTTTTCTATTCTCGGTTCCCTTTCGGTAGACAATTTTAAAGTTAAAGGAGGTAAGTTATTCCGCCTATCTAACCTATCTTCGATTAAGGATCTTTATAGTTATAAAGGCGCCTAGGTTTTAGTAGTCCGAGTATACCGTTATTTCGAAGTTTACCCCTTCGAGGTAATGTCGCTATTCTTTAAAGGCTATAATAATAGCCAGTAGTTCTTTATCGTAGATATTATAGTTAAGTTCCGTAGGTAATATTTTTCTAGAATAGAAAGCTACGGGGTATAGCCGTCCTTAGTTATCCGGCTAGCTAAGGTATACTCCTATAGTATAGTCTAATACGTCCGTTTCTAGATAGATAGGTTTATCTGGATTAAAAAGGGCTAGAACGGGTACTTTCGTAAAGGCTTTCTTAAGTAGGTCGAATACTTTCTATTATATATTCTACTAGTCGAAGCGGGTATCTTTTCGGGTTAGTCGAGTTAGGGGTTCTACTAGTTTAGCGTAGTCCTTAATAAACCGTCGATAAAAGTTAGTAAAACCTAAGAAGGATTAGACTTCTCGGAGGTTCTTAGGTATAGGCTAACTAAGGATAGATTCCACCTTTTTAGGGTCTATTACTACTTCCCCGGGTCGGATAATAAACCCTAGGAATTCTACTTCTTAGGCGTAGAAGGCGCATTTCTCGGGCTTAACTTATAGCTTTCTTTTCTATAATTTTCTTAGTATCTTTACTACGTATTCCTAATATTCCTCTAGGGTCTTAGAGTAGATTAGAATATCGTCTAGATATACTATATAGAAGACGTCTAGGTATTCTCGAAGAATATTATTAATTATAGCCTAGAAGGTTACGGGGGCGTTAGTAAGCCCGAAAGATATAACGAGGTATTTAAATAGTTCGAAGCGACTTCGCTAGGCGGTCTTCTATTCTTCGCCTTCTTTAATTCTAATTAAGTAGTAGCCGTCTTAGAGGTCGAGCTTAGTAAAATACTTAGCTTTTCTTAGTCGGTCTCGTAGTTCGTCGATTCTAGGTAAGGGATAGCGGTCCTTAATAGTAATATCGTTTAGAGCTCGGTAGTCTACGTATAGTTATAGCTTTCCTTCTAGTTTTAGTACGAATAGGATAGGGGAGGCTGCTAATAACTAGAATAGTCGGATATACTCTTTTCGTAGGTAGGTCTCGATATATTTCTTAAGTACTTATAGTTCTTTTTTAGAGAGGGAGTATAAAGAACCGAATTTAGGTGATATTCTCGGTATTAAGGGTATTTTATAGTCCTATAGTTAGTGTTCTAGTAGAGCGTCTTCCTATTTCTCCGTAAAGATATCGAATTTTCTATATTATAGGGGTACGTTATCTAGGGGGTTTTCTATATTAGTAGCGTTAACTCGCCGTAGATTATATTTTATACGTTCTCGGGGTTCTTAGGGTTTCTAGGGTCTATAGGTTCGTTTTCTAGAAAGGTAGGCGATTCTATAGGCCTGCCGGACCTCTAGGGGTTACTAAGTCTCGATTTTAATTCCTTAGAGGGTAGTACGCACCTAGAAGATTTCGGTAGAGGTGCCTTTCTTTACTTTCTTTCTAAGGGCCTTCTTAGAGATCTTACTAACTTATACTAGCTTACTCTAAGTTATTCGGAAGTATACTAATACCGCTATAGTGCTTAATAGCTACCGCGCCTCGTCTCTTTCTTAGAACCTAAACTTTACTTCTTCGTTTTCCTAATCGATATAGGGTTTCTATTTTTAGAGCTACGGAAGTCCTAGAATAATATTATATCCGGGGGTTTTTATAATATCTAAGTAGATTCTTTCTCGGTATTTTCCTTAGAATAGTACAAGTCCTTAGGTTTCTATAAGGATTAACCCTCCTCTATATATACTAGGTAAGCCATCTACTATAATAAGTTTATAGGGGTGTTCTTTTTCTCGGAATTTTATATTGTGTTTTTCTACGAAACGAGGGTTAATATAATTGCCCCTATCTACCGAATCGATAAGGATACGGGCTCGTCGTCTATTAGCGAGTATATTAATAACTAGATACTCGGTATACTCGGCTAGAGGTTCTTCGTTATTTATAGTATACGTAGAGAGGAGTTTTCTATTAGTATTACCGGTCGTAGTTATAGTTACCTAAAGGGGCGCTAGGGGCTACGCCTCTACCCGCCCCTAGGTTAGAGGCTTAATTAGTTTTTTACCTCGGGCTAATAACCGTTAGTTTTCTTTAGCTCTTAGTAGCTTTCGTATTCGTTATTAGTATAGTCGGCCTAGTATTACTTATTATAGGGGTCCTCTACTTCGGTTATCTACGCGGCGGCGGTCTAGCGCGTAGTCTTATTACCTCCTTTATACTATCGTATATAGTATCCCTTTTTTCCGTATTAGAGATATAGGTCTTCCTTACGGCGACGGTCTTTTTCTTCTTATAATAGGGGCCTATTACGTTTAACGCTATCTAGATCTATAGGCTTACTAGGGCTTATCGTATTCCTAGTTTAAATAGGGTTAGTTATAGGGCGAGTAGACCGGGTTATTTCTCTACGTCGGTTATATAGCCGAGTATCGAGTTAAATAGCGATGCGGACTACCTCCTAGTAGAAGTCGGGTAGCTTAGTTCTAGCGAATTCGTCCTTAATATAGTCTTTTAATCCCTCGTAGTATAGTATTTTAAGGATATTATCGGGCTATTATAATTATAAGGCATAGAGTTAGAACTAGGTTATATACGTCGCTATAGACCCGGTTTATTTAAGCGTCTAGATTCGGTATACCGCATCTTAGTATTAGTCCTTATTCTTAAACGTTTCCTAGAGGGTTTTAGTAAAGTTATAGAGGCTATAGAATAGTCGTATAGTCTCCTCGTACTAGTCTAGTTTTTCGAAGTCGTCCTAGTAGGGTTTAAACCACCGAGCGGTATTTCCGCGGAGGTACGACCTAGTAAAGAAGATTTTTTAGGTATCGTCTTAGAAAGCTATACCGAATAAGTAGAAGTAGATATATAGTTACCGTAGGAATTTATCTAGTTTTCCTCGGGTGCCGTCGAAAACGTTAGGTTCCTTAACCTTAAACTTTAGGTTTTATACTTATACGGGGATAGGTAGGGCGGAAGTAATTTCCGTAGCGGGAGGTTACTCTCGGGGTCTTATAGTACGGTTAACTAAGAAGGCCTACCCTCTAATAAAGTATTCTAGTAGGACTAGGGTATAGTCCTCGGAGGTATCGGGAGGAATTCGAGGTCGGCTAACGTCGCGGGTTAGAGAGGTAATCCCGGTAGCGTAGGCTTCCGATATAGTTATACGGGTCTCCGTATCGGGTTCTCTAGGAATTACTAGATAGATATTATATAGTTGCTCTTCCGCGTTAGGGAGCGAGGCGCGGATTTCGGCCTAAGTTGTTATAGTTAGTTCGATAGATTTACTTACCTTCGATGCCTATAGAGTAGTGGTTAAAGTATTACGCTAGAACTCGAGAAGGGGGATAAGGTTAGAACGTCGGGGAGGGTTATAGCGTCTAAGGTTTACTACCGCTATCTAGGATATTACTAAATACTATATTTAGAGGATAGCAGCCGTAGTTAGATAGGGAAGGTATAAGAGGGGTATAAGGCAATAATTAGACTTAACTACGGAGGTCCTAACTACTATAAATAAGTATACTTATATATAAGGAAATATCTATCTATAACCGTAATTCCTAACTACTATATTACGGTAGATTATAGTAGGCGGTTATATTTATAAGGGTACGGTTTTAGCGTTATAACCGTTAGTAACGGTACTAAGTAATAAGCGTAGTTATCGGTCCGCGGCGCGGGAACTTACTTAGCGCCGTACTCTAACTTCTATCCTCCTATAGATACTCTATAATACTTCTACCGCGCTTTTATTAGTAGTAAGATCTACTATATTAGGCGTAGAATAGCTATTTACTAGCTTATTAAAACTAGTAATAAAGTAATAAACTATAGGCTTTCTTTTAAATAAAGACTATACGTAATCTACTTTATAATAGTTTTTTAAATAATTATTTAACTCTATAGGATTACTAGATATAAGTTTATCTTTAACGTGTACGCTATTAACGTGTTTTTTAATATTAGAATAATCTATAGTTCGATACTCGTATTTTAAATAAATATAACCGTCTAGTAATTCTAAATCTTTAAAAAGATATACGTTATCTTTTACTTTATTAACCTCTTTAGCGTCTTTAACTAGTAAACTATTTAGTTTATTTTTTAATTCTTTAATTTCTTCTTTAGAATATATATCTAAATGCTTATTTTCTACGTGTTTAATAGTAGAGTTTTTAGATTCTAGTCCGATTTTATACGTAAAGAAAATAAAACCTTAAGAATACTAAAATAATTAATATTCTTATAAAGAATCTCTACTTTAGTAAAGTTTTTAAAGTTATTAGGTAAAATAGATATTTTTTATCGGGTTTTCTTTAATATTTAATCTATAAAAACGTTAGTCTCTAATTCTAAATAGAGAGAATTAAATAAATAATTAAAATAGTAGGGATAATAATACTTAAAGTAATTTTCTTCTTCTTTTTTTTAGCTTTTTAGCCGGGTTTTATTAAGATCTTAAAGTCGAGATTTTAGCGTAGAATATTTAATAGTAGATAAAAGCTAGCGTCGTAGATATAACTCTTTTAACTAATTAATAAAAAGAAGAAAAGAAAAAAAAAGAGAATCTTAGATATTACGTCTTTATATATTATTATTATTAAAATCTTATATTAAATAATATTAAAGATTCTTTTAAAAAATCTAACGCTATTATATTAAGTTACGCTAAATAGATTTTAAGAGTTAACGTTAGATTTAACGCTACTATATCGAGTAATATTAAATAGTTAATAAGATCTAACGCTACTATATTAGATAACGTTAGATAGTTAATAAGATTTAACGCTACTATATTAAGTAACGTTAGATAGTTTTAAAAAGTTAACGTTAGACTTAACGCTACTATATTAGATAACGTTAAATAGTTAATAAGACTTAACGTTACTATATTAAGTAACGCTAGATAGTTTTTTAAATTTTAATTAAATATTCTAGTAGATATATAAATTCCGTCTATTCTCTTATCTAAATTTTAAAAAAATAAGAAGCTACTACTACTACTACTTCTATCTCTACTATTACTACTCTTTTTTATTTATTAAAGATGCCAATTCTCCCCCTTACTTTCTATATAAAATCTAATAATACGGCTAATATAGAAGAATCTTCTTCTAAAAAACCTTATAACTATAAGTAAGACGCTTTATTTATCTAGCTAGAGTACTATTACTAACTACTTTAATTCTTAGATTTAATATATCTATTAAGATTATTAAAGTCTTAGACGAGAATAACGTTAGAGAAGATAAAAATCCGGTTTTTAATAAAGAGTAAGCGGCTATTCTAGTAGTAATAAAGAGAAAGAAAGAGAGAAGTTAAACGCTAATTTTTATATAGTATCTCTCTAAAAGATCTAGTCTTTTTTAAGCGAAACGACCTTAAATACTATAAGCTAGATCTAAAGCTACTAAGCTTTTTTTTATATATTAAAGACTACTAAGAGAAGGATTAATAAAAACGTTATTTACTACTATAATAGAGACTTTACTATTCTAAGATATATTCTATCTATAGACGTAAAGTATCTATTTAATAATAGTAGAAATAACTTTAAAATCTATAAAAAAGGTACGTTACTCTCTCTTTTTAAATTTCTATTTAGTTTATCTATACTAACTCTAGCTACTCCTCTATAGATTTATTTAAAGAAGTAAGCTTTAAAGTATTTAAAGATAGTACTAAAGTAGAGAATAAACGGCTTATTAGAGAGTTAAGAGAAAAGAATAATATAGAAAATAACTTTAATAATAGCTATAATAGTAGCTATAATAAAGAAGTAGAAGAAAAAGAGAGAGAAAATAATATAGAAGTAGATATTTATAATTAAATAGCTTATTTTTTTCTTTTTAAATAGTTTTAGAAAGATTAAAGAAATAGACTTTTTTTTACTATTAAATAAAGTATTTTAAATATTTAATAAATATATTAAAATATAATTAAAGAATTTAGTCTTTAAAATAGCCGTTTTTACTACTACTAATATAAAATCTAAATAGGCTATCTTTTTCTCTATATTTAGAAACGTATCTATTAGAGCCTCCGTTATCGACTTTAGGGCCCGCTAAAGATTCTAGTTACTAAAATAGTCGTTTCTACTACTACTAATATAAAAACTCTAAATAGGCTACTTTTTTCTACGTAGCTAGAAACGTATTTTAGACTATTAAAAGATAGTTATTAAAGCCCCCGTCGTCGACTTTAGGGCCCGCTAAAGATTTAGGCTACTAAAATAGCCGCTTTAACGGCTACTAATATAATAAATTCTAATAGGCTATCTTTTTCTACTTATTAGAAAACGTATTTTAGACTATCTAAACGTATTTATTATAGCCCCTATCGTTAACTTTAGGGCCCGCTAAAGATTTAAGCCGCTAAGATAGTCGTTTTAACCGCTACTAATATAAAAAATCTAAATAGGCTATCTTTTTTAGCGCGTTTAAAAACGTATTTTAGAATATTAACGCGTATCTATTAGGGCTCCCGTTGTCGAGTTTAGAGCCCGCTAAAGATTTTAGCTACTAAAATAGCCGTTTCTACTACTACTAGTATAAAAAATCTAAATAGACTACTTTTTTCTATACGTTTAGAAACGCGTTTTAGACTATCTAAACGTAGTTATTAGGGCTTTCGTCGTCGATTTTAGGGCCCGCTAAAGATTTTAGCTACTAAAATAGTCGTTTCTACTACTACTAATATAAAAAATTCTAATAGGCTATCTTTTTCTATATATTTAGAGACGTATTTTAGACTATCTAAATATAATTATTAGAACCTCCGTCGTCGACTTTAGAGCCCGCTAAAGATTCGAAATCTATAAAACTTCGATTCGATAGTAACGCTTCTCTTAACGAATAAAAACTTTAATCGGCTTTAGCGCGGTAAGAGTTAAAGATATTACGTAAGCTTATATACTAAATCCGCGTTAATTTAGTTATAACGTAGAACTATATAAAAATATTTAAGAAATTTATAAAACTTTAATAGTAACGCTTCTCTTAACGAATAAAAACTTCGGTCGACTCTAGCGCGGTAAGGGTTAAAGATATTACGTAAGCCTATATACTAAATATTACGGCGCAGTAAGAAGGGAAGGAGAGGAAGTACTAAGCTGGAGGAAATCGGACCCACCAACACAACACAGCCAAGATACAAGACGCCCGTGGCCACCCCGATGACTTAGCAACAACACCGCGGTTACAATGCCAAGGCCTGACCACTCAACCTAACCACTAGAACCACCGCGGTCACGGCCAGCGGTTACACCTACTATCTCCTACAATATATAGAGCACACTCGTTCACAGTAGATAGGACCCCCGTGGTTAACTTATTAATTAATTCCTACCCTACTATTATACGAACCTCCCCTGCCTACCACTATATTGGCCCCTAGAAAGCCCAAGCTGCCTAACGACGCGCCTCGACTCCCCTAGAAAGAGTCCCGGCGTAACACTAAACCTACGTTATTTTAGCTATAGATTATAATTATAGCGAAATTTTTAAATTTTTTATAAAACTCTAGTCTCTCTTTAAACCCCTAGCGGCGGACGCCGTTCTTAGCGAGCGAAAACTTCGGCCGGCTCTAGCGCGGCGAGGGTCGGAGATATTACGTAAGCCCGTATACTAAACCCGCGTTATTTCGGCCGTAGATTACGATCGTAGTAAAATTTTCGAATTTCCCGTAAAACCCCGGTCTTTCTATAAAATCCCAGCGGAGGACGCCGTTCTTAGCGAGCGAAAACTTCGGCCGGCTCTAGCGCGGCGAGGGTCGGAGATATTACGTAAGCCCGTATACTAAACCCGCGTTATTTTAGCCGTAGATCGCGATCGTAGCGAGATTTCTAAATTCCCCGTAAAACCCCGGTCTTTCTATAAAACTACGGCGGATAAGCTATTAGGCTTTAGAATTCTCTAAGAATTTATTTATTATTTAATAGAGACTCTTTTATACTATCTTTAAACTTTTTATTTATATCTAGTTCTTATATCTATTATCTCGCCTTTCTAGATAACTATATCGTAATAGAATCTATTACGTATATTCTCGCGGTTCTTAGGATTCTAATGCTTGTGTTTCAGCTCCGTATTGGAATCCTTTACCGGAACTTCGATCCGTATAACGTTCTCAGCCCCCTTCTTGGCAGTAAAATATGCTGCGTGGCCGAAGCGTCATGCCCTACGCTTTATGGGTGCTGCGCCACTCGATCCTTTTGTCTTCTCGCGTCTATGACAGTCCAAAATAGATAAAACGAATGGCATCGTTTACTTTTTATAGAACCTGACAGCGAAATCGACCCCGAAGGTGATCCCAGAACTGTGGGTAATAGACACGAAGCAGCACTGGGATGCAACTGCGTGTGTTCGAGGCCACATCTGCAGACCAGGCATACATAAATAAGCCATGGGTTTTGAAAGTACCCCAAAGATCAACATCTCATCCTTTTCGTACATCTTATCCTCTTTGAAGAATGTTCAGAAGCGAGGAACTCCTGAGTGCAGAACCACTCATTGCGAGATCAAAATGTAACTTTGCGTCGGCCGATGAAATTAAGAATGCGTATGATGTAGCGCGTGTCCTTTGCAGGCACTATGGTATGACCAATCGAGGCTTATTCATGATTCAGAGCGCTGATATCAATAGCTCTTACGCCCCGGGACATTGTCCACCTTACACCAAAGTTCTGGGCATTCCATCTTGATACAATCCACATGGAATCTACGTCGGCAATGATCATATTGTGCATCCACTACAACTTATGCATGGGTACCCTAGCACAGTACCTGCATAGTCAACCGAACCTGAAGCCGCTGCTGGAGGAATTGGCGCACTTCGATATCAACGGCCAATTCATGTTGACCGAGGTCGGCCATGGGCTGGACGCTGCCAACTTGGAAACCACGGCTACTCTACAGCCTGACGGCGGTTTTGAGCTGCATTCGCCAAGCAGGCAGGCGGCCAAATATATGCCTCCGGCTACTCCTGTTTCCGGAATGCGTCGAGGTGCTGTTGTTTTTGCTCGGCTTCTGATCAACGGAGAAGACAGAGGTGTCAGACCATTCTGGGTGATGCTCAACGATGGAACAAATATGGAGCATGGTGTCATTACCAAGGCCTTACCTAGGCGCGCCGGCAGCCAGGGACTTGACCACGCGATCACCATGTTTGAGCGGAAGTGGCTACCACCAGCTGCACTTCTGGGATCTTCCGAAAGACCGGCCAATGGACGACTGCATTTTCTCTCTGTCATCAGGCGTGTGGCCGTGGGAACTTTGGCGCTCTCTATGCTCAATATTCCGGCTTTGAAAACCTCTGCGTACCTTGCGGGAGCATATTCGATGCGCCGTACGATCACAAGCCCGGATAATCGGCAGACGCCAATCATCCAGTTCAGAACTCAGCAGCGCCCCATTCTGCACGCGTTCGCACAGGGTGCGGTGTATGAAGCAGCTGCAAAGTACTGTACTAATCTGTTCGTAACTTCTAGACAGGAGACCGTCAGACACGCTGTGGCGACGGCTTTCAAAGCTGCTATCACGAGCGCGACCCAAGAGACACTGGTTCAGCTAACGGATCGGTGCGGCGCACAGGGCCTCTTTGAACACAACTGCATCATCGGCACGCAGCTTGTCATGCGTGGAAACTCCATTGCAGAAGGAGATATCCTCGTCTTGAGCATCCGTACGTATTTCCCTTCACGAAGCGAGCCTCGCTGCTGACAATCAGAGTAGGACTTCTTTCAGAACTACTGCTTGGACGATATGGACTCCCGCCATCTCAGAATCCTGAAAGTCTTATCTCTAAGTATGAGAAGGGCCTTTTGGAAGAAGCCCGTTCTATCTGGCATGAGGCCCCTCCAGGCGACTCTAGTCACCGGGGCCAGCATTTCAATAACAACATACTCCCCTTGGCCTTGACGATTGTCGAGACGATCGGTTACCGCCTTGCGTACGACGCCGCTCTTGCGCATAGTGTTTCCCCCGATTTGATTGCCGTGTATGAGGCGGGAATCGTGCTGCGGGGCGCCAGCTGGTTTATCGAGAACATGGGTCTCAAGAGAAGGGATATGCTGGCGCAGGAAGAGCGAGCGTTATCGACCTTGCTACCGCGCTTGAATAGCTTGCTGGAAGGATCGGAGGCAAAGATTTATTCCACAGCACCGATGCTGAATGAAAATGCGTGGGAGGTGTTTGTAGATTCGTTGCCTACATCCGAGCCACCGTCGGATGAATTTTCCTTGAGCAGTGGCCTGGAGCTTTCAACAACGAAGATACTGGCCCGGCTTTGAGGTTTTCTACTCAGGAGTTGTAATTCCATTTTCATTTTGTAGATTATACGGGGAGTATAGTATGATGACCTGGCGAATCTTCTTAGCAGAGTGAGCATGTATGTCAAATTAATGGGTAAGCATCGGCAGTGACGTTACTGATGCGACCATAGATGCGGCGACGGCGATTTCATCGAAATTCTAACGCCATACCCGTGCCTGACAGCTTCAGCAACATTGCCACTGCTCTTGGCTATATCTTTTGGAGCTCCTGTAAGTTACTGGTTCTCATGAGGACTAACCGCCAGCCGCCGGGCCCGAATCTGGCCGAAGAGCTATAAGAGGCCTCCCATAATGAGTGGTCACTCCCGCCGCAAATAAACAACACGTTTGGTGCAAGTCTCCGGAAGGGGTATCATTTAGTATTAAAAGGCGACACAGGGCCCCCTTGCTGACAGCCTCTGGCAGCAGTTCATCACGGAAGCCTTGGCTCGCGGGCTGATCGAGGCGAAACCTTGACAATTTTGTTTTCGGTTCCGGGCATGACGACATTCAGTACGCGAACGACAGGCAGAAGGCATGTCATCTCAGCTGAGAAAATTCTTGTCACATCATGAAAGAAAAGGTAATTCTTAAGGTCTCACCTTCACCTCCAAGATGACTATTACAGTTAATGGTATACATTTTTTTTAAAAAAAAAAAATGCGTCAGTATTCTCGGTCGTGATCGAGGAGCAACCCTTGAAGATTGGGCTGGACGTGCTCTGTGAATGACCATACGTCAAAGTATCCACGACTGTAGTTCTTCTCTAAATATATCTACACAGCGAAAAGTAAACATCACAAGATACATTCAAGATGAGGGCCACTTGTCGGCGTTGAACTTGATCTCGCCAGTCCATGTAACGCCGTTATCCAATGAGGTGAAACCATCGGAAGTTGCGCCCGTCAGACTGAGAGAGTCTCCGAAGCTCTCTTCGGCGGCACTGAGGGTAATAGTCATGTTTGACCACGCTGCAGATGACAGACTTTAGCAAATGCACGGGCTCAATATTTCCGCGCGAAGCCTGACTTACTGTAGCCATCCAGGCTTCCGCATTGGTTGGAGTAGCACTCATTAGAAGCGATGACCCACTTGGGGTTCTCGCCGATATCGCCTGGCTCAAAATCATCAACGGACGGGGCATGGTTAATCTACACGGGGACTTACTGTTGGAGATCGTCGAGACGACCTTGCCATTTACTGAGACCTTCTGGTTGGCCGTGCCAGATGAGACGGTTTCGACTGTATGACAAATCAGCTCCTGTCGATCAAGCTAATATAATAGAAGGAAGCCACCGTACTCTCGAAATCCAGCCTCGCGCCGTTGGGGACCGCGACGTAGGGCTCGTCAGTCTGGCCCGCTTTTAACATCTTAGCTTCGGAAACTCGAATATTTACGCTTAGAGACTTACAGGGCAAGAGGGTGCTGGCAGCAACACACCAAGCGTCGTTGTCGGCGGGGCAGCCCCTGTGAGTATGAACTCAGTATTGTAGCTGGTGCATTGCATGGATGTTGAGAGCTTACTGGGCTGCATTGTCCGGTGCCCAGTTCAACAACGGCTGCATTAGTGGAACGCTGTTATCACTCTGGGATGCCGAAATGCCTATGTTTCGTTAATCTAGTCATAAGACTGATTTGGATTTAGCGAGCTAGCAATACGAACCAACCCATATACTGAGCCATGCGTCGCTCTGGCTCGAATCGGTAGGCACAGCGGGCGGGACGAGAGAATAAGTCAATTTCTTGAGATACGTCTCGCCGCTTGTGGGGCCCATGTAGATTGTGTCACCAAAGTGCCAGTCCTCATCTGCCGCAGCTCCAAATGAAAGGGCCAGTACGGGAAGGATAGACGTCGTGGAGCGCATCTTCGTACAGGGTCAGGGAATATCAGATGTGTGAGGAGTGTTGGAGAGCAGTAGATAGCAAGCTAAAAGATATGTCTATATATATAGAATAGGAAAGGACAATATGTCTCCGGATCTACCCCTCAAGCGAGCAGGAGTGGTGTGTTTGGAAATGTATATGAAACAACGCGAAACGAGTGGGACTGTAACGGAAAAAGGGATTCGCAGCACGGTTGCAGCAATTAGTAACCTAAAGCTGAACCCTTGTAATGCCATGACTCTTTGTACAGAGGGCCGCTGCGCTAGGACGGTGGTTAGCGCCAAACAACACGATTACAGCATAAAGGCGAGGTAAAGGCATAACTATCACTTCTATAAGAATATAAGCACACATCTAGCCGTAAATTCACTGAATTCTTTCTAATCCCCGCAAAGAAATTTTAATAGACCCCATCGCTAAAAACCGTCGGATATAGGAACCTTCTGTAGAGATTAATATTTCGACTGTTTAATGATCCAATGTGCCGACACGAGGGTCAGAGCAATTCCTCCGTCTCATCACCGGTGCGGCGGCCAGGCGCGCCGCTACGCCGTAACTCCTCAGCAATGTATGCGCTCACATCTACAAATCGCATATTATGATAATAATGGGTTCTAAACAGATAAAAAAAAAAGGTGCTACTTGAGGTCTGGAGACAATATGTCAACGACAGTTCTTCTCCGAATATGTGTTTCTTGAAATCTCGGCAACATTGGTTTCGTAGACCTTTTACGAAAGCTGCCGCAGCTTCGGCACCTGCAATTTCCGTGGCGGCAGCGGAAATTCCGGCGACACAGGCGATCTTCGAGGCAGATCAAGAGCGAAAACGGGGTCGAGCGTATCACCAGCACAGGGCTGATGCGGTCGCGATTGACGCGCCAAGAGAATGCCAGATCTACGGAAAACGAGCTTCTGGATCTCTAGTGGTGAGAATCAGTAGCAAGTATCTGGGTGCGGCGCCGAAGCTTCATCGTGCAACCGAGGATTTATGTAACAGGAGCATGCTCGGCGCCTGAGCCTGAGCCTCGCCGAAAGTTACCTATCACAGCTTATCTAGCAATTCAGCATGCAGAAAACAATTTCCTAAATTCACCCTTAGAAAACAAACTATCGCACTAGCCTACGGTCAACTCGTATAGAAGTTTGAAATCCCTCCGTCTAGACGACGCTTGTTAGCAAACGACCCCCTCGCCCCCGTCCACACAACCTCCGACAACCTTCCCAAGCGCGTCCTCGGCGCCACGGGCTCCACCTTTCCAGCCCGCCAACTGCGCCTCTGCGACAGCAGTTTGCGGTTAGAAGCATGTGCTGCATGAGGTCGACAAAGAACATTGCGAAGTTTTGACAACGGCTCGGGCGGCTCAATCCGCTATGTGGTACGGCTCGACGCGGTGTTTTGAGATGTCTAGGAAGGCACGTAGGCGGCCCTACGGCATGCTGACGCCGCCGAAACGCTTGACGGCCGAGGCGTAGTTCATAAGCCGTAGTAGTGCGTCGGAATGGACCATTTACCCTGCGCGGATCTGGTGGTTATTTGCTCGACGTTACCGCTTAGAGGAGTGGTCCCTGTTGCGTACCTTCGGTCGGAAAGACTTTACTCATTTTTCTTTGCTTTTTGAACCAACCGGGATGCCTGCCGGTCTGCGAGTGCAATCAGCGTGAATCTGTAATGTCGTCCGTTTCTAAATTTAGTGGTAAGAGATCCATCCTTATAGCATTGCGGGGAGTTCCCAAAGATGCCGACCTTCCGTTTCCTAAAAAAAAAAAAAATTACGGTTCATGCGTGTTGATTCGCCGCTGTTATTCTGCTCACATCTTGGCACTGCGTGATGCCGCCGGGGCGTCGTTGCCGAGAGAAGATAAGAGCTGAAAATCTAATCATTTTTCGCCCCTGTACAACCCTATGCCTACACTTGTATATACAGCCGATCGATGACTGGCAGAGATACCTCAACGTGTTCTTATCGGAGCCACTGTTTGTTGAGCCTCTCGCAACGCGGCGCTTAGAAGTAAAAAGCACAGAGAGCATTGCAATGCTTCAGCCTTGCAGCTTCGGCTTGTCCGAACTACTATATAAACCCCATGACTAACTGTCCAGTATGGCTGACTCTGAATTCTACCACAGTCCTTACAAGTACTCTATTACGTTCTTATAATGCTTCTTCACATTTTTTTTCTTACAGTCCATCTTCATTCGTCCTTTATAACGGCCACTTGCTACTTTCCAAACGGCACCGATCGGAACGCCAACAAAGGCTTCGAGCCATATCAGCCTTGCGTGATCGCTGATGATGGGCGTGCATCCATGTGCTGCCGTACAAATGATGGCCACCCCGACACTTGTCAGTCCGATGGGCTTTGCCGCAATGACGGCTTTGACGGAATCCTCTGGCGCGAAGCGTGTACTGACAAAACATGGACGGCGCCCGAGTGCATTAAGCTCTGCATTGATGGGGACATGGCAAACGCTGATGTTAATCTAACGAGGTGTGATGATGGAAGCCTATGCTGTGGAATGACTGCGGCTTCTCGGACTTGCTGCGATCGAGGCCAAGGGAGATGGATCTTTAACGGCAAAATAGTCGACACGAACCCTTCTATTTCAGCAGCACCTTTTCCGTCCAAGACGTATCCAAATTCATCCGAAGTCAAGACAGCGTCGTCAACCAGGGTACCCGTAGTTGCTTCTACACCGACCAGTAGGTGTAAGGCGCCGCCAAAACATCTCAGTCAGTCACTAATATGCCGATGACAGATTCTCCAGTTTCTCTGGCTTCAGAACCACCACTTTTTATTGGCGCAATAATTGGGGGTCTCATAGGTGGGCTTGGGGGAGCTTTACTACTTATACTAAGTGTTTTGGCATTTTTGTGGTTGTACCGCGCGCGGACAGGGCGGCGCGTTGACAGCATCCCTAAGCAGGATATGGAGTCATCAACACCGAGTGTCATACCCGCTAGGGCAAAGCATCAAACCTGGATAAAGCCTGAACTTGATGGCACCCCCATCAGCAGTACGAGCCGTTGTGATGGGTAAGACTTGGTCCTGGTCTTCTTGGCTGGCAAATTGAGATTGGATATGACAATAATACGTATAATCTATTACAATTACAGTAATTTTCTATAACCTATTAGTTTAAATCTAAAGATATCGAATAAAATATATTAAAGTTATCTAGTATAATACGTTAACTCTATACGGCCTATTATAGCTATAAGAAAGGTAAGTAATTTTAATTAGACGTATTTTTCTTATATTAAGCTATTAGTAAGAATCTAAAGAAGATACTAGTAAGGCTTTAATATACTTCTAAAAAAGAAAGAGTAAGATTTATTAATAAAGACTTAGCCTTATAAAATATACTAAATAAAGATTATAGTAATTATAAAAATAATATTATATAATATTTACTAAGTTATATATTATAATAAATACTAAAGTAAATAAAGTTATAGCTATATAAATTATTTAACTTTATAATATAGAGGGTTTTTATTTATATAGAGTATAGCGGACTTTTAAAATTATTTATTTATTTTTTAGCCGTAGCTAGAAGTTATAATAAATAAACTAAGTAAATAGTTTTCGCTATAATATAGCGTAAACTAATACTATTTTAATTAACTACTAAGATAGACTAAGTAATTAGTTTTAGAAAAATAATAAATAAAATTAATAGTTCTTATTAACTAATAAGTAAAGACGTCTTATATACGCGTAAAAAATATATTTTATAGTATTATACTTTAGTATATCTATTCTAAGCTAATATAATTATAAGTAGTTTAGTATTTATTAGATTAGACTTAATATATCTAAAGTATCTAGTATTTTAAATAATAGAATATTATATTTAATAACTATAATACTATAAAAATTATTCTTTTAAAATATATATACGTTTTAGAATCTATATTAGAGTATACTTTAAAGTATATATAAGAGTTATACTAACTTTATTAGAGTAAAAAGAGTTCTAATACTATACTAAGTATTATAAAGTAGTTACGCTTATTAAGTACGTATATAATAGTTACTTATTTACTAAAATCTAATAATTTAGTCGAGTTAGGTATTCCTCCTTCTTATACTAATCAGTCTAGTTTTTAGGAAACAATCGCTATAACGGTTTAATGCGACCCCTGGCCGCGGCGGAAACTTGCTAATTGTGCTTGCCGTTGATATTTATCACGTTATTCTCGAAGCCACTTATTGGTCTTAACAGCAGTCTGGACTTTATGTTCAAATAAATGGTCATCAAACCACGAGCCATGATTTCCCGAGAACCCTGGTATACAAAGCTCTCAGGTATGCGGAGGGCCTTAAGTACAGTTGAGACGTCTCCGAATGATCCGCGCCCGTTCAAAGCTTTAGACGGACGGCTCCTTTCTTCAGCCGATAGGGATCTTTTGTCGGGTCCAAGGCGAGCAGCATCTGACTGATGCGGACCGGTGGGAAAAGGGGCGAATGCGGACCCCATGAATTTGGCGGTCATGTTACCAGGTACCGTGCGACAGTTGGCCCCAAGTACACTTAAGATGTATAGAGGATGCCCTCCGTAGAAAACATAGAGTGAATCTCCGGCCCTGCTTCCAGGAGCTGCGATGTCAATGCGACCTCGTATGCTAAAGAATGAGTGTCCAGCTAATGATCGGTGAACATAAGGGCATGTTTGTTTCTTGCAGATTCAAGGTCTCGATAACTCCACAGTCACCACCACTCAAACAAGACAATACGTCAAAATACGTAGTTTCTAATTGATCTGAGATCGTCCAGTGTATGTGCAACGTCTTTAGGTACTCCGGAGGAACTCTGGATTCCCCTTCCTATGCTTCAAAGGAAACACGGAGGCTGAACTAGATTACAGCGCGTTGAGATTCGCTTACGGCCCAGCCGCAGGTAAGAACGAAACAAGGTACATACGTTCATGTGTACGCATCGTCTGCTTAATTCAGCTATTCTAGTCGCTATGACTATTCTGTCTTTCCAAACATTCCTCTGAGTCCAGCGACGGCGTCAATAATTCTATCTCATGCACCGACACCACCGTCTTCTCCTCTTCCGCCGCACCGTGTTCTGCCGCCATCAACCTAGGATGCTCCATGTCTTCCAGGTCTAAGACAGCCAACTTTTCTCCTTTCCGTGTGATCGGTACGTCTGCAGCGCAGCGGTCCCACGTTCCCATCCCTCGTTCTTCATGCGCAAGCCTCTGCAGCTGCAACATCCCATTCGCGCTCCATTCGAGGCGCGTGTACGCATTTCCAAAATTTCGGTAGCGACGTTGCGCGCAGGCAAAGATCGCCTCGATGGCATAAGAAAGAAAGACGATCGAGCCACCGATCACTAAGATGGACACCAGACCCAGAACCGAAAAATTGAAGTATTCGCTGTTGATAATTTTCTGCAGACATTTACAGTGAGCATACACATACTTTACTTTAGGTTTCAAGACTAGAGAGAATTATCTAGACTCACCTGATTACTACAGAAACGGTATTCCACGGTATTATTTGGCTTAGCTAGCCACTTCATAACGTTCTGGTCAGAGGGTCCCACTGCGACTTCTTTCATGATTCCTTGCATGGCAGCCATGGATACGGCATGCCAATTCTCGGCTTCCAGCTGCCACTGATCATCTCCAAGCGCTCCCTGGTAGCCTTCTGATAGCCTCTGCCTCGAAAGCAAAGCCGACGATCCGAGAGTGTACAGGACATTGTGCATAGAGGGCCGGTAGTTTTTGATGATTGCATCAACCCAGCGAAATGTATCCAGCTGCCTCTGGTCTGTCCACAGATGCTCGGCCAAGTCCGTGGATTCGTATTCGCCCCCAAACGGCGCGCATCGAGTCTCATTGGGTAGGTTCGGGTTGCAGTATTGCTCTTTGACCGTGCACGCCAGCACTGAGGCAGCATCGTCTTGGACAATTGCATCCATCGTGCCTTCCACATCGCCCATGTCCGAGTAATAAAGTTGCGATACATTGCGATGAGCCGAATACCATAGATCGTTCACCTCCTGGGTGAAGATGATTGAGTTCGCAGAAAGAAAGATTAGATGGAGGTCTGCATCGCTCTGCTGCAGTGCAGGAATTGGGATGAAGTCGGTGCTTGTATTGTTCATAGTCCCGTTTATCACGGTCGCGTCCATACCACTGCTCGAAATGATCAGCACAGGTTGCGGAAATTGATTTCACAGCGATCTGGAAAGACTCACCCGAGTGTATAGTCTGAACCGGCGGTTGGTAGTTCCCACTCCAACGTGATCTCAGGATATCTGTACGTGTAATTGTTGCCTTCCCAGAAGTTTGCCGCCTCCCCGTACTCATATTGAATATACGAGGTATTCGTATCGTACAGCTTACCTCGCCGGCGGTGTCCTTGAGTAGTTATCGGTGCACAGGTAGAGACGCGCCGGAGCTGTACTCGTTCCTCAGCTGGCGAGTTAAGGCCAAAATCATCATTGCTGTCAAGATATCCAGTATCAAAACGGATGTTCCCGTTTACAGACAGGCACATGTCATCTTGGAACGGACATGTCACATTCCTGGAGATAAAAGAAGGGATATTACGCTTCACAAATGTGCGGCAATCGGCCATATCTGATGTGTTTCGGTAGCACTGCTGAGCGAAGGTCGAGTAGGATGCCATCAACTCCGCCTTGTACGAATTCAGGTACGCGGTTAACTCCGGAACGTCGGGATCTTTGTCATCCTGCAATATTCCGCAGTTGGAACTTGAGACGAGGACTTCATTCCCCGCAGCTGTCGCAATCTTGGAGGAGAGTGTGCCAGCCACACCGAATGCGACGACATGACATAGGGCAACGCAAACAAGAGGAAAGATTCGGCGAAAAGGCCGTGCGGAACTTCCGCCCCGCTTCCAGGCAACCAAAACCATCATCAGGTTCCAGAGTCCGCTCGTTCCGTTTGGAGAGTTCCGCAGCGTGGCTTGTCTTTGGTGGTAGAGAGCATCTTGTGGCTTGGAGGAGGATAGACTGTAGTGAAGACAAAAGCAGAGGATGTTCCAGAAGTGCGTTCCCACAATGCTGACGAACAGAGCCAGCAGCGCGATAGAAATCGTTCCGTCCTGGCGAGGCACGGTTATTGTTGCACCGAAAACAGGACCGCGGGACCAGTTCGTCCAGAAGCCAGTGTGGATGCTGTAGTGCCTCGACTGGTCGGTGGTATCCATTCTTGATCTGTGATGACTCCAACGAGACCGCTGATAGAGTGACTCTGCAGGTCGCTTGCCATTTGAATCTTTCCTTGCTCGCTGCAGCCATGACAGGATATAATAATATATCGTCGAATGCAGCTCAAGACCTTCCCAATGCGTGTTTCAGTTGCAAGGCTATGCGACATACGCAGTGTCAAAACAGCTATCCTTTCCATGTGTAGCGCAGACAATAGCGCTGCCCGGCGGCCGGGTGGGGGCCGCAGCGAGATTAGCTATTCTTAGCTTGCGAAACTGCAGCGGTGTAACCCCTGCTTTGCGAGCGAACCATAGTGCCCAATCGCTTAGGCCTGTAAAAGCATCTCCGCTCCAGGGGCCACGGATCTTTCCTTTTTTTTTTTTTTGAAGTGTGTTGGCTGCCACTAACGGAGACACGCGCAGAGTGCAGAGCGTGTAGTCTGGTCTCAGACTTTTGCGCGCATTTCCAAATAAAATGCGGCGCAGCTGATACCGCGGTACAGGTACGTATTTTGGCATTCACATTGAATGTGAAGCTCCCCGATTCTGAAGTGGGCCTATCTACTGTGGTATCCAGCATAAGTATTGTTAGTGTCTCCACAGCGGCAAGAGGGTGTGAGGTCAGGTGTAAAGGAAAACCATCCAACCGAAGGTTGTAGAATTACTGCGCACGGCGATTCGCAATGATATCGCACTAACAATACTTATGCTGCATACCACAGTATTCTCCGTGAAGGCTAAGCCTAGGGTGGTGTCGCATCCGAATATATTTAGCCTTTTGAGTGATAGAGTTTGGAGAAAAGACCGGACAGTGGGCAGGGATCAGCCAGCACGGCGCCGAGACCCAATAAGCTATAGCCGTTTATTTTACTAGCCGGGCATAATGCAGAAAACCCTCGAATATAGAAGATTACGCGATTCTCATCAATTCTGTCTTCCCAGTCACATGCAGCGCGCGTATCATGCGGCCCCTCCTCCACACCACCATCGGTTCGGTAATTTGCACTAAATTCAGCAACGCTGAGAAGTTCGACTGATTACTTAGCGCCCCGTCTGCGTGCGAACTTGCGTCATGGAAGACCTTGATCATCTCTTAACCTTGCCACTTGGGCCTTCCTGATCAGCGCTCTACAGCTTCGGCTTGCTGATTCTCCCTGCCGCTACAAGCAACCGCCCACCATCTGCAACCAGGTGATGTCCTGTGGTGTATGCACCTGCAGGACTGACTAAATATAGCACCGATGCTGCCATCTCCATCTCGCTCGCCGGGCGCCTTGCCGGCATGTCGAAGGACAGCTTAAGGTTCGAATTCGGATCATTCTCATCTATGGAACACATGCCGCTGGGGAATATTCCTGGCGCTATGGCGTTGACTCGGACTACCCGTCATGTAAGTATCAGGCGTTCGGCTACGATGCCAGAGCGAGTAGCCCACCGTTGCGAAAGGGGATACGCACTGTAGTGATCTGCAAATTCGGCCGCCATGATTCTTACCAGATGATCTACGGCCGCCTTACTGATTTGATAGGCCGGTACGAATTGTGCATTGTGCCGGCCTGCAGCACTGCTGAAGCACACCACGCATCCACGCCCATCTTTCCCTCCATTCAGTTTTGCCGCCACTCCCAGCGGGCTGAGAAGCTCAGCTGTCAGGTAGTACTGCGCCATGACGTTGATCTGAAAGCTCCGCTCCATGTCCTCCCAAGCCAGACTCTTGGTAGCTTCGACAAGAGACTCAAGCGGCTGGCCCGGCTCGAATATCTTATCATTCAGTATCCTGATCCCAGCCGCGTGCACGAGTATATCGAGGCTCGAATGCGTAGACATAATACGTGATGCGACGCTGCGGACGCCTGCGTGGGTGCTCAGATCGCCCTGAACTATAGAAATACCACCGGGAAGCTCCAGGTCTTCTTTCAGGCGGCGGAGGCCGGATGCAGCTGTTTCGAGGGCTGACGTGGAGAGGTCGATAAGCGTAACAGAGGCGCCATTGATGAGAAAGCACTTTGCAAAAGACGTGCCGAGGCCACCAGCTGGAGTTCAATGAAGTGTGTAAGCTGCGGGTAATTTCGTAGCATCGATGGGAGTTTTGACCATCAGGTCCGAATTGATCGAGGGCATCGAGATCTTTAGGCAATAGTGTTCACTTACCTCCACCTGTGATTACTGCGACGCGACCCGGAATAGAAAATGCTTTTTCTGCCTTGAGATCTGTCATGTCGCGATGCTAAATCTACTGCAAATAAGAGGAAAATATGAATGAAGAGGTAGGGATGATTTAAGAGTAACTTCCAACTGGTCAGCCTAAGAGTATTTTTAAGATTTCGCACTCCTCATTTTTCTGTTGAACAAGAACGCGACCGCCCATTCTACATCGGCAACTGGAAGCGCGCATCAGCGTTCGCGAGTATTACGCACGATAAGACCCAGACGTATGATGATGGCAGCGGGGATTCCCGAGTCTGTTGAGTAGTCCGACGGGGATATCCGATGGAGGGGGTTAAGCTAATCATACACGCTGCGTTGAGCTCCCACCGCGGACCTTGTATGGACATCCGAGACATCGGCAACTGTGTGTCATTGAAAAAAGGTTGCCTGCATAAGCCTAAGCCGTACAATCAGTAGCGCTGCTCTTATAAAGCTATCCAGCAAATTCCTCGGCACGGAGCGGAGCTGGCTACTTTTCCAACGGCACCGTAACCATTCGTCCGTCATTTCGTCCTCTTTTGTTTTGCTTCTGGCTCAAATGGCAAACATACCTCAAGGTCCACTGGCATTTATCCTAGAGAACGTCCGCCCGATTACCGTTATCTTCTCGGCGATTCTACTCGTCTATTTCCTGTATGTCGCAGCTTATGGCACAGACGTACCGCACATTCGGGGAATCCCTGAACCATCTGGCGCCGTTCCTTTCTACGGGCACATCAAAGCCTTAGGCAATGATCATCCTTCCGCACTGCAAAAATGGTCGGCTGAGAATGACTGGCCGCTGTTGCAGGCGAAGCTCGGAAACAGGCGGATCATTGTTCTGAACACATTCGACGCGGCACAGCATTTCATCCAGAAAAATGCGAGCGCGACTATAGACCGGCCAATCTTTTGGACATTTCATAAGATGGTCAGTAACACGCAGGGTACGTCGAAGAAGTCTATATATTCATTCTTGAATCGATCTTCACGAAATCTTGCGTTGAGGAGCGAGGAGGATACAGCTTTATCTGGAGTGGCATGAGTTGACTTGCTCACGAAAGGTGCCACAATTGGGACTTCGCCTTGGGATCAATCCTGCAAGCGCAAGCGCACCGCTGTCGGGGCCTTCATGACACGGCCCGCCATCCAACGAAATGCACCACTCTACGATATTGAGGTCCACGGGCTGGTGGCCGACATGTTCGCTGCGGCCCTGGACGATTCTACCAACAGTCTCACCAAAGAAGTCGATCCGCGCATCTTCTTCCTACGGGCCACGCTCAACTTCACGACGCTGCTCTGCTATGCCTCCCGCTTCGACGACGTCTCAGACCCGCTGCTGCACGACATCCTGACGACAGCACACACGGTGAGCACGTTCCGCAGCACCAACAACAATATCCAGGACTACGTTCCTTTCTACCGGTACTTGCCGAACCCTCGGAGTGCGCTAGCCAAGAAGATCACGGCCAAGCGCGATGTCTGGTTGGATGCACTATTAGCTCGCGTTCAGAAAGCAGTCGACGCCGGTAAATCCGTCGATTGTATCGCCGAAGGCTTGCTCAGGGGAAAGTCCGAGGTCAAGCTCTCCGAGGCGGAGATCCGAAGCATCAATGTTGGACTTGTTTCCGGAGGGTTCGAGACGCTTGCGACGACGGGTATTGCTGGGTTAGGGGTCCTGAGCACAGATGAAGGACAGCAGGTTCAGCAAAAGGCGTATGACGCCATCATGAGCGTATATGGCAGTCCTGAGGAGGCTTGGGAAAAGTGCCTCTTGGAGGAGAATGTTGAATATGTTGTTGCACTGGTCAGGGAAATGCTGAGGTACTACTGTGCGATTCAGTTGTTGCCACCCCGGCAGACATTCAAGGAGATGGAATACAATGGCGTGAAGATTCCGAAGGGCGTGACGGTGTATATGAATGCTCAAGCTATCAACCACGGTAAGTAAAAGGGGATGATTTGGAGCGTAATACGCTGACAATTGAACAGACAAGACGGCGTACGGGCCGGACGCGCACGTCTTCCGACCCGAGCGGTGGCTGGATGCAGACAGCAAGTTCAAGGTTCCGGCTCCCTACCACTATTCGTACGGTGCTGGATCCAGAGCTTGCACTGCCATTGCGCTCTCGAATAGGATTCTCTACGCTACCTTCGTGAGGCTGATCGTCCATTTCAAGTTCTCAGCCAGCAAGGAGGCGCCACCGACCACGGATTACATCGACTTCAACGAGAACAGAAAGGACGCCTCCGTATTACCCAAAAGGTACAGATTGAGGCTTGAGGAGAGACAGCCTAGGGAGGTGCTTCTGAGAAATCTGGCACAGAGCAAAAGGGCGACTTCGCACTTGGTGCTGACGTGAAGGAGCAGGAGGCCTTTGTCGCCGTTGCAGGATGATCGTGCGTTTCCGCTAGTCAAGATATAGAAAATCGAGATGTGTAGCGCCACGAGAACAGAATCATTCATATATTCGGCTGTCCTGCGGGGCCGGATGAGGATTTATTGCCTTCTTATGGACATCCAGGTCGGCCAAAAGCATCTCTACAAAGGCCTCCCAAGCTTGCACGTAGGAACTCCCTGGTTTCCACCGCTCGGCGAAAGAGGCTAGTAGGGTAGAGCACTGCAGGAGAGGTTCCATAGAAGAGCCTTTCTGTACAGCTGTGGTAGGTGTTTGCGGAAGAACTTTGGGCTCTCCTTGCTTGCTGAGAATCAAATAAGCGCCCCAGACGGCTCCGGCCAGCAGCACAGATTCCATAGTGATCCAAATGCTCAGGATCCGGTGTTCTCTGTTCAGTTTGGAGGTGGAAGCGATGTATGCAGATGCGGCAGCGGCAATTTTGCTCAGGAGCTCCGGTGAGCAGCTGTGAGGACCTGCTGACGGAGATGTAAACAGGGGGTGGAGGGCAAGATAGATCTGCGCCTGGGCCAAGGACATCTCCGAGAGGTGAAATTCCGGCACTATTCTGAGATTTAGAGGAATCAAGGCTTCCAAGTCACCTGGAGAGGGGTCGTGGTTGAGGGCAAAATGCTGGCTGATGGCGTACACGGTGCGGTTGGCTTGCAATGTCGAAGAGAGGAAGTCGTACTCGGGAGAGAAGGCACCCAAGGACGGTGGGGCCGAGTTGCAAAGGAGGGAGGGCCGATGGAAATGGCACGACAGAATACTGTGGAGAATTAGAGAAGTGGTAGAGGTCAGGTGGGTAGCGGATACCTTTCAAACGAGTAGAGGCAGAAACCGATCCGCTGGCAATCGTCATCAAACTGTTGGCTCTCCTCACACACTGCCACAAACATGCGGGAGGCGGATCCAACGGTTTCCCAAATCGAGCCTCGAGAGGAGCCAGGAGAGACAAGGTCGAGAAGGACCAAGAAGCAAAGGGGGAGTATGGGCTGAAACGGATCGGAGGACTCTGAGCCATCGGTAGGATACGAGCGGGCGAGGTGGTCAAAGAGCTTCTCAGCCCAGAGAGAAGCCGCGACGCTTTGATCTCTGTCCAGGTCGCGGGCAACCAGAGCTGAAGCGACGGCAAGCGTTCCGTGAATGCACAACTTCTCAGCGTCACTGGCAGCTTGACGAAGAGGATTCTCGTAACCAAGTAGCGAGCGCAAGTGATCGGGAGAGAGAAGCGGGAAGCTTGGCTGAACAGCTTTTGCGTAGTACTCGGCGAGGGCTCGCTGGACCTGAGGGTGCTGCAGCGACTGGGTCTCGAGCTTGCCAGGGTTTGTTTTGAGGTTCAGCGCGGGGAAGGCAAGAGAATGTTGATCATCGCCATCCCGGAAACGCGCGATGAATCTGGGTAGAGGGCTGGGATTGGAGGCGTCGTTGGCAAGCTCTCCCCGCACCAGAGCGGCAAGAAGATTTCCCAGGAGCTCGGCTGAGCTGCCAGGGCCCAGGTACGAGTCGGTGGAGGCATGGCCGGAGCCCACGGCCTGAGCATGGCGCGGCAGCAGGTTGAAGTCGGGCGCCGAGTGGAGAAGCGCCGCTGGATTCGGCTGCCGGGGAGCAGGAGTGGTTTGCGCGGCTCGGAGCGCGCGTATTTCGGCCTCGAGTTGCTCGACCTTGACGTTCAACGCATGAAGGTAGCTGGAGCAGGGTCGGGTCAACGGGCGCCAGGCACATCTCTGGGGAGCCGCACCTCCGCGGGACCTCGTGGCCCAGCGAGTCATCCAAAAAGAGGCACTCGGTATCGACGAGCTGGCACGAGCTGCACGACGGGAGCTGAAGGTCGCACTGGCGGTTGTGGGTGGAGGTGAGCGGGGCGCGAATTACGAGATCGATGGAGCTGGGGGAGGAATGGCGAGACCGGGCACTGACCTTGATGCGTCTTTTGCGGCATCTCTTGCACGTCTGGAGCGCCATGCGGAGAAGACGGGCGGCAGAGGGAGAACGTGGGAAGTAAGCAGGCTGGGGGGAGCTGGCGCACCTGTAGCACCGCGCCTGTAACCTGGAGCACGCGCACCGCCGCCGGAAGGAAGGGGAGGCGTTAAGCCGACGCGCGATAAGGAGATAGGCGAAGGAACGAAAGAAGGAAGGAAGGAAGGAAGGAAGGAAGGGAAGAAAGGTCGTGGCCGCCGGCAACAGCTCCCAGCTTCTTCCAGCTCCCAGCTTCTTCCAGCTCCCAGCTTCTTCCAGCTCCCAGCTTCTTCCAGCCGTCTGTCCAGGTTCCGCCGTGTCCGCCTCTTCGCCGTGTCGCGTCAATTGCACCCTGCATGTCTGCGGCAATGGGCGGCGGCCAGACATGCCTCCCGTCCGCACCTCCAGCTCCAACCACCGCATAACCAAGGCCTGCTACCGCTGCCGCCACCGCAAGACCAGATGTGACCTCCGCTTCCCCACCTGCGGCGCCTGCGAGCGCGCGAACGTGCCCTGCGTCGGCTACGATGCCGTCGAGGGCCGCGAGCGCCCGCGCAGCGACGTCGCCTACCTCGAGGACAAGGTCGCCCAGCTGGAGATCGAGCTGCTCCGCCTGCGTTCCGAGCAGTCTGTCGACCGCGGCAAGCTGGTCGACGCCGCCGTCTCCGCTCTGACCCAGTCGCTGGCCACCTCCATCGCCGAGCCATACCAGCACCACCACCACCGCGCCCACAATCATTCCTCTCGCCCCTCTTTCGTGCCCCGTCACCCGCTCGTCTCGCTCAGCTCACCCGTCTTCCTCTCGCAGTCTCCACTTCCCGCCCTGCTTGTCGAGGGCGAACACGCCGACCCGCCCCCGGAAAACACTCGCTGCAGCACCATCTCCCTCATCCCCCGCCATGTCATTGACATCATGCTCAAGAACTACACCGACATCTACCTTCCCCAGGCGCCTTACATAGAGGAGGCCCAGTTGCGAGCCTCTTGCGAAAGGGTCTTTGCACAGGACGGCGCTGCTGCTTCCCATTTCGACGTCTTCCTCGTGGCCATTGCCCTGGCAATCAGCGTGCGATTGCCTTCCCATCCTCCGCAGCAATGTTGTCCGGCTGACTTCGGCAGGCCACAACGCTGATCCGCCATGACGAAGCGCGCGCCACCGCCGCTGCTGAGGAATTCTGGAACACCGCCAAAAGCCACCTCGCTTACATCAGCGACGAGCAGCCCTGGCAGCGCCTACGCGCCCTGCTCCTCCTTACTCATTACGGTTTTGTCAACCCGCGTGCTGTCAATGTGATGAACACCATCGGCGCTGCCCTGCGCCTCGCTGTGCAGCTTGGCCTTCACCAGGAGCTTCCCCACTACGAGCAGGCCAAACTGGACCGGTCTACCCTCGACATCCGCCGTAAGATCTTCTGGGCCGTATACAGCGTGGATGCGTGAGAATCTCCCTGCCGCTTCTACGTATGCCAATGCTGATCAAAGTGTCAGTGCATGCCATTTCGTCATCGGCAGGGCCTTCGTGTTCCCCCGCCGTGCAATCACCGCAAAGGTAAGCACTGTTGGCTGTCCGTACGGCCAGCAGCCCCCTTCAAGCTAATCCCGGAACGCAGTACCCAGAATCACTCTTCGGTAGCTCGGATCCCTCCGGCACGGAACAGTCCCCGGTCACACACATCTGGCCACTGCGGCAGTACGAGGCCGAAGTGTCAGCCATGCTTTCCAAGAATGGCGCCTCTCTGCTTTCTCCGTGCCCACTTCCTCTGGATACGTGGCGCAAGCGTGCGGTTCAACGTATCGAGGAGTGGTATGCTGCCACTCACACGAGCGGAAACGGCCGCCCAGGAGAGAAGATTGAGTTTCGAGAGCTTATGTATCAGACTAACATTTTCCGCCTCAACGCCCCGTCCGTCAGGTTTCCAGACCCAACTCCGGACATGCGGAAAAACGCCCTGAACGCCATCATCTCGATAGCCAGCATTTATTCTCGGAACACGCGGCTCGGCAAGCTCTTCTACATCTGGCACGCCCTGTACCAGCTATTCGAATGCGGTGTGTGCGTACTTGAGACCGTCATCTCCGCCGTGCGCAAAACAGCCGCTGGGGAGCCCTGCTGCCTGACCGGCTTCGATGCCGCGGTACTCACCAGGACGATCAGGACGATCCCTCAACTTCTGCGCAAAATTTCCCAACGCTGGCCCAAAGTTTCGACCCACGCAAAGTTTCTTGAAGATCATTCCGGCCCCGCGTTGGACTGCCTCACTCGCTGGAACGCGGGAAATCTCCAAGCAGTATGCAGCATGGATCTAAGCGCCGAAGTTGCTCTCCGTCGCCTCATGGTGCCACTCGAGCCCTCTTCACAACAGACGCCACAGGCACACCGGCATGGACCGCCAGCGGATCCTTTAGCACAGCTACTTTCTGCCGCCACTACGCCGGTCCCACAACATGTCACCCTTGAATCATTCGATGATGACCAGCTCCCTCCCATGTTAGATGGTGTCCACGCCGACGTCATGTCCAACATTCAGACACCCATGGATGGCTCGTGGAATCTGGAGCTGTTCTGGAATCAGTCTCCCAATGGCCTGGCGCCAAGTCTCAAGAGTGACGAGCTGAGCTGGGACTTCCCGGGTGTTGACCTCGATCAAATCTTTGCTGCTTTTAAAGACGGGCAGGGCCTGTGATGGCTTGATCAAGGACCGAGCCGCTCGCTGTAAGATACAAGGAGAACATGGAAAGGCGATGCTACAAGTAAAACAAACAAGCTCCAACCCAGTGATGTAAAACTTATACACGGATCTTCCTAGACATACGTTCGAATCCAGTCCGGGCGCATTTATTGTTGATATTTGCAATATATTTCCCTCTTTCTTTCCACACAGATACCTATTCATATCATTCCAACTGCCTGCCCTTCCTGTTTCCAGATTTTCGCATCTTTCATGACAAAATCGACCTTCCTCAAGGCGCTAACATCGTCGCGCGGATCCCCGTCCAAGGCAATGATATCGGCTCTGCAGCCTGGCTCAAACCATCCAAACTTCACTCCAGACCAGTCACCTCCACATGCTTCCCAGCCACCAATCATGCAAGCCTCCAAAGCATCCTCTACTGTCATTCCCGCCTCGATCATCAACTCCACCTCCCTGATATTCTCTCCGTGGGGAAATGTGCCTGTATCTCCTCCTGCAGCGAATCTCACGCCCATTCGATACGCCAGCCCCGCATTCGCCAGGATGTCCTTGAACCTGGGCTTGTGCAACCTCTCGCACACAGCCAAAGTCGGTACAAATACGACCTTATTCTTCACCATCTCCTCGAAGAGCTCCTCGCTTGCAAAATAGCTGTGCTCAATCGTTGTCGCCCCGGCCCTCGCCGCACCCAACCCAGCCTCAATCGTTCCGCAGTGGGCGGCAACAGGGCATCTAGCAAGCTTCGCCTCCCGCACAATGACGTCCATCTCCTCCTGGTCGAACACCATATAGTCCGGGTTTGGCTGCTCTGGCGGATGGAGCACGGGGTGGGTAACGCATGATCCTGCGCCTGTAGTCGGCGTAGAACTTGATCACGTCAGCGCCGGCCGCAACGCGGCGTCTGACGGCCTTCCTGCACTCGAGCGGTCCATCGACAGCCTCGCCGCCGGCGGGCAACGCGCACCCGCCGGACCCGCCGCAGCACGCGTCGCCGTTCTCCGTACGTGGCTCGTAGGACCCGGTGGATGCCAACACTCGCGTGGCTACGAAGAGGCGCGGGCCGGGGATCAGGCCGCGCGCGACCGCGTCACGCACGTTCGCATCGGCGTCGCCCATCGACTCCGATCCCAGATCACGGTAGGTCGTGTAGCCCGCCAGAAGGGCGGTGCGGCAGTGCTTGGCGGCACGAAGGATGCGCTCAGCGGCTGATTCATCGCGCTTCTGGTTCAGCGACGGCCGCTCGTCGTATGAGTGCAGGAAGATGTGCGTGTGTGCGTCGACGAAGCCCGGCGCAACGGTTTTACCACGGAGGTCAAGATGGGTTGCAGGGAGGGGATCGGGAACACCGGCGGAAGGCCGGGTCGTGAAGGATACGATGAGTCCAGTCTTGCAATCAACGGTGACGGACGCGTTCGTTACGAAGGCTTTCTTTTTGGGATCAAAGAGAAGGGAAGTGTGGATCGTGAGTGTATCGGCCATGCTTGTTTTTGTAATCTGCAAATGACGGCCAGCAACGGCAGAAAGGAAGGCAGAACGTGGAATGAGCAGGAAAAGCAAAGGCGCTTGATGTCCATCAGCAAGATAAGTTGATAGCACCGCAAAGTATTCCGCAACGCTTGAATATTTCCGCCTTATCCCACTCCTCCTCGCAAACTTATCAAACAAAGTGCTGCACGGTATCAGCAGCAGCCTGCTATTCGTGACGAAAGATGCGTGCAGCTGCAGAATGACGCCGTTCTCCGCACTGTTCATCGGTCGGAGTTCTCCTATCGGGCGGCTTTGTAGAGCGGGCTTGTCCGTCTCGGCAGTCCGTTGCCGAAGGCCTGGAAGTAGCCGCAACAATCCAATACACAGTGTACCTTCAATCGACTGAGATATAGCCTGAGTTCTTTTGATATGGCTCTTGAGTTTCTTTATTCTCTCCATTTCCTTCTCGCAGTGCTTTGACGCAATCGATACTGAACTTCGCATTCACGCTGACCGACGAGATGTGCCATACAATCTTTCACGTGTCTACATCAACGCCTTTTTTTCAAAAAGCAGCAAAAGATGTCTGTTTAACAACTCAAGCTCCTTCGCATGTGAACAAACAGACTCGCCATACCCTCGAGTTGTCGAGTTCGTAGTGCGCACCGGTGCTCATCTGGACCAGTTCCAACGGCTGTTTGCTGCACCAACTGGCATACCTTCTTATTTGACGGCACGCAGAACCTCATTCCTTGCCTGGTCGGGGAAATGGAGCATGACGACCCTTTCTTCCCCTTCCTTTAACCGCACAGAGCCGCCTTGATCTTGGCTTCTTTCGGGACCGGTTAAATCCTTAGTAGGCTATTCCGGGTAAAGAGACGCCCCGCGACTGGTCCTACAACGCCATAAAGGAACATCACATGCCGTGTAGACGCTCAAATAAGGAAGACCAAATCCCCAGCGCTCTTGAGGGGAGCGGTTTCGCCAGCCCCGCCTTTTGATCGAATTCGCAGTCTCCGCCTTGCAGGTATCCATCACCATGGCATCGGAACCTCTGGTCACCCACATCTACACCGCGGATCCCTCTGCCCATGTCTTTGAAGGCAAGCTTTACATTTATCCGTCGCATGATCGTGAAACCGATATCAAATTCAACGACAATGGCGATCAGTACGACATGAACGATTACCACGTCATCTCGCTCGAAAACGCCGGCGGGCCGGCAACCGACCACGGCGTGGCACTCAAGGCGGACGACGTGCCGTGGGTATCCAAGCAGCTATGGGCGCCCGACGCCGCCACCAAGGACGGAAAGTACTACCTTTACTTCCCCGCACGAGACAAGGAGGGCGTGTTCCGCATCGGTGTTGCCGTCTCGGACAAGCCCGCGGGGCCGTTCAAGCCCGAGCCCGAGCCCATCGCAGGGTCCTACAGTATAGACCCGGCCAGCTTTGTCGACGATGACGGCCGGGCATACCTCTACTTCGGCGGCATCTGGGGCGGACAGCTGCAGTGCTGGCGTCCGGATGGCTCCTTCGATGCCTCGCAATCCGGCCCTCACGAGCCCTCCGGCACTGGTGTGCCTGCGCTGTTTCCCCGCGCGGCGCCTTTACGTGACGACATGCTACAGTTTGCATCCCCCCCGCAGGAGCTACGCATCTTGGACGGGGAGACGGGCAAACCGCTCGAGGCGGATGACCACGACAGGCGCTTTTTTGAGGCGGCATGGATGCACAAGTACAACGGGAAGTATTACTTCTCATATTCGACTGGCGACACCCACTACCTCGTCTATGCGACTGGAGATAGCCCGCTTGGGCCGTTCACCTATCGCGGCAGGATTCTGGAGCCTGTGCTGGGATGGACAACGCACCATTCGATTGCCGAATTCAAGGGAAAGTGGTACTTGTTTTACCACGATTGCTCTCTGTCGGGAGGTGTAGACCACCTAAGAAGTGTGAAGATGAGGGAAATTTTCTACGACGCGGAGGGGGACATCAAGCTGACGTCGGGGTAAACTTCTCTGTGGCCCCCCGTAAAACAAAGAAAGAAAGAAAGAAAGAAATGGATTTGCAGTCGGCATCAGAAACCTGTTCCGGACTGTTGCGAAAGGAATGGCGCTGGCGTGGAAGGACTCTGAGAATCAAGTTCATTAGCGAAGGATCAGGAATGGCCGCAACCGTGTGGTACCTTCATCGGCTGAGATACGTGAAAGATAGGCTACCCGGTTCCCATGTCTCTCTGAATCGGAAGGCGATCCCTGTTTGAAAGAAGCTTAACCATCGGTGCCAATCCGAAATAAAACATGGCTGGCGGCGGAATATCTCCCGTTGCGAACGACAATTGGCGGAATGGCGAAGCGGTGTTGTTTTAAGGCAAGCTGTCATGGCCGAGCCAGGCTCGGGTGCAACCCTAAGCGCGCCCCTGCATCAGACATGAGGGGCCGCCCCGGATCGCCCTGCCCATGTGTGAAGCCGCGGAAAGCGTCCGCGCGTCCCGCATGAACGGCGTTGCTCTCTGTTGTGGGCAAGCGCCTCCGGGCACCTGAAGCATTTCGCACCTGAGATCCAACTCCTGCTTTCTCTGGATCTCCTCTTCATTTCGGCATAGGAGCGTTGGCAGATGGCAAAAGCCAAGCTCCCATCGGCTCGACAAGCAGCATCGCGCGATCTCAGTATGGCAGTTTGCCGAGTCTACCTGTTCCAGGAGCCTTGGCTATCACTTCGATGAGCTGGTGGAGTTCCCTCCTTGTTTGCTGTGTACGCAATGCCCCGTGGCTTCGAAGCTGCGCCACAGCCGCGTGTTTTCTCTGGTCCCCCGGCCTGCCACGGTCCACGTGGACGCCTCACGTTAAGCTGCCGAAGAGGCCTATCGCGCAGCACGATCCAGAGGTGCATGCACATAGGTTCCTCCACGCCGGGTCTGGGGGGGGGGGGGGGGTGCAATGCAGGTGCAGCCGAATCAAGAGGCGAGAATAAAAAATCATGCGGGCGCTACGCGAATCACGAGGGCTTCTCAAACGTGGCTGTCGCTGTCCAGAACACGCGGCTGTCAGCTCTGGGTGCAGATCTGCCTCAGCTCCAGCCATGGCGCGAATCACCGGCGGTGCTGCAAGGGCGAAACACTATGCCATTGGCCGCTGCCGGGTGCGGCTAGAGCATGGCGTCTGATGTTACAGCAGTCACGAAGATATGCCGCCCGGCATGTGCTGGCGGCTCAAACGCTAGGACTGGTCTGAAGCTTTGTGTTGCAGCATCCGCCTCCCCCTGCGACGACGAAACTCCTTGTTTTGCTCAGCTACCCAGCCCAGCCGCCCGCGGCGCCTCTCGTAACATATGTAGAGCCGCCGACCCGCCCTCGCGTGCGCTCCTCCTCGATCTTTTGGGGGTTGCGCTCTTTCTAATTACCCTCCAATGCCGACATGTCTCACTCTCACTGGTCCGGCCCAACAGTACGGTTAACCTTGATTCCCTCAGATTGGAGCGAAGCACTGACATGCAGGGGTGCCAGTTTGCCTCTCACTCTCGGACCGCCGCGATTCTGGCCGGAAATCTCATCCCACAAGTAATTGCGTCCGCCTTCGTAATCGCGAGAATAATCTCCAAAGGATGGATACGTCGTGCATGGGGCGCGGATGACACCATGCTCTGCGTTGCGTGGGTACGTCTGCAGGGCCACAACCATTGCCCGCTCGAAGCTGACGGAATCCAGGTAACTTCGCTCATTCTCACGGTCCTGTCCTGCCTCCAGACCGAGTATGGCGCTGGTATCCATATCAACGAACTACCTGTCTCGGCCCTTGAAGCAAACCTCAAACTCGACTACGCATCGCGAATCTTCTACAACCTCGCCCTCTCCTTAACCAAGATAACCATCTGCCTTTTCTACTTTAACATATTTGCCGACCCGCTTAATCGACTGCTCACCAAAATTGCCCTGGTTTTCATAATCTTATACACAATCCCGCTCGAGCTTGTATCATTGTTCCAATGCACCCCGGTGGCCGCAATCTGGGACAGGGAGATCAAGAACGCCAGATGCGTCGATATGTTTCCGCACTTCATCGTGTCGGCGGCATGCAATATGCTGGCGGACGCGTGGCTGGTTGTGCAGGTAGTCCCGAACATCCTGCCACTTCAGATTCCGAAGCGGCAAAAAGTCATCCTTTTGTTCGTCGTCTCCCTTGGATGGCTGTAAGGGCTCCCCTTCCTCTTCCCGTCTCCTGTGTGCAGGAGTGTCAAGGCTGACCCAGCCCAAACAGTGTCATAGTCGCGAGTATCTTTCGCATATGCCGCCTCAATGCCGTCACAGACAAGGACGATTTCACCTGGGCCGACTACGACTTGACCGTTTGGTCTGCTGTTGAGGTTGACGTCGGGCTTATCTGCGTCGCCGCACCCGCCACGAAGCCACTCTTCAAGAAGATCGCGCCCGAATTCCTCCGCTCCCTCACAGATAAAGCGTCCAATCCTTCCGGTGGCCATGCGCTTGGGACCATGGCACGCCGTCCAACCGCGACCCTCCCGCTGCACAGCCGTGATGGCGTTGCCGAGACGAAGACGGCCGGGTCTTTGAGCCGCAACTGGGATATCGGTGGCTTATTGACGACGTTCCGTGGAGATGGCGAGAGCGTGAGGAGGACATCGGTTGGGAGCCTAGGCAATATTGTGAAGAGCGTAGATGTTACGGTCGAGACACACGACTTGGAGCGGGCCTCTGAGTCAGTTCATGAGGTTGGATCGTACCGAAGTAGCTGGGGCTCTAATCTAAAAATTCAAGCATGATAAACTTTCACGAATAACAAACGATTGCACTTGCGTCCTGAATGAACTTGTGTGCGTTGAGGCATCGGTCTCGCCGCGAAACGAGCATTCACGTAGCATGAAACCAGATGCTTGGGCAGACGGTCACGGCTGCTGAGAAGCGGATGTTCTGCAGGTGTATCGTATCAACTTTATAAAATGTAACCTCTTCCCTAGAGAAATCGACCAATGGGCTCTTGTTCTTCCCCGATACCTGGCACGGCTGGGCCCTCGGCGTGGGGCGTCCGAACAGGGGTAGCTCGTTCGGACTGCAGATCTCCGAATGTCCCCATAACTACCCCGCCATACCCCGCTACCAGCTTTCGGCCTACGTCAATTAATCACCTCGAAGTCAATGGGAGTCTCAGCGTCTTTTAAAAACCTGCACCAGGTCTTCAATCTCCTATAGAGTCTTTGCTACCTTTTTCGTTTTGTCTTCAACCCCACAATCTTTTCAGACTTCGTCAACCATCAAGATGGTCCATCAAAACGGTGGCAGCTTTGAAATCCCCAAGACTATGAAAGCGATCCGTTACAACAAAATCAAGGATTGGTCGTTAGTCGAAATGCCTGTTCCAGTGCCCAAACCCCACGAAGTTCTCGTCAAAAGTAAGTCTTCCAACACTCCATTTTTAGCAGGTGCGCTAACATTCCGGCCTACGGTCAAATCCTGCGGTATTTGCGGCACAGACTTGCATATCCATAACGGCGACTTCGACTCGCGTATGCCAGTTGTTACTGGTCATGAATCATCCGGTATAGTCGTCGCCATAGGTATCGAAGTCAAACGCGACTTCAAGATCGGCGACAAGGTCACGGCAGACAACTCGGAACTGTGCGGATACTGTCACTACTGCCGCAAGGGGCAGCCATTGTACTGCGAGAATTTCCAGGCCCATGGCGTACATCGTATATTTCTCTGATGCTCCCTCCAGCAGCAGCAACGCTTTCTGACGTGGAATAATAGTGGACGGTGGCTTCGCCGAATACTGTGCATACCCAGCATCAAAGCTATTCCTCTTCACCAACCTGTCCTGGCCCGAAGCTGCGCTCTTCGAGTCTGCCTCCTGTGCCGTCCATGGTCTTGACCGCATCCGGCCAGACCCAGGATCTTCGATCCTGGTCATGGGTGCAGGCCCGACCGGCCTCTGTCTTGCTCAGCTGCTACGACACAATGGCGGCGCCCACCTTGTCCTCGCCTCCAATGCCGGGCCGAAGATGGAGCTTGCGAAGAATCTCGACGTCGCGGATGAGTACGTCGAGTTGCCCCGGTCGGGCGGCCAGGAGGCTCAATGGGCGGCCCTGCGGAAGGCCCATCCATACGGCTTCGATGTCGTAGTGGAGGCGACTGGCGCTCATGCGCTGCTTGAGACAGCCATCGGATTCTGCACTCGCGGCGGGAAGCTGGTCTACTACGGCGTGTATCCGAAAGAAGCCGTGGTTGCCGTGTCACCATCCAAGGTGTTTGGCGATGAGCTGACATTGATTGGCTCATTCAGCGAAATGTACTGTCTGCCTCGAGCTGTGCATTACTTGGAAACGAGAAAGGTAGATGTGAGAGGCATCGTGACTCACACGTTCCCGTTGGAGAAATTTGGGGGTGCACTGGATGCTGTGAGGAACAAGACATGTATCAAGGCGGCCATTGTGTTTGATTGAACGCCGAACAGAGCGCTATACGTGCATACCTTTAGATGGCAGTAAAGATCGACAAATCTTACATTGCTTCTTGTCAGTCTACGTGTTTAGCTGAGCTCCAGATTGGTAACCGCTCCTGCCACATTGACCCTCCCGGCGCTCATGACAGCATCGCACAAGTGATCGAGCAAACAAATCCCCATAATGCCTTATACTTCAGTGCATTATGCTTATAGAACGCTGATCTGTCAGTTGCAGCCATCAGTGCAAGATGTTGGCGGGACTGGGCAGCCTCCCTCAGCGACCCGGATTTTTCAGCCAGAACATGCCGGGCGCAACTCGGGCCCTTGAGTGCCGAAGAGGGGAAACTTGTCGCCAACGGACCACACACCTCCGAAAAGATGACCACAGCATTATCAGAGTCAGTTGCCGATGTGGTCCGGTCTGATTTCTACCTATCGACTGCCGACTTGGTCAGGAAAGCCCAGTGGCCTTAACCCGGATATCCCCAGATTCTACTGCAGCCCCGCAAGGAGCCATGCTTTCAGCCAATGAAGTATCACTATGCTTGTCTAAAATCTTAGTTCTGGCTTCCTTAGACAGTTTTAAAAATTCAGTGTGTGGTTGGAAACCCGGGTTAGTTAAGTCAGGGATATAAAATGGACTGTGCATGCCCACAGCGGTTGAAACCCCACCGAACATACGTTCCTATTTTCAAGCTTGACTTCAATATGGTATCCGGCGCTACGGTTGCAGATGGCGATCCAAGGATATCCTATGCGCCATTAGGTATGTATGGTTACTACAGGACGGAAGAAGACTGATCTGATCTGCATAGGCTACTGAAAGGCCTCCTCAAAGAGCGTTACGTCTTTGGTATGGCATGTTTTGCGAGCATCGGAGGAATGCTCTTTGGGTATTGATGCTCCAACACCTCCCATGTGGGCGCCGCTGACAAGCACAGGTATGACCAAGGGGTGATATCCGGAGTTCTAGTCATGAGCAATTTTGTTCGTTTCTCTTCGTAATCACCCAGTCTGCATGACTCACAACCAAGCAGGGCAAACAGTTCCCAACCCTTGCCAACAATCCAACTCTCCAAGGGTGGATGATCTCGGTTCTCACGTTGGGCGCCATGGTCGGCGCTTTTATTAACGGACCTATTGCCGACCGCTATTCGCGGCGCTGGTCTCTTCTGTTTGCCAACATCATCTTCCTCGTTGGCTCTATTCTACAATGTGCTGCGAAGACCACGCCACACATATTCGTTGGTCGAGCCATCGCAGGCATTGCCATCGGCATGCTGTCCATGGGCGTGCCACTGTACCTCGGCGAGCTGGCACCGCCTAACATCAGAGGCAGCCTGGTCTCTTTGCAACAGCTGGCCATCACAATAGGCATTATGGTCGCCTTTTGGCTGGATTATGGGACACAGCACATTGGTGGGACAGGTGCGGGCCAAAGTGATGCCGCATGGAGATTGCCGCTGGCATTACAGTGCTTACCAAGTGTGATCATGTTGATCGGTACCTTTTTCTTGCCGTATTCGCCAAGGTGGCTCATGAGTCAAGGTGAGTGAACTCCGTAGATCTTGTATTGTCGTCATTAATGGTGTCATATAGACCGAGAGGAAGAGGCCCTGGCAACGCTCTGCAGGCTGAGAAGGACAAGACCATCAGACCCGCAAATTCAGTTCGAAATAACGGAGATCAAGACGGCTACTGTATTTGACAGGGAGAGTCTGGGGGCTAGGTTTCCTGGTGTCAAGTCGAAGCTTATCTTGGCTATTCGGCAGTATCAGGAGCTCTTTGTGATCAGGCACTTGAGTAAGCGCTTAATAATCGCTTGCCTTCTGCAAATCATTCAACAGTTTACCGGAATCAGTGAGTGGCTCCAAGGCGCTACGTATGAGGAGTGCTGACATGAGCAGATGCGATTATTTAGTAGGTGCTGGGAAACTAAGGCCTCACTTGTCACTAGTACTGACAAGTGAAACAGCTATGCGCCCCAGATCTTCCGATCCATTGGACTCACAGCCAACTCGGTGGATCTCCTCGCCACCGGCGTGGTTGGGATAATCAATTTCTTCTCCACAATCCCGGCCATAATGTATTTAGATAGGTGCGCTCTTCTTCGAACAGGGGAGTACGCTCTTGAGCTGACAGGTTATAGGTGGGGTCGTCGGACTGTTTTAATCATTGGAGGCATTGGTATGGGTATCTCACAGCTCATTGTTGGTACCCTCTTTGCCGTGTACAAAGACAGCTGGTCCAGCCACAACAGTGCTGGATGGGCGGCTGCAGTGTTTGTCTGGATTTATATCGCGAACTTTGCTTTTAGCATCGGTAGGTCACAGGATCCGTCATGCAGATCCGGCAGTAGCTGATTTAGCGCCAGGCTGCGTCAACTGGATTATACCGTCGGAGATATTTCCTCCAGGGGTTCGTTCGAAGGCAGTCGGTCTCGCCATATCCACAAACTGGCTGACGAATGTGAGTCTACTGCCTCCTGGGTCTTAGCACTGTGCTTTTTGACACGTTGCGCAGTTTATCGTAGCCCTTATTACACCTCGGATGCTACGGTCGATTACTTTCGGCACGTTCTACTTCTTTCTTGGTCAGTCGGTTGTGCCTTTTCACGGACGCCCTGCTGAATAATTTTAGTCTTCTGCGTCATTCTTGTGCTCTGGGTATGGTTCCTAGTGCCAGAAACCAAAGGGGTGCCGATTGAGGAGATGGACAAGATCTTTGGCGGAAACCAGGGCGAGGCCGATATTCGAATGATGGAAGACATTCGGTCAAGACTGGAAGGCCGCGTCTCGATGACGGAATGTGATTGGGGCCAAGGGGGGAAAGGGGATGCCACAGTAGAGCAGAGAGAGGCTGTGTGAAAATGATCGTGCTAGAGAGTACCCAGATCACAGCTTTGCATAATCCACTGCCATGCTTCGATTTGAGCCGGTCTTACTTTTTGGCGTGAGCTTTGTAGAATTCCGCGTCGAATTCTATATTATCAGACATATTATTAATCTTCCTTTCTATGAAAACAAGATACGGCCGAGCTTCGTGTCACATGCGGCTCTATGTACAGCGGAGAGCCATACACCGCACACCCAGGCAGGTAGTTCAAGGCGTCATATACGTGGCAGGGCTGGATATGGCGCCAGAAGCAGGACCGCAAAATGACATCTGCCTGTGCGAAGAATGAGGTGGTTTGCGTAACATAAGCACGCACTACAGGGACGAGATGGAGAGAAGCTAAGGGTCCCGGAATGATTCGCCAACGGGGGGGGGGATCGGAGTTGACCTTCGCCTGATCATTTGGGTGAAAAGACGGACCGTCTGTTCACCCGGCTACCCCGCCCCTCTGGCTCGACTCTCCCGCCAGAATCCGCAAGACTGTGGATACGATACGTCGACCATCCCTTGCCATCGCCAAATCGAAGATAATTGCATCGATGTGCCTTGATGCCAGACGGCCCCCTTGCCAAGCGCTCTTGTAGCAGATGCCATGGGAAGAAGATTAGGGTAAGGATCTGTCAACGAAGCATCACGTGATATGCCGCTAACGCCATTCAGTGCAATCGCGAGTTACCGCAATGTTCTCCATGCCTCCGGGCACAGCAGACCTGCCTGTATGAGCAGCGCAGAAGGACTCCATTGACGCGCAAGTAAGAGATCGCCCTGACCTTCTGTGACTGTACAACATCTCACGCGAAACAGATACCTTACATACGTCGAGACTCAACTTGCCGAAGCGAGAGCATTGGTTCGACAGTATGCCGCTGGGTCCGGAATAGTGTCTGCAACTGTACCGAACGATACGGAATTTCGCGGTCCAACTAGTGAGCCTCCAGGCTCCGCGTTCACTCCTTCAGGCGAACACGGCGCTGCGCGACCACAACCAAATCACCCGCCGAGTGGCGCGGACATTGAATTTTCTCCCATAAGCCCAGCAGTGTCAAACACTCACATTGCTACTAGCACAAACGGCGACACCCTTGACTACCGTTCATCGCAGGGCCGGCACCTTCCTGGCTCTACTTGTACTGATCCGCAACGAGATCGGGAGGCCGCAGGTGCAAAGACAATCACGTTCCCCCTAGAACCAACCCCTGCGTCTGCTTCAGGTAATTTGGAATGGGACGAGCGTAACATCTTGAGGCACGGACGGCTCAATGATGGCATGGGAAGTCTCACAGAAGGCGGGAATGACGGTTATCTTGGTGCGTCAGTTCTACTTCCAGAATATTCCGGTCATGCGTCGGCTGATTCGTCCTGTGGCAGGCATTGCGTCTGGGGCTTCGTTTCTACGTTTGACTGAGCTCGAACAACTACCGGCGAGCGGAGATCCGGTAGATTCTCAGATCTCTAGCACAGTCAGCGGGGGTTCGCCGATACCGTCTGTTCAGCCGACCCCGCCGCCATCGAGACTTGATACCTTTCTCGACGACTACTTCAGTCTCTACCATCCTTCCTATCCCATTATCCACGAAGCCACATTCAGAGCAGAGTACATGGAAGTGATTCCCCGCCCTCACGGAACGCTTTGGCATGTATTATTGTACGTGGTGGCTGCCCTTGGTGCATGCACGTCTGGCAAGTACCAGCCTGGTACGGATGTAGTCCTGTTCGAAGCAGCAAAAAGTAGGCTGTCATTTGACATCCTGGAGACTGGGAGCATGATGCTTGTGCAGGTGCTTGCCCTTGTGGCGAATTACGTACAGAAGGCTAACAAGCCGAACTCCGGTTACAACTATCTTGGCCTGGCAAAGCGAGTAGCTATTGGCATCGGCTTGCACAGGGAGTACTCTAATTGGGCTGTCACTCCTTGGCAAGTAGAGATGCGACGTCGAGTGTGGTGGTGTCTGGTTATCTTCGATGTTGGAGCATCCATCACCTTCTCACGGCCAATTGAGTTGCCTAGCGGAATTGACATCGGGCTTCCACGAAATTTCAGAGATGCAGTATGTGATCCGTAGGGCTATTTGTTTCTTTTTTTTTCTTTTTTTCTCCTGGCAGCTGCTCGCTGACATGATGTAACTGGGAAAAAAGGACCTTACACGGGCAACAGATCGTTTCGTGCCAGAGGCTGCGGAAACGACGATCTACACCAACATTCGCTGCCAAGCCCTATTCGATCTGGCCATCAAAGACATCTACGCCTCGCTCATCAGTGGTAATTACCCCTCGCCAGACAAACTACTTCAGCTTGACGACTTGCAGATCGGGCACTGGCTGGCTGAACTGCCGCCCTATTTTCAGGAAAATACGCCGCAACCCCCTCAATTTTCTCTCTGCCATGCCATCCTACACCTAAGATGGCGTAACTTCAAGATAATCATGTACCGTCCATTCGTGATCCGCTCCGCGATACTGCAGAACAGGGCACGCGCAACTAAAGGTGAGCAGGAAAGCAGTGGAGATGAGCAGCAGAACGATGCTCGGTCACCCATAAATCTAGCGATTCAGAGGTGCCTTCAAGCGGCAGCAGAGACTATTGCTATAACATCTTCAGTCTGGTTCGGAGAGGGCAGTGGACGTGGATTCAGCAGTAACAACACACCGATGGCGTGCTGGTACGGCATATTTTTCCTGTTCCAAGCCGTCATCATTCCCATTGTCTCGCTTCGTAACGAGCCGCAATGCCAAAGAGCAGACGAATGGCGGGGGCAGGTGCGGCAGGCAATGGGCACGCTGGAAGACATGGTTCATGTCAACGCGATAGCGGGGCGCTGTCTGAGGGTGATATCGAGATTATGCGATCCGTTTCTACTCGGAGATGAGGTTGTGGCGACAGAGGAGAGCCCGCAGACACAGCTGAACAACTTGAACTCGCTTCTCTGGCCTCTTGACTCTACCCAGTTTGAGTACGGACCACTCCAGTAAGTAGAGACTTGTTGGTGTTGCTTCTCTCCTGACAAGCTAGGCGCTGACGTGTCAAGAAGAGGTGATAGGGGCATCACTGATTTTTTCAATCAGCTACCAGGCTTTCAGTGGGACTGACCTGAAAACGCGAATGTACCGTTGTGGTTATTTTCCCGCGAAAGAAACTTGGATCGCCTCTCCAAAGCGACTATGCCAATGTCTCCACGACAGCGCCTTCAGATCCACGCCATTTTTACTGGGTCCAATATTGTGCACCCCTGCGAGCTGGACCTTGTTTCTGGGAACTGTCAAATTGCTTATTCGATGCACTTCGCTTCCCCGCCAACGAACGCTTGGTATGCTGGTGTGGAAACGAAGCGCATCACATCAGGATGCATGTGAAGCACCATCAGAGTGAAAGGGCGACTCTCTTGTTTTCATCTCAGCCCGTCCAGTAGAATCAGGATACAGACACTTATCTAGTCAAGCAGCATGCAGCCTCTAACGTGGTGTTTCTGCAGAGGTCGATCATTCAGCCGCACTTAGGAGATGATTCCGGATGCAGGTCCCTTCCATAAGCGTGGGTGAGAAGTGGGTCTCCACCGCCTTCGGCCCATGTCGAGCTGACTACACGCCCGGAACGCATAGCGAGATGGAGCTGGTAGGATCTCGGGGCTCGGCACCTCATCCCAGCCAGGCACGGTCGACATGCGGAATTGCCGGCGGCTACGCCGTGGCGCTGGAATGCAACCCAGCCACGGGTGAGGCAAGAGCTGCGGTACAAAGGCCTGTTTGTTCTCAGAACATGTCGGGGCGAACGCAAGGGGCGGCCGGCGCACACGTGAAGGGGCGTTCAGGCCACGAGGGGGCTTGCAGAAAGCCAGCAGCTGCTGCACAGAGGCAAGGGTGGTGCGCCCACCAATGGCCATTCCGGTTATCGCGTCTCTCTGTTGTTGAGCACAGGCCGGTTCGCGCCATGGCTACAGGTGCGAAGCTCGATCATGACTCCAGTCATAGCTCGGTGTCAAGTCAACAGCATAACACGTGGGTGCAGACGATGTGATACGCAGAAGACGGCTATCGCGGGACTTGGATGAGAGTATATTTAATGGAAACGCCTGGACACTGGTGCCCGACTGCCTGCGGGATTCTGAGCAGTGGGATGACGGCCGGCTGCGTTCTACGCTTGTGCCTGACAGGATCATCGTCGCACAGCAGCGTATGCGGCCCGCTCTTGCACACTTCCCCCCCGGAGCTTAGCGGCGATCGCGGGGAAGCCCAGGGTACTTCCTGCAAGCATCATCACCATCGTAGCTACAATACCGGCTGTGACAAATGGAGGAAGTAGGCCTTGCGCACGCCGGGCTCCTTCGCCCACCGCCACGCCGCACGCCACACCCCTTCTTTGGCCCCCGGCACAGCAGGCTTCCGCAGCGGCCTACGTCGCTAAGACGGGGAAGCACCTGCTAGCTCCCGCCACAGTCTCCCCGGAGATGCGCCCGCCGTACTTGATGCGGCCCTCGGCAGTTCGAAATGTCAAACTGTGCTGGTGTGCTCTAAACTGGCCGACCCGCTTTCCCGTCCGCAAGCGGAACACCGGTAGCTGCGGCGCGTGCACCCCTTTCATCACTTCCTGCCGACACGCGTGCGATCTAAAGATTTGCTGTCTCCATCCCTTCCTTGGAGCTATGGCCGCTAGCTGCACGATATAAATGGACCGTTGAGGGACGAACGCGCCGTATGTAAGCAGCCGTCAGCCGTCAGCCGTCAGCCGTCAATCGTCAATGCCTCCGCTCTCCAACACCCAGGCCTCCTCACCGTCCCTGTGCGCGCGCGGCACGCATCCTGGTCTGCGGCCAGTCTCCACCACCACCACGGACCCTGGGCCGTCAGCTCCTCGGATCTTGTCGATCGTTTCATGCGCGCCAGGATAAGAAAGCCTGTTCAGCATCGCTGATATAATTCGGCCTGCGTCACCGAGCACTCTTGTTCTCTCACGACGACTGCTGCCGCACGCCTGCGGCTGCCCACCGCCGTTTTCCAGCTTCGTCCCGGCAATGCTGCCAAGCATCAAGCCTCACCATGTCCTCGTTTAACGATGTGTACGAGTTGAACGGGACGCAAAAGGTTCTGCGCGCGGTCGTCATCACCTCTCTCACCATCACCGCCGCCTTTATTTTTCTTCGATGCTTTATCCGCGCCCGTCTGCAGTCGCAGTTCAGCGTCGACGACTACCTTCTCATAGTTGCACTGGTACACACACTCTATGCCATTAGCTCCATGGCTGCTCACTGATACAACAACACCACAGTTGGCCCTCGGGACCCAGAGCAGCCTCGGCCTCTATGCCATGGACTATGGTGGCTTCGGCCGCAAAACGTCCGAATTGCCTCGGCGCATATATTTGAAAGGGCTCAGGGTACTTCTTCTTATTGCAACCTGAACTATCTCTACGAAGACATAATTCTGACTTTATGCACCGTCGCAGTGGCTCGTCCTCACCGAATGCACCTACACCCTCGCTTTGATGTTCGCCAAACTAAGCATCGCCTTCCTCCAACTGCGTGTCATGGGCCTCTCCACCATGACGCTCCGCCGCATGCACCACGTCTCCATCGGCGTCAATCTTTTCGTCGGCTTGTACGAGTTCTTCACGCTCCTCTTCCAGTGCTACCCGGACCCGGAAGGCGCGTACCAGCCCGTCATCATCGCCAGCGCCGACTGCACGGACCGCGACCCGGTCGTCATCAGCGTTTACATCTACAGCGCCGTCAACATCATCCTCGACTGGTACTACTCGCTCGCCATGGTGCCGCTCATCTGGAAGCTGCAGAACATGAAGCCCGTCGTCAAGATGTCCGCCATCCTGATCCTCGGCATCGGCGTCTTGTACGCCCCCCAGCCCCTCTTCCCTCCGCCCACGTGCAAACGCCGGAAAGCTGATTCTGCTGCGTAGTGCCTCCGTCGCGACCATCATCCGCCTCAAATATCTCGTTGGGTTCGCCGATTCCCGCGACCCGCTGCTGGCCATCGTGCCCATCGGCCTGTGGTCTTGGATAGAGGAGTGCCTCGGCATGTGCGCCGCCTGCATCGCCACCTTCCGTCCGCTTCTGCGCCTGATCCCAGGCTTGAGCTCGTCGAGCGGGGGGAGTGGTGGGAGTCCACCTTACCACAGCGGCGCCGGGGATGCCGGCCTCTTTGTGACGTGGAAGAGCAGGCTTGATGGACGGAGGGATAGGAGGAATGGGCTGAGACTGGACGATCTGGAGGGTGGAAGCGATACTGATGGAGGGCCCGAAGATGACGAAAGTGAGGAACAGAGGGGTCGGCCGAGGGAGAGCGGTACGGTGATTGAGTACAGTGAAGACCCGATCGTCAACGCAGCGGCGATGGGGTCGGAGCAAGAGAGCGGTCCGCATGCGTTCAGGACACATCAAGCGGAGACAGCTTCCGTGGCCACGACTAAGGACGGCGCCGAGGTCATGACGGTGACAGACGACGCGGGGAGTCAAAAGAGCATGCTACGGCACAAACAATCGGCATCGGGAGCACGGGATTCATGGCGAACGTCTTAGCATGCATTATACAAAAGCTACTGCATAGGTACTGGAGTTGGCGGCACTTTTGTTTTCCTAGATACCCCTTCCTTGGACAGAGGAGCAACAACGCGAGCTGGATATAGTGATTTTCCCGCACACAAAGCGAATGGGCTTTCGCAGTCTATTTGCGAGCCATCGAATGAAATCAGCCCGTGGGCTGTGTCAGCTGCAAGTCCCGCATATGAACGGCCGTTGATTCGAGTATCCTCACACTAGACGGTCAATAAAAATTTGTAGACACGAGAGAGCGTATCAGTTGGAACGGAGACGAGTGTATTTAATTCCTTGAAAACCAAGAAGCCGGCACGAAGGATAGTGAGATGGACACTCTCTTTCGCAACGATGAAAATAATTTTCGACATCTACCCACCCGCAATGCATTTTTGAAGAAGAGCCAGATAATAGAAATATCGGCGCATTTAGGCGCATCCCGAACTCCAAAACCCATGCGATGAAAATGCAGCCCAGATCACCTGTGCTTGTTTTTCTTGCCTTTTTTGCCTTCTCTGGCCGCCTCCACCTCCTTCAGCGCCTCCTCAACCGCTTCGCCAGCTTTTCTCTTCGATCCACCGTTCTTCGTCTTCACGCTGACCGTCGTGCTCTTCCGGCCATCCTGTGCGGCCTTGGCGACCTGACGTTCAGCTTCAGCCCAGTCGTGGGCATCGGCTGATGCAATTTCGTACCTGTGATATTCAATCAGCATGGCTTCTTCAAATACAAAGGCTGAGGCAACATACTTTTCCAATGGCAGAGCGTCAATCATACTCCGCATCCTTTCCCGCTCCGCACGGCGAACCTCATCGGCTTCTTCCTCAAGCTCATCGCCGAGGCTCTGTTGCAGCGGCTGGAATTTCTTGACCGCACCATCTCCTTCCTCACCATCATCATCCGGCGCATCAGGCAGCTCCTCTGCAACTGCACCTTCGACGAGGCTGCGGAAGTGCGTTGATATCTTGCGCATAGTCTTGATGAACATGGCGAGGATCTGAGAGCTGTTGAGATCAAGCTCCTTGCCAACGTCCTCAAGCATACGTCGCTGCAAACCAATGGCGAGTATGAGCGCCGTCTGTAGGCCTGACAACTTAACACCGGGGCTAAGACGGCCTAGGAAGTAAAGTTCGGCGATCTTGGGAAGCATGTCAAGGATGACGTGGTAGTCAAGCATGTTATTGGCGTAGCTATCCAAACGCTTGAGGTCGAAGGGAGAGAAGATGCTGTCCAGCTCCGCTTTTGTGAGCGGCTCGGTCGGGGCAGAATTGTCGTATTTGATCCCAGAAGCTGCGGCCTCATTGATGCTGAGAGCTACCGGTGATTCAAACGTGCGGAATTGATAGGACAAGAGAGATAGGAAGCGGCGTTGGAAATCGCGAGAGAAGGCGCCGAGCCAGCTTGGGTCGGTGTTTTGCGTCTCGAGAGTGCGGAGCATGACGCATGTGTGCTCTCCGGTGAGGTCATTGGCCGTTTGCCGGAGGTATATGGGAACAAACGAAGAGCGCTTCCAGAATCGTTGTAGTTCCTTCGTCAGGCCGTAGCTGACACCAACCCAGTCGAGAGCCGGTGGTTTCCTCTCGGACAAGCGGGCGAAGAGAGGAGGCATCGCCGTGATGTCTCGGACCTTCACGTTGTCTTGCAGAAGATTCGAATCCTCCAGCTCTTCGTCGGTCACGCGAACCATCGTCTCCTCTTCCACAGGTTCTGTCTCAGACAGGCTCGTGAACTTGCTCTCGTAGAAATCGGTGAGGAGCTCAATAGCCTTCCGGCCATAGCCCATTCCGATATAATCAGGATTCGTAGCAATGCGAACGATGCGAGCACCGGAGAGGCCGGCGAACTCCTCGTCCTGAAACTGCTGGCTGACTAACCAAGGAATAAGATCACCACCTGCCCTCTGGCCTCTGCTCAAACTGTTCAGCACGCTTTCCCGGCTGATCTGGCCTTCCATGGCAACTTGAATGACGCAAAGCGGTTCCGGAAGCTTGTTGCTGCCTTCGTCAACCGGAGGAACAAGAACGAACAGCTGATGCGCCGGAGCGTCAGACATAAGCTGGAGATCGTTTGGCGAGTTTTTGTAATGACTCGCAACGTACAAAGCCATCATCTGCTGCAAGAACTTTTCGGAAACGGGGTGGAAAGAAAAGAGGGTATCTCGGTTAACGTGCAAAAGCTGGCATTGCGAGGGATCAGGGGTTCCTTGAGTATTCATTCTGGGTCGTGGAAGAGTTGCGTCCAGGCAGAGCAATTTGTTCAGCCATTTTTCGACTGGGTCTCCCGGCGCGTATCTGATTGACTCCGACAGAGTAATCTCGCGAAGAGTGCGGCCGCCGGGCACAGCGTCCGAGCCATTTCTTGCTTCCTTGCCGGTCGAGCGATCCGCAACGACTTGGTCAGCGCCCTTCTTCGCACCACCGCGAGATTGCTCCCTCAGCTTCTGGATAAGCTTGAGAGAGAGCGACCTGCCAGTGCCCTCATAACCGTTGATTGTCGACGCCATGAAAACAAGGTAGGGGCCCATCAGCTTCTGAACCAGAGGCAGAGGGATGGCGGCAGCCTCGTCAATAACTAAAAGCTCAGCCTGTCCCAAGACATGGGCGTCCTGAGGCTGGATGTACTGAATGGTCTGCCTGTGCTGGCGGTGCACGTTGACACGGACGATGGCCTTGTTGAAATCGGGGTTCGTCGACTGAATGATGGTGTAGTCGACGTGATCCATGTACTCGAGAGCATCGAACCCCTTGAAGACGAATTCGAAGAAGGTCTTCAAATTCTCCGGGCTGGGAGCTGTAATGAAGATGTTGCTGTATCCGTGGGCCACGGCAGCAGCGACAGCGACACCGAGAGCAGCAGACTTACCGCGACCTCTAGCAGCAGTCAGGGTGACGGTGCTCTGGAGGGTCTTCTCGGCGATGGCGTCGATAAAGGTCAGCAACCCCTTGGCTTGGTCAACAGTGCGGGCCAGGGCAACCAGGGAGCCGACAGGTTGCGAGTCCGCCAGCGATTCCTTGATACTCTCCAGCTCCTTCGCCTCTGGGGTCTTGCCCTCGAGCTCTGGGTCGGGCGGCGGCAGCTGGCGCACGTTCTTCCCGCCAGAGATGGGCAGGACGTTCAGCTCATCGTCGACAACCAAACAAGACTCACAGCTCCCCAACGACAGTATGAAGCGCTCATTGAACCGGGCAACAACATCTCCGTGCGCCTCGGTCCGGTAGCGCGAGTGGACGTCCATAGACATGGTGTACAGTTGCTTCAGGCTGGACATGCCTTTGAGCAGCAGGATGACCAAACCTCCACCCTCCACCGTCTCAATTGTGCGGGCAAGGAGGTTGGGGGTAATAGCCTCGAAATCCTGCAGAATGCACATGCCGTAGGTATTGCCCAGGATCTTGTCCGTCTCCTTGTAGTAGACATAGCGGATGTTCTGAGTGGAGACGAAGAGCTCGAACGGGTCGGACTCGTCCGGATCGCGGATCCCACGCTTGATCTCCTTCTTGATCTTCTTTTCGCGCTTCTTGCGGTGGCTAGTAAAGCCCAGCAGCTTATTCTTGTAGGCCCACAGCACGCTCTTGTTCAGCTTGACGTCGACGTTGAGCAGGATGTGGTAGAGGTTGACGATGACGTCCTTCTGGCGGTCGCCGACGACGACGAAGAAGCTGCGCTTGCGCTCCTGGGCGCCATTGCGGATCAGGGCGGGGATACGGGAGTCAATGGCCTTCTTGACCATGATGGGCAGCTGCGGCGCCGGGTCCGCGGCGGACGGAGGTCGAGGTGGGTTTCAGACGGCGAGATCGAGCGGGGGTGCGTACAGGATAACCGGTAGGCGCGCGATCGGAGACAGAGGACGCAGCGGCGCTGAGTAGTTGACGCGTCGGTGGGGGGTAGTGGTGTCGCGCCGGGCGCGGCGAGAGGAGACGGTGCAGAGCAGCGATGGAGGAAAAAAGTGCGCCAAGACTGACTGCAGCGGCGATAAGATAAGGGCCGGACTTCCGCTTCCGCTTCCGCTGGCGCTGGCGACGATGATGGCAATGGTCCCTGCCGCGCTTGACCCCAGCGCCCCATCCACCCTCGGACCCTCTGGGCCTGCGACACACGCGTCCGTCCATCTCTCTCGCTCGCTCGCTCGCTCGCTCGCGCGCCCACCATGCCTCACAGCCTCACGACCGCCCGCGCTCTCTCGTCTTTCTGCTCTCCCCCCCGCTCTGCGCGCGTGCCTAGTATGATATTTGCGGGCTAACACAACTATCAATGGAGCGGGCTCCCGCTCTCTGTGTCGCGTATGCACTTTCCCGCCTGTCTCCGTCTGCCGCATCCCACCGCAGCCTAACTCTCCTGCCACAGAGGCCTGCTCGCCTGCACTGCTCACCTCACTGCCTCGCTCGAAACCTCTCCTGCCCTCGAGCGCCCGGTCCACGCCGCCGTCATTGTGCTCCTGCTATCTGGCGCGGCTTTGTTGCTCTTTGCGCGAGTACGCCCCTTGCGCTCCAAATCCACTGCGTATGAACAGCAGTACGCGCCTATTCCCTTGTCCGATCTCAGCGAAGAACATGCCTCGCGTCCTTCGTCGCCCGTGCCTGCCGAAAGATCCCCCCCGGATTACCACCCGAGGGTCGGCCTGAAGCTGCTCTGCGCCGCTGCCGCCTTCCTCCTGTGCACGCGCATCGAGATCCTACGCCAGGTTACGCAAGGCATTGAGTGCTCCACCCCCACGATTGAGACGATTGTACCAGTGTTTGTTGCAATGGCCGATTGGTGGATAATCAGACGGCACCACCGTCAACCGCGCGAACAGGAGGACGACATGGACAGTACGGTGTACGGCGATTTGTTCGGTGGCATTGCTGCCAGTAACTGGAGACCCATGGCTGCCGTTGCTCTCCTGTGCTGGTCCAGCTCGGCCACCCTCACCCGCGCCTCACCCGCCCACTCCACATACATCTGCTCGCATGTTTCTCGCCAATTTTCGATGATACCCCGACTTCAAGTCGCCGGAGTTCTGGTAGACGGTGTCCTTTCCGTAGTTTTATTTCACCTAATAGACCCTTTCTCGCGGACATCTTGGAGCAGCACCACCAAGGGCGCTTCTTCGTTCGGAATCTCTTGCCTAGTAAGTCCCAGTCTGCAAGCATTGCTAGTCTTCGCATCGGACAACTGCCATTTGGACGCGGTAGACGACTCTCACCACGCATTTCTGCCTCTCATAGAGACTACAGCTCCACATCAAGATCAGACCTTCGTCATACTTCCCCAGTGCCCGTGTCTGTAATTTCGTCAGGATCTGACCGGTTTCTGCAGATATCCGCCGCAGTATGGATTATGATCGGTGCTGGCGTATACTCTTGGGGATCGTCTCATTCCAGAAGTCTGATCAGCCCCACACCACTACATTTTACTTCGAGCGCGATCAAGCTGGCGATTGAGATATCCATTGCTGGGATCTGTGCTCTCCACTCTGTAAGTGTATCACGGTTCTAACTGCGTTTGTTCCCAGCTAACCCATACCGGATACGCACTGCTGGCCTGCTGAATGTCTCCGTCTTGGTTCTCTTCACTTTTGTCTACACCTCTCTCTTCATTTCTACCTGGAACCATTCGCATCCGTTTCCTCCCCTGCCTGGAGGAATGGTCTTTGCGCTGAGCGGCATGGTTATTAGCCTCATCGTTTATTCCGTTCCCGGGTCCTCGCATTCAGGGTCCTCACGTTCAGAGATCTCTACCGTACCATCAAAGCTCGTCTCTCTGTCCCGGTTTCGTGGGTTTTACCCAACTTTAGCCGTTCTATACCTCTTGCAGATGATGCTAGTCTTCCACGGCGATGATGAAGTTAGGTACCATCCGATTGACATGCTCGTTTACAACGCCAAAGAGAGGCACGACAGCTGGCTCGCCTGGGCTTCATCGAGCATGTCCGTCGATACTGCTGCTGCCAACTACACAGCTCGCTACAAACGCCATCCGCCCCCTCGTTTTGACGCTTGGTATGCTTACGCTGTCGATCATGCATCTCTTATCATAGACGACTACGACTCCATTCACGAAGACCTGCTTCCTTACTGGTCGTTGAGCCCTGCCGAGATCAGGGAGCGCACCTGGGAGGCCATAGCCGATCCCTCCAAAGGCATCGGCGGTATCTCCATCCGAGAGGGGAAGGCTCATATTGCCTCGAACGTACCGCGCAATCAACGATTGATGCTGGATGGGGTGGTAAGCATGATTGACAAGTTCGGGCGATGGTTGCCTGATATGGACTTGGCATTCAACCTTAATAATGAATGCCGGGTGTCCGTTCCGTTCGAGGAGATGGAGGACCGGCGGTCGGATTCGGAAAGCTCCTTCAGAAGCAGTGAGAAGCCACCCTCAGAACTCGCCAACGACTTTGGCCACAGTCGTGCAGATGGCTGGAAAGAGCTTCCAGAGGGCCAATCCGACTCGGGTAGATTCGAGACACTGTCTTCGCGCTCTATCTGGGATGAATTTGGCACGGTCTCTTGCCCCCCAAGCTCACCAGCACGTACCCAGAAGGTCTGGAACTATCGAAACTACTGTGCGTCTTGTGCTCTGCCGCACTCTCTGGGCGCTTTCTTCGCAAACTCAACACTGGCGTCAGACATCTGCTACCAGCCCGACCTCGCTAACCTACACGGTTTCTACACCTCGCCGAACATCTTCGTGGGCACTCACACTCTGATACCCATCTTCAGCCAAAGCAAAGCACCGGGATTCAATGATATTCTTTACCCCTCTGCCTGGAACTACATGGACCGGGTGCCGTACGCGCCGTCCGAGGAGCATCCCGATCCAGTCTTCGAAGACAAGAAGGCAACGGTCTTCTGGCGGGGCGCCACGTCGGAGGGATTTGCTGCCGCCGACTCGACTGCCTGGCATGGCATGGCCCGCCAACGCATGGTGCACACGCTGAGCATCTCGAACGACACTCAGGTCGTGCCGCTACCTCACCCGGTTGCCAGCTACCATCGCAAGCTGCGCTACGTACCCGTCTCACCCTCGCTCCTCCGTAACGCCACAGCGGTCGACGTCTCGGTCAGCGACGTGGTGCGCTGCGCCGAGCCGGCCTGCGCCGCGGAGCGCGACCTCTTCGGCACGGCGCCAGAGAAGACGGATTTCCAGGACCACTGGCAGCACCGCTACCTCGTCGACGCTGACGGGTCCGGCTTCTCCGGCCGCTTCCTCGCCTTCCTGCACAGCCGCAGCTTGCCGCTGAAGGTGGCCCCGCTGTTCCGCGAGTGGTGGCATGGCCGCGTCACGCCTTGGCTGCACTTCGTCCCGCTGGATCCGCGGTTGCAGGGCTTGTGGGCCACGGTGACATACTTCTCCGGGTTTGAAGGCGTCGTGGACGGGAAGGAGGTGCAGTGGAAGGGAAGGGGGGACCGGGAGGGAAAGAGGATCGCCAGGGAAGGGAGGGAGTGGGCAAGGAAAGTGCTGAGAAAAGAGGATATGGAAGTCTACTTCTTCAGGCTGTTGCTGGAGTGGGCGAGGCTGACGGATGATGCGAGAGACGCGATCGGGTTTGTGCCGAGTGAGGAGAGGAAGGAGAGCGAAGGCGGAGCTCGAGCAGGTGGGTGAAGATGCGCGCATGGTAAGAACAGCGCTTTCCTCGCTTCTTGAAGCATCAGATCGGCTGTCGTTGTACGCGTGCATCGTGCGTTCGGAGAAGCCTGTTTCCTTTCGTCTAGACCCTCTTCCAATCGTCCTTGAAGAGTACTGTAGATGCACCTGTCTGAAATGTTCGCCACCCAAAGCACCCTGCACCCTGCACCCTGCACCGCTGTGCGTGTGATTCGCGTACTGCACTATGTACAGTACATCCCCCGCATCGCGATCATGGTAGATCTTCCGTTGGGATGAGCTAGCCACACAGCTACCCGGCGGGGTCACAAGCCCCCCTCTCCAACGTCCTCAACAGCCACCACCACCACCACCACCACCACCACCACCCCGTCCTTCCGTGCCAAGCCGCGGGCCAACGCAGATAGCACGCGCTAGCGTTCACCAACCGCGCACGTCGGACAGCGCTGATTTTCCGAGACAGCAAGAATGTCAACACGGTCGCTCCAATCAGCCCGCTCAAAAATAGCTCCGCCACGGCGAGTGGAACGATTCCTCGGATGTCAGCGCTCCGACGGCCCCGTTTTAGCGAGTGTCAGGGGAGAGGGTTCGGCAAAGACGCCGCGAGACGACGCAAACAGAGCAGGCTGCGCTGGCGCGCGACGTTTCAGAGGCTCCCACGTGTGGACTCCGCAAGAATGCACCGTTCCGGCACCGCATTCTCTCTTCGTCGGAGAGGCGCTCGCCAAAACATAAAATGTAAACAGCAGCATCGGGGGATCGGGCAGGCGAGAGCGAGGGGGGTGGCTGAGCACGCGGCGACAGGGTAACGGGGCGACGGGGGTGACGGGCCAAGCACGAGCAGCGGAAGCGGGCTATTGTCGGCCATGGGCGGGCTGTTTCTCGTCATCACGGAATACGAACGAAGGCGTCCAGAAGGCGGCGCTAATTGGTACAGCCCAGCCTTCGGTATCCGGTTTTTTCCTCCACGAGCGCCTCACCGCAGTTATCTTTCCCCCACTGCGTCTTCGCTCTCACACCCGCCCCCCACCAACTGCCGTTGTCATGCCTCCACGGCCGCTAGCGCTGCTCGCGCTGCTGCTTGCTCTGCTCGCGCCCTCCGCCTTTGCGGAGAGGCTGATCCAGTCCCACTCGCTGAACCCGTGCATGAGCAACTCCAGCCTGTCGGCCACGCTCTTCAACGTCGTTTTCACCCCCGGAAACCGAAGTCTCGCCTTCAACATTGTCGGCGTTTCGGATATAGCCGGAAACGTGACCGCCGAAATCGACATCTACGCCTATGGATATCGCATCCTCCAGAGGACCCTCGACCCTTGCGCGAATGGCGACCTCCGGCAGTTGTGTCCCATGAACACCGGCCAGATCAACATCAGGTCCAACCTTGATCTCGATGCGGACGTCATCTCCAGTGTCCCCGGTACGTCTCCTTTCGCGGCCAACGGCTTGCAAGACCGAGGAAAGAGCTGAGCTGACCATTGCGAAGGCATCGCCTACACCGTTCCTGATCTCGACGGCCGAGTCAGGATCTACATCAAAGATGCAAACACGGGTACATCCCGAGCATGCGTCGAGGCCGACCTGTCCAACGGCAAGACTGTGTACCAGCACGCCGTCGGCTGGACCACCGCGGTCATTGTCGTCGCCGCTCTGATTGCCTCTGCCGTTGCCTCCAGCCTCGGCCATTCTAACACGGCCGCTCACGTGGCCGCTTACACCATGTCTCTCTTCAGCTATTTCCAAACCCAGGCTTACGTCGGCATGACCGCCGTCGATCTCCCTCCGATCGTGGACTCCTGGGCCCAAAATTTCCAGTGGAGCATGGGCATCGCCAGGCTCCAGGCATTCCAGGACCTGGCGACCTGGTATCAGCGCTCGACGGGCGGAACTCCCTCGACCATTCTCTCAACGCTGGGCGAGGCTTCGGTTCAAGTGCAAAAGAGGATGGTCAAGAGGGCGGTCGAGCTCGTGCAGAACTTGGCCAAGAGGGCTGAGCAGGATGCGGAGAATAATTCTGTCAAGGTCCGAGGCATCGAGAGAGTGGGCTTCCGCGCCGGGATCGAGCCCACCAACATCTTCCTCACCGGCTACATCTTCTTCGTCCTGTTCACCCTCGTCGTCATTGCTTGCGTGTGCATCTTCAAGATGATCGTGGCGGGTCTGGAGCGGGCCGGAAAGCTCCGCAACAACAAGCTGCGGGAATTCCGCGAGAAGTGGCGCGCCGTCCTTGGTGGAATCATCATCCGCGTCGTAAGTCTTCCCGGACATGCTTCCAGGGCTGGTGCTAACTGGTCGGCAGGGCCTCATCACATTCCCCCAGATCGTGGTGCTCTGCTGCTGGGAGCTGACAGTGCGTGACTCGGCCGCTGAGGTCGTCCTTGCCATCATCACCCTGTTGGCGACGCTGGCCATCCTGGGCCGATCATGCCACAGGGTCGTACAAAGAGCCAGGATTTCGATCAGGGAGCACAAGACGCCGGCCTACCTGCTCTTCTCCGACCATGATTTCCTCACCCGGTGGGGCGCTCTTTACGTGCAGTTCAAGACGGCTTGCTACTACTTCATGATCCCCGGCCTCACCTACATCTTCGTCAAGGGACTCTTCGTCGCTTTCTCGCAGGGCAGCGGCACGACACAAGCGTTCGCCATGATCATACTGGATGCAGCGTACCTAATCATCCTGTGCATCCGCCGGCCGTTTTTCGACAAGAAGACCAACGTGGTCAACATCTTCATCGCCGTGGTCAATTTCGTCGGTTCCATCCTACTCCTCATCTTTACGCAGATCTTCGGTCAACCGGTAAGTGCGTCGATGCCAAGCGTATGGCTTCGAGCTAATGGGCGCAGGGCATTGTCACTGGAGTCGCGGGGGTGGTGTATTTCATCTTCAGCGCGGCCTCGGCTCTCATTCTTCTCATCGTTGTTCTGTCAGCATCCTATCTCGCCATCGTGTCCAAGAATCCGGACAAACGGTACCAGCCAGTCCAGGACGACCGCGGCTCTTTCATGAAGTCACGGGATCGGTTTGGCGGTGAGGAGCTGGACCACTTGGGCATGGTGGCCCGGAACGAACGTAAGTCACGCTAGGACGCTCTGCTATAGGAGCCGCCTCTCTCTCTTTTGCTCAGTACGGCAAGCGTTTGAAGGGCAGAGCAGCTGACTCCCATAATGCAGATCCATACAGCCCGTCGGACCAGAGCTTAGTCGAGCCGGCGAAATCGATCTTGCATGGGGACCGCGAAAGCAAATGAATGGAGGCTTCGGGGAACGGATGAACAGCATCACGACAGGTTTTGAACTTAGTACATAAGCATGGGTGGCGTCTGCGGCCGACAAAGCAGCCCGGTCCTTATTGGAATTGGGAAATAAGCGAAGCGCAGTACTTGCGCAGGGTAATTAATGTTTTCATTGTTTTTTTTTTTTTTTTTTTCAGATTCGGTTGGGATTCCCTACTGCATGGAGGGTTGATATGAGGGTACAGTTCACCATACTACATACGCATTTACTTTTACACCGAGGGGGCGCAGCTTGATATGCCACTGAGATAAAGCGAAGGGGGAGGAATTCGACGAGGCACCCGACAAAATGCTCAGCCCTGCAGTGCCTGATCACAGCCGCCGTTGCCCATCTTGGGCTTAGCTCGGCGCCGCTAGTCAGAGTGATTCATACTGACCAGCCGTCCAGAGAAACCACACTACTCCTCCACCACTCAGCATGGACCTTCTGCTCTATCGCCGCCATCGGTTTGTGCCTCTATATATCACGCTGATATCGCAGATTCCAGCCTCTCACCTCTAGACATCTTTCCTGTCGCCATCTCCTGCTGCGTCCACCTTTTACCACCGCACTTCAGCCTGATCCGCTACTTCACTTCCACCGCCGCGTCTAATATCGGCTGGTCGATGACCAGCGCAATATCCTCGTCCGCAATGACGTCCGAATCAGTCACCTACGCTTCCAAACACGCTATACGATGTGCCAATGAGTCGTCATTGTCTAAACTCGACTCGCCGTTCAAACTCGGGCCGCTTGATCAGCTCGTGTTCCCCATCATACCGGTCGCAGTGGTTTTCGTCTACCGCACACGAGGCTGGAGCGAGCAGCTGCTTCCTCTAGAGCGTCTAGAACGAGCCCTATCGCGTCTGCTGGATTACTATCCACATCTCACCGGCCGCTTGCACATCAACGAGAGCGATGGCGTTCGAGAGATCGATCGCCTGAATACCGGAGCAGAATTGCATGCAGCCCAGTGCACATCACGCCTGGACCAGATCTCATCTACCACCGGCCGCATCCTCCTCTCGGATCTGCCTGATGGCGGAAACGCGCTTCTCGCCCCCTTTGAGCCAACTTTGGACACCGTTTGCAGCGATCCCATCCTGACCGTCCAGCACACCCGCTTCGCATGCGGCGGAGTTGCGCTCGGCCTGCGCGCTCTGCACACAGTGTCAGACGCCGATGGCTTTTTTCAGCTTGTGCGACACCTCGCCGAAGTCTACCGGACGAACACGCTGGCCAGCCCGCCCCACCTCCGTCCTTACCTGTCAGAGCTCTTCCACCAAATGACTCCCGAAGAGCGCGCCGCCGCCCTTCAGTTCAACCCGCCGCTTCACTTCACCACCTCAGATGATGCCGTCCCCGAGCCCGCCACCCAGCCTGCCGCAGTCGCAGCACCCCCTCCACCCGTCACCGGGCGCGTGCTCCGCTTCTCCAGCGCCGACCTCTCCGCCCTGAAAGCGCACGCCACCAACCCGGACGGCAGCAGCTGGGTCTCCACCTTCGACGCCATCTCCGCGCACGTCTGGCAGCGCACCTACCGCGCGCGCCTGCGCCTCCTCTCCGCCCAGGGCATCGCCCCCTCCACCGCCTCCTCCCAGCTCTCCCACAGCTTCCTCACCTCCGTCAACTACCGCGCGCGCCTGGCTGTGCCGCCCGCCTCCCCTTTCAACTGCCTCATGACACCGTACGCGCCGCTCCCGCACGCCGCGCTCGCCGACGGCCCGCTCTGGCGCGTCGCCGCCGCCGTCCACGACCTCGCCCGCCGCGTGACCCCGGCCGACGCCGCCGCCACCGCGCGTTGGATCACCGCGCAGCCGGACGTGCGCCGCGTGCGCTGGGGCTTTGACGCCCGCCCCGGCAGCACCATGATCAGCGCCTGGAACAAGTTCGACGCCTACGCCGGCACGGCCTTCGAGCCGGGCGTCGACGACGGGCCGCCGGTGCCGCCGGCACTGGTGGCCCCGCCGTTCACGCCCATCTCGCTGGTGGACGGGCTGGGGTACCCGCTGCCGACGGAGGCGCAGGCCGCTGGTGATGGGAGCGAGATCGATTTGTATCTGGCACTGAGCGAGCCGGTGTGGGAGGAGTTGGAGCGGGATGAGGAATGGATGCGGTATGGGAGTAGCTGAGGGGGTTGTGTCTCCAGGGACAGAGCTACGGCAGGAGTGGGAATTCAGTGGAAAGAACGATGTTACTGGTAACTCGGGTTTCATCGCGTGGCTGTGGTATCAGTCACCGTCCTCACTGTTTAAGTCTCAATGGGACGGGTCACGGTTGCGCACGGATAACGGTAGAAACGACACAAACGGTTCACTTGATTGTTCCTGCATACTTTAAAGAATCCTCTGAGAAAATGGAACGGCGCCAACCCGAAGTCAAACGGGAGGAGAAAAAAGAAGCGTCCGCTGCAACATCACAGCCTCCAGCGTTGTCTGCCGTTGTGATGATGACGACCAGCAGGTGTCCCTATACCAAGTGTTAAAGAGTCTACTAGGTTATTAGACAAAGTCGAATATGGTTCCTACCATCCATGGTGCCAGCGTATGCCGGCTCGCAATCACACTTGCAGTGCTCGCTGATCCTACCATTTAACAAATGCATGGCTTGAAAAGTGTCAGTGTTTGCTGTCCTCTTTCTCGGACTCGTTCCAGCGTTTGCCGACCCACATCTTCGGGGCTACAGCAGTTCGGCCCCAGGTCACCGAAGTCCTGGCGTGGCTCGAGTGCCTGAGCTTTCGCTTCGTCAGAAACCGGTGCAGCCGACACGGCAGCAACGAGGAAAAGAGCAAGGGACAGGAACTTCATGTTTGTGAAGACGGTCGGGTTGTTAAGATGTTCTTCCAGAAGATGAGGATGATGGGATGAACTTGAAACATCTTGAGCAGAACTGTCTCGTTTTATAGCCGTTCGATCCCCTCTGTCCGGTGGAAGCGACGGTCCCTCCACTCCCAAGCCATGATCCCTCTATACACCCGGTGGTACATGGCCAACCATGCCTTCTGGTTTTCGAAACCGTTTCGAAAATGGCCGCTGAATTAAACGACGTTGCATCCTGCCATAGCCATGGTAGCTTTTTCTCTGCCGAGTGATTTAGATCCGCATGCTCAAGGGCTATTGAAAATGCCGCTCTCTTGAGATAGAGTAAAAAAGAGTCTAGCCGCATACCCAAGAAATTGAACGAGGTCTGATATGTAACCTGGGAGCTCCTAACGGTGTAGGTACCAAGACTTCCCCAAGTCTCCGTTTGCCGACGTCCAGAATTTCCCATGTTAGGTTAGTGGCTAAGCCATACCTGTCCAATAGAAGATGCGTGCATAAAAGTACATTGACGATCTCTGGCATGTTTGGGGAACCCCTACAGATTACAAGAGCTAGGATCAGATGGTGGTCTGCTCGGGCTCGTATGCGCAGCCCTAAGGCCGTCATATAGACTTGGCCACCCTATCCCGCAGCGGGGACGCAATCTTCATTGATCCGAGCATTCCGTGCCTACACCCTTACACTTTCCATAGGTACATTATGAATGCTAAATAAAATGTGGCCGGCTCTAGAACAGCCCATACCGAGAGATAGTTGATTGGTAACATCGATTACGAGAGCAATCTTGCGCTCGAGAGCAGTGAACAGTGCGATAAGACGAAGAAGTAGTGTCAGAATACGAAGCTGATCGGGGGTCACTGCCGACCTCTGAGACATCTCTCACCACAACTCGCACGTCGGTTCCTGGACCGGACAATTGAACGCCTTTTTGAAGCCCCGCGAGTTTTCCATTGGGCCAATAATCCTGTACTCCGGCGGGGCGTGTTCGTCCGTCCTCGCCCACTCCACCAACTGCTCCGGCAGCACGTTGTAGCACCAATTCGACGTAAACGCCAAGAAGAAGATCTGGTCCGGCGTAAACTCTTCCATGCCCGGTAGCAGCTTGTTATTGCCTTTGTCTCCAGCCGATCGCTTCTGCCATGCCTCGTACCCCAGGGACAGGCCTCCCGCGTCCGCGATGTTTTCCGTCAGCGTACGCTCGCCGTTGACGTGCGTCACCTCTCCGTCGCTACCGAGCACAGTATACTTTGAGAATTGATTCACAAAGCATTGAGCCCGCTTGTCGAAGTTGGCACGCGTCGCATTATCCCACCAGTTATTGTAGGCGCCTCGCGCGTCGTATTCCCGGCCGTCGTTGTCGAACCCATGTGTCATCTCGTGGCCGATCGTCGCGCCAGTTGCACCGTAGTTTATGTGGTCGGGAAGCTCGGAACCGAAGTAGGGGAACTGCATACTCCCGGCAGTTATGGCCAGCGTATTCGTCCATGGTGAATATTGTGCGTTCTCCTTGTGGTTCGTTAGATGTAACGACCCAGATTTCCAGCGTTTCGATTACTGCTCACCGTAGGTACTGTGTATCCGTCATACCATTCGAATCTGTCCGCAGGCTTCAAAAGAGTGCTCCATGACCATTCGATGTTGAATTTATTGAATGCTATTCCATTCTCCCAATAGCTGTCGTTCACAACGTCAACCGGTCCATAGTGTTGCCTGAGCATTCCTGGATCGAAAACATTGGGGGATTTGGTCGGATATCCAATCATCGCTACCATATTTGCGACTGCAAGCTCCCCGTTAATGGTATACCTCTATTAGTAGCTCACGGGAACCAGTCGATCTTACTTTTCTCTTTCGCCGCTTCTTTCGAAGACTCTCCGATCCAATCATATCCATTGTTCAGCCTGCTGTTGAAAACGTCTCTTAAATCTTCATATATTTCCTCGCCCGTTCTCTTTGCCGTTTCTTTGAAACGATATCGGACATAAAAGGAACTCTCAATCCACCCGAGGTTGTTATCAATCTCGTCCAAACATGTTTTCCATCTCTTTTCTGGGAATTCGGGTCTAAGCCATCAAGCCACTCGTTGAAATCCTTCAGAGGCTTGCGGAAGTCTTCGTGGATACGGTATGCCCAAGTTTGTATCACCTCCCATTGGAAGTATGCATGAATGACCTCCACGGTCGTGTTTTGCATGATTGTAGTAAGCTTTGGGAAATAATGTGGTGAGTCGTTGACGACCATGTCTGTCTTGTAGCCCTGCGGGACGAGTGCTTCGATGATTTTTGTGAACGAAATGTTTGGAGCAAGTTCGTCAGCCTCGAAAAGCGATATCGGGTTATACGAATACTACTCTTGGTCAGAACCGGACTATCTGCTCTAGGCCGAAGGTTCTCACCGTCACATCCGACTTCTGCTCTGGGGTCCGGTCTGCCCGGGCAATCTGAGCTTCCAGGTCAATTACATTTCCCGCAATTTCCCGATAGTCCTCGGACTCGCCACCTAACACTACTGAAAACATGCCGCTCATTGCTCTGGTATAGTTCTTCATTGTGTCATTGTCGTCGTAGTATTCTTTGCTTGGCAGCATGTAAGTACCCGATGTGATCCACACTGCAACGACATCCGGGTTTTTCGAGTCTGACTAATATAACCACGGATATCAGTTGCAGGAGCCAAAATATGATTGATAGTGCTTACAAACGCATAGGAATCGACTAGTCCTGCGGCATTCTGTTTCATTGACCAAACGATAGCATTCGTCAGGCCCTCCGAATCGCCAAATGTCTCCGGCCCAGGTAGCTGTGACACAAGCTCTTTCAGCGGTTTGATGCCGGCTTTCTTGATTGAATCCCGGTCCATGCAAGCGTTATATGCAGCCTTCATCTTCTCAAAGTTCTCTCTGTCGTAGGTCGCATTCTCTCCAGTGTATGGACCCAGTTTGTCATAACCTTTGTCCTCATAGGCGCTCTCAATCACGCGGCGAAGAAGCTCGTGAGTCTCGTCTTCAACATCGGAACCGGTACTCCTCTCTGTGTTCCATGTATTATGTTAAGTGTTGAGATACTACAAGGGCCACACGACGAGGATTCTTACGGGTTTCGTCCGGCTCGAGCCCGTGGGTATCCTTCCAGCCTGCACAGGCGTAGGTGGCAAAATTAGTACACGGGTCAATCTTCGTGTAGTTCTTTGTCAAGGTGCTTTTCAGAAACGCCGCCCAATTGTAGCATGCTTTGGTCGTGCATACGTTGTCTTTCTCCTGGCCACGAGTTTCAAGCGTGCGTTTGTCACCTGCGGCCGACAGCTTGAAAGCATTCGAAGTTGACGCCTGCGCATTGGAAACCCCTTTTTCGGTATGAATACAACGTCACGCGAAACCTGGCATAGAACTTACACAGCACACTCTCGCAAATTATGAACATGGTAATTATAAAGAAGAAGAGGGATTTGAGAATGGTTGACGTGACAGTCTGTGGCATGATGCCAGGATATAATGTCCTTTGTCTCGTTGCGACCTGTTGTCGTCACTTCCTAAGACATTGCGGAAGGAAGAGGCGGTGCGGATAGAGGGATCTTCTTAAAGGTATATCGCCAAACGCCTTTCCGTCCGGTTCCTCCAGGCGAGGATATTGAAGGATTATTTAGCCCGTCATTTCCCCGCTTGTCTGAAACAGAAGTTCATCACGATCATCCTAATTGTCGGATGCAGTATCATTCGTGGGGTTCGTGATTTCGACGAACTTTCTTTCCCGTGTTCGATGCTAAAATCTTAAAATAGCGCTCCCACAGCCAAATGTGGAAATCGCTAACGCCATACCCAGGATTGAGAATGTTTTTATTTCACAGTTTGATAGGCTGATGGTGGGGATCAGTGGGGTCGGAGCAAGTGATTACCTCCCCGTTCTAAGAATGCCCCCTTCAAACAGGTATATCTGAGTGGCGTCTTCGCCTTCTCCTGAGTTAACGTAACAGCTTGTCAAGAATTCCTGTTTTGTGATTATAACGGTCAGACTACTTCATGCAATATGCGAACACTACAGTAGGCTTCGCAACGGGACATCATTGAATAGAGTTATGCTGATTGACATCAGAGCGTTCGAGTACTCGACACTACAATCAGTCGTGTTCCTGGTTTTCTGCCCGTGCTCGACACCAGAGGGAGAAAGGGCTCAAGCCGGCCTCTTTCTTTGAATTTTTGTGATGATATATTATTCAACACGTCTTCGAACAGAAGTCACCTCTTCGTCACTCCGGAGTTCTTACGAGGAGCGAAAACGACCCACAAATGTAATTCTTTTATGTAAATCTCGCTACGTCATGCCTTGAGTCACTGTTCTAAGAAAAGAAACCAGTTACTGGGCTGTTGAGCTTATTTTAAAAACACACCGGTAGAAGCTGTCATCATTGCTTGTTTCGAGTAAGAGGCCAAAGAGATTTCTTGCTCACGGCAATCCATATCCCTGTGTGGCAAGAAGAAACTCAGCACTAGACGGCATTAATCTGCTATCGAAGTGATGAGGCGTTAATGACTTTCGCAGGCTTGTACCCGCTCTCTTAGTACCCGTATGAGAAGGACTTGATTCGATTCACATCGGCGCGGCGCGGCCCGCCCCTCAAGCCTCGCTACCGTGCTCAGCGCCTAACAGCGACGAGTTCCCATGCGTACAGTGCTCTTGAAAGTGACATTCCACCCTACACGATGTACTTGTGGGAACTGAGAAGCGGGCGTCGTGAGTGGTGGTGTAATTTTCCATTTGTATTGTATTTCGGCACATTGGAATGACTGTCCTCTATAACAACGGGCGTCGAAGTGTCGTAAGCAACATTCTTGACGATTTGTCATTCAGAGTACCGGTGGTGGTCATGGAGTTTCCAAAGGAAAGCGTGGTGGACCGGCAGAGCTCTTGTAAGCTCTGAAGAATAATTTTTCAAGCATACGTAGCTGTGGGTGCGTCTATCCTTATGGCAGAGATTTTACTATACGAATCTGCGTCAAGTTTTGAGTAGCTCAGAATATGGAAGTGTGGACGGTATGCTACCTTACGTTCTGGTCAAGGTGGATCTCTGAGTTTATTGCGGGGGTATTCTGGAGTCTTTCGTTGCGAAAGTCATCTTGCAAAGGATTGATGTCATCCTGCGTGTATTACGTGGGTCGAGACGCGGTTCTCCGCCTGCTGTCGGGGATTTGTTATCTATGTTCGGGAGTGGGGTATCTCGCTTTGGCAGATCGGTTACGCGTGGACTGTAACTAGGGAAAATGGAGCGAGTAGAAAAAGAAAACAGGCATGTGTGTGGGCCGGAATTAATATGTGTCAATAGCCTTCAAGTTTTCCGGTGTGGTCGGCAGCGGATTGTCGAAGCCGAAAAAGACATATCAATGAATGCTGACCGTTTCCTAGAAAATCCCGGCAACTATGCTTCTCTATATCTGCGGGGAAATGTGATAACTGACTGGTATAACGTCTGGAGCAGCACCAAAGACGGGGTGTCCTGGATAAAGGCATGCGATGCTTTATCTTGTCTGTGCGATCCGCAAAACGTCTTAAAGAAGAATACGAACAAGCTCACAACGAATCCTAGCGCATCTTGCACTATTTAAAATGAACTCGGCAGTTGGAAAAGAGCCGTCGCCTTCTCTCAAAGAGGCGTACCCCCTACCCACGGCCAAAGGCGAAGCCGATGCCGCCCTCTCCTTTGCCGCCCAAGCAACCGCAATACCGATCGATGAAGGAGCCGACCGTCTTGTGAGGAGGAAGATCGATCGAAACTTGCTACCATGGATGTGTGGGCTGTACCTCCTGCAGTATCTTGACAAGACGACGCTGAGCTACGCATCGAGCATGGGCATAATCAAAGACTCCGGGATGACGGCGGCTGAATATTCTTGGACGGGGAGTGTCTTCTACATTGGATATCTAGCGCTGGAGTACCCACACAACAGGCTGATGCAACGCTTTCCGGTGGCAAGGTACGTGGCTGTATCGGTTGTGGTCTGGGGAGTGATACTCGCAGCGACGGCTGGAACTAAGGATTTTGCCGGAATCATGGCGGTGCGCTTCTTTTTGGGAGCACTTGAAGGAGCTGTTACAGCAGGTTTGTCAATACATATCGGTGCCAGTGAACGCCGTGCGTATTAGGTTAACTCGCGTCAGGGTTTGTCCTCATCACTTCCAAGTGGTATCGCGGCTCCGAACAAGCTTTCAGGACGGGCATATGGTTCTGCTTCAACGGCGTAGCGCAGATTGTTGGTGGTGCCTTGGCCTATGGCGTTTCTCGTGGACTCGAGGAGAATTCGCATATTTCATTTTCCGCCTGGAAGGCTCTGTTCCTAATCACCGGACTGACGACAAGCGTTTACGGGGTTGCGTTATACCAGTTCGTGCCTGAATCTCCGATTTCTGCGCCGTGGTTGAGTGAAGAAGAACGGCACATCGCTATTGAACGACTGCGAGGTAATCAACAAGGCGTGGGAAGCAGGGTCTTTAAGTGGTATCAGTTCAGAGAGGCATTCACGGATATCCGCGTGAGTAATTTCTTTTGATTGAAGAAGTGGGCCGAAGATTAGATGCTAACAGTATGCAGACATATCTAATATTTCTCTTCTTGGTCACCGTGGACATTCCGTGCGGAGGTATAACCGTCTTTTTCACCCAGCTCATCGGCGGAATGGGCTTCGATGCAAATACAACCTTCCTCATCACCATGCCTGCCGGCATAGTGCAGGTGGTGTGCAATCTGGGATTCCCGTACATGGCGCAGCGGACCGGCTACCGAATGCTGTCCGCCGTAGCAGCAATGTGTCTCAGCCTGTTTGGAATCTCTCTCATGGCCGGCCTAGCCCGCGACGGTCCGACCGCACACACCATTGGGCAGATCATTGGATACTACATTACGATTGGCAACTCGGCGACCGCAACCATCTTGGTGCTGAGCACCATTTCGAGCAATGCTGCAGGCCACACCAAGAAGACGACGGTGAACGCCGTGGCACTCGTTGGGTACTGCGTCGGTAAGCACCGAATGTGACCTTGCGTCCTGCAAGAGGAGCTGCTGATGGCATAAATCGCGCCGCAGGTTTTCTGATTGGCCCTCAGACGTTCCGTGATGGTCCGGCGTATACGACCGCGAAGATCAACATCGTTGCGCAGTGGTTCGCGGCGCTCCGCTGCTGTCTTTCACTGCATGCAGTGAACAAGCGCGAAAACGCGAAGAGGGGCGAGCTCGTCGCATCGTTGGCGCCGCAAGCTTCCGGGCAGGAGTTTCTCGATCTTACAGACAAGGAGAATCCGTATTTCAGGTATTCTCTCTGACAAGGGCCAGCGCTGGTGTAGGGCCGTCAGCGTCCTTCGGCCCAGAACCTGTCCAGCGCTTCCTGGCGGACTTCGTAGGCCCAGTGATGGCAGGTCTGGTGGACCACGGGGCTGACATCGGCTCGCGCCTCGTCATCGTCTCCGTCGTCAAAGACGCTGCGTATGCCGAGAGCGACGTACTTCTTCAGCAGCGTCCGCCGCCACCTCCCGGTATCGCCAACGCACCTCTTCCACCGGCCGACCTGGCGGTCGTCGTCGCCGCAGCGCCGGCCCATCCAGAAGCGGCAGTACCACTGGAACCAGCCGCGCACATCGTGCTCGGGGGCGATCCAGCCGGCGGCCTCCCACTCCTCGATGCTCTGGCCGCACGCCACGCCGTACTTGTTGACGGCGGGGTCGTACGTCCCGCTCGTCAGGAAGCGGGCGGTGTCGAGCGCGGCGGTCCAGGCGGGCGGCAGCTCGCGCCAGTCGTCGCGCACGGTGGTGGCGAGGGCGCTGGAGTAGAGCGGGCGCCAGTAGCTGCCGCCGAAGCAGCCCTCGCGCAGGATCTCCTCGGGCGACTTGTTCGGCGTGAAGTCGGGATGCGAGGCGAAGTGGAAGGTGCCGTGCGCATCGCGGGAGGGCGGCGGAGCGACGGGGGTCCAGGAGGTCCAGCCTGCGCGGACGGAGTCGACGTCGGCGGGTGGAAGTGAGGAGGAGGAGGAGGAGGAGGAGGGAGCGTTTGAGGGGGGAGGGGCGGGTCGAGGAACGCTGGCGCGGTCCTTGCGGGCGGATTTGCTCAATTGAGCGCCGTCTGGGTCGGTCGCATCGTCGTCGTAAAACGGGCGCGCCCCTGCACTGGCGATGCGGGCAGAGGAGCGGGTGGGCGCGCTGGGCTCGAGCTTCTTGCGTTTCGGCGGGCGGTTGTTTTGTTTCCGCGATGTGACAGGCGCGGCGTCGTGATTGTCGAGGCCAAGCTCTTGGACGAGGGCCTGATTTCTCTTTATGTTGGCCAGGCGGCGGGCCTCGTAGTCGTTCATTGAGGGGGGGCCTGAGTGCTGCTGGCAGAAAGGAACGTGGAAGATGTGCGAGAGCGAGAGGCCTGAGACCAGACAGCCAAGGCAAAGGCAATGCGTGCCAGAACCGTCGGTTCACTACGTCATGCTTCGGAGCCTGCGGGCCGACAATGTGCTTGTAGGTGGTACGTACTATGTATGTACCGAAGGAATAAGCTCCGGTGGGCGGTCACCTTCGAGTAACCTTATTCACACACACCTCCCGTCTCCAGGCACCACACACACACGCACCATGCTGTAGCAGCGAGGTCCAGCGGCAGCTGATACTGTGGTTGAGCAACCCGCGTCGGAATCAGCTCGCATACCGGTATATGTCGATACGGCAGAAGCATCGTGGCCCCTAGATTCCGTCCAGATTCCGTCGGAATCTTGCTCCGAGAAGCTGCAGCACACGCGCTCGTATTCTCTATACGACTGAATGGGCTATTCTGCCTGCAATTCTACAATGCTGTTCTTCGAGTACAGCTCACGGGCCTCCCTTCCTGTGAACTCTTCGCTTAGCTTTCCGCAAGGGGTAAGCAAGCTGCTCCGCGGCCAACCCCGTAGTCGACGAGTCCGCACACTCACCAACGAAGAAGTGATCAATAGGGTCAGCCACAAAATAGAGAGCAGCCCACCAGGCTCCATTTTCAGAACGCCCCGCCCGGTAGTCGCGACAACCCGAGCGTCTCGTATGAGGATGAAGTGCTTGATCCTCATTCGAGGCCGGCATTTCCCCGCGCCAAGGTCAACGAGGAGATGATGCGACACCACCTCGACCCTTTCGGCTTCTGCTCGCCGGTGCTATCTCCCTTTCAGTCGGTGGCCACCACAGGACGGGCCGCCAGCTGTCAGACGCGAGCCCGCGTCTCCCGTTCTCGCCTGCCCCTTCTCTCACGCTTCCAGCGTTTGCGAACAAAGCTTGGCGTTTCAAACTCATCCCGTTTCGCGCCGCCGGCCCACTTGCTCCTCCTATCCGCCGATGCCCTCGTCTAATTCGTCGCTTATATTAGCCAAGCCTGCGTAGAGACCGCTGCCCAGCCACCCATTTCCTCATCTGTTTAGAGGGCCGTCGCTTATGGTGTTGGCATTTCATGTTCACGAACTCCAATGCACTCTCGCATAGCCCTCCGTTGACGGCCGCCGCTGCTCCCCTTGCTTCTGTCACTTGTATATAGACCGCCCAGCTCCTCTGCGCTAAATGGATCAGAAGTCTGTTGACCATAACTTCCAACCCCTCCATTCTTTTTCTGTGTTCACCCTCCATCTTCCACCATGAAGACCACCGCCGCTCTTTCTCTTGTCTCGCTCCTCCCTCTCCTTGACGGCGCGCTGGCGCACCCCGTCAAGACCAACAATGGCATCTGCCGCTTCGAGGAGCGCAACGTGCTTGCCCGCAGCGTCAAGCCCATGAGCAAGCGCCAGGGCAACTCCACGTGGAACCCGCCCTCCGAGCTCGTCACCCCGCTCAACGAGGTCTGGGAGCACGAAGTCAGCACCTACAGTGACGCCCTCGGCTTCAAGAACTACGGCTACGACCAGGTCATGGCCAACAACGGCAAGATCAACTACTGCGTCCGCTGGGAGTCTTCCCAGAAGGTCACCGCCGCTCAGCGCGCCAGCATCGAGGCCGCCGCCAAGAAGTCCTTCCAGAAGTGGATCGGCGCCCTCGCCGGCTTCGATGGCTGGCCATACGACACCGTCGATGTTCAGGTCGTCGGCTGGGCCGTCAAGGACAAGTCCCTCCTCGAGGACACCGCCGGCATCGAGGTCTACACCACCACCGATTCCGAGGGTGCTCCTCAGTGCGACGAGGGCTGCGGCCGCTTCTTCCACCAGGACGGCGACTACAGCCAGTGCGCGGCTGGTGCCGATCGCCACTACGGTAAGCTTCGCATCCGAAAACACTCGATCAACACCGACGTGATGCTGACGCCATCTAGATATGTCTCTGTGGCTCACTGAGGGCATGCAAGGCGGCGCCGGTGGTGACTGGGGCCAGCGCGTTGGCAGCGAGTACTTCCTGCAGACCATGAACGACGAGAACGTTCACATCCTCCTCCACGAGATCGGTCACACCTTCGCTCTCGACGACTTCTACGACTGGACCCCGACCGGCGTGAGCAACTTCATCATGCTTGCGGGCTCGTCCATGGAGATCTCCGAGTTCGACCAGTGGATGGCCAGGGACTGGTGGCGCCACCTGAAGTCGAGGTACAACTTGTAAACCTCATCTTCCTTGATTTCTTGTGCATAATTCTTTCTGGGGGATGAACGTAGTATATATTTAAAACAGCATTCATGAACCGCTTCGTCATGGCCAGATCCAATAGTCATCTCAATTGCACGTGATCGATTAATGAAATACGGACGGAAAGACATCTTAGCAGCCTGTCGTGCTCTCTCTAGGGCGCGACATTCGTAGACAAACCTAGCTTGGACATGAGACAGAATTCTCGCTTATCGGATATCCGGCCTGTTCCATCAGATGTGGTCCATAATAATGCTAGTCTTCCATTGCGCCATATGTGAGATAAAGTACGATCTATAATTCCGTCATTATTACAGTCAAGGCCAAGATATGGTAACCGAACTACGCCTATATCGTCCCTCGCCATTGGTAAATCACGGAAAGCTAAGTCGTTCCTGAATTACCTTTTCTGCTTAGGATTCAATTTGTTTGGCCCTCCAAGAGAGCTGCCAAACGCGCACTGCGAAACGTTAGCCAACATCTATAGTAATGGCGAATCAATTGTACTCGTAATAAATGATAGAAGGAATTTCTTAGACAGGTATAAAGCTTCTACGAACAGGGTTCCGCTTTTTTGGAGGACGCACAATCGCCTCTGATACTGTTGGCGTTCGGAGCTGGTGAAACAAGATTAACTGAGCCGGCAGCCTAATGCCTGGCCATTGCACCACATCGGAAAGTCAATCCAGCATAAATTCTCAGGCTTCGGCCTTCGCGTGACTCCATTGAGCGTTCCCCCCCACCTTTATTTTTGAGAATGAGCATCTATCTCTATACGATCCTCTAGAAGTCAATAAAAGAATGCTCCATCCGTTTGATCCTCTTACTAATTTTTTCACGATGCTTTGATCAAGAGCTTTCATATCCGATGGACGCTTATCTCCGAGTGTTAACGTTGGGGAGGGTTTTAGCCTGCTGGTAACCGTGAATGCCCGGTTATTCTGCTCCACCTGGCCACTCGCGTTTTGACAAGATTCGCTTTTCAGACTGCAGTATACTTCAACCGGACCTACTCTAAAAATTGTATGCATTGCTCAAAAGTTAGAGCTTGTAGGCAAAGTCAACAGCATCCACGGTGCTGGAATAGACTCAAAGTAAGAGCCAAATGTGTCAAACCATGTTCCGCAGATGCCGAATTTCAGAGATCATGCACGGCTGACCCCACTACACTGTGATCGCTTTGTTATACAGAGCGTCTATCATTATCTTCACCGTTTCGGCCCTCCTTATCTGCGAAGACGACGATGAGCTGGCTACCAGGAACCGCCAAAGTCACATTTCATCATTCAGCCAATGACTCGCGACTCCAAACTCGGTCAGGGAACTCGATATCTCTATCAGAGTTATGCCGGCGCGCCACCCCTCCATGCGTCCTGAACCCGTTCCTTTTCAGTGGACATCTCCAAACAGCTTGGACGATGTCCCGAGAGCAAGAAATCGCGATCCACTTCAAGCGAAAGCTTTTCGAGGCCGACGATCCCAAGTATGCCGGAACATTCGCCGTCGACTTCGTGGTGCACTATGCGGCCTGCAACCAGGACCCGCGTCTTCCTCCACGCACGACTTACTGGTGCAGCAGTGAAGCCATTGGGTCCACGGACCGGAAACCGATGGCTGTGGTACTGCATGGACTTGCCGGAGGCTCCCAAGAGGGATATGTAAAGCACATGCTCTCCCCGCTTGTTCAAAGTGGCTGGGAGGCATGTGTCGTCATCTCAAGAGGATGTGCGGAATCGAAGATTACGAGCAGTCTTCTGTACAACGCTCGTTCAACATGGGACCTCCGACAGACCGTGACATTCCTTCGAAAACGCTTTCCAAATAGACCGCTCTACGGCATCGGGTTCTCTTTGGGGGCCAACATCTTAGTCAATGTATGAAACAGGCGCCTACGCAGAAAAGTAAGCTGACGTATACAGTATCTAGCCGAAGAAGGCGAAAAATGCCTGCTCAGAGCTGCAGTGGTCTGTGCCAATCCATGGAATTTGGAGGTCGTCCACTTGCACTTACAGCGTCATTGGCTCGGCCACAAAGTGTATTCAAAATACTTGGGCAGTCGTATGAAACGGGTAGCTATCCGGTAGAATAAATGCACTGAGATCTTATTAACGAGCTGCAGGCTAACCAGCACGAAAGTAATAGAGATGAACTATTTAAAAACAACCAGATCAGTAAAGACACAGTGGAGACGATCAAGTACTTCTTCGATTTTGACAAGTACGTCTTATGATCCACTACCTGAAGCGGGATCAGTTCGTTGATTCTCGCAGTGCAGTTCAGCTACCCACCTGGGGATATCCTACAAAAGGAGCTTATTACAGAGACGCTTCATCCGTAGATGCTGTGCTGGGCGTGCGAATACCCCTGTTCGCACTGAATGCGCTTGATGATCCAGTCAGTAGGACAAGGGTTAAGTAATTAGAACAACGCTAATGCCATCAGATCTCGCACCGAGAAGCCTTGCCGGTCGAAGAGTTTCAGACGAATCCCCTGACTGTGCTATGCACAACTTCCGCAGGTGGTCATCTTGCATGGTTTGAACCTGATGGTAAAAGATGGTTCGTCCGACCGGTACGCTTCATTTGTCTATGCTTGTCTAGAATTTACGAATTCTGGCTGATACCCGATCTTTAAGCTGGTGAAATTTCTCCAGTACATGGAGAAAGAAATTTCGGCTTGCAAGGGGCCAGAACCAAGCATGAGCGAAGAGGAAACCATTTCTATCAGCCGCGCTCCAGGCTATCTGCCAGTAAGACGCAAATTGACATATACGGAGCCTAGAGTATAGATCAAAGACACCTGTACCAGGCCTAAAATCAGAGCCGATACGCCTTATAGTAGAACTACAGTAAAAAGTAACGAGCTATTTTTATAAGATGTATTACTATAGGTTTAAAAAATCTAAGGAGTAGTGTATTCGTTATGACTAGAGTAGAGTACGTTACTCCCATAGCTACACAACGCCCTAAGAGCACTGGCCGGTTCGAATTATAATATCTACATATAAATATCCTATATTGTCTAGTAATTAAGAGGAATTCGGGCTTCCTCCAATGTGACTATAGCCCAAGAAATATATTATATCAATTTTACTCTTCATCTCTATCCTATATTGTAGCATTTTCTTAGCGCGTTTAATAAAATTTTATTGTACTCTCTAACTATTCTCTATTAATAGCGCCTTCCGCAGAAAAGTAAAAAAATGGAACGATGTGCGGCAGAATTTTGATGAGGCGAACAGGCGGTGCGGCCGCGGGAGAACCTGCACTAAGGCGGAAAGACCCGTGTAGACTGAAGTCAAGACGTGTTGTAGACTGGGCTGGAGCATATATCTTAGGGCCAGTAGGGACTGCCAACGCAGCATGACGTGGCGAGCTGTCAAGGATGGCCCAGTTTTCTTCCAATTAAATTTTCTCATGTCGTTTCGCACCCATCACTTGTTCCAGTATCATTCTCCGAAACCACCATTTAGGCGCTGCTAATTCAGAATCATGGAGAAGTTGAATCATCTGAGAGCTCTTTCAGTCCGAGACGGCAATCTGTGTTCCGCTTGCAACAAGTTCTGCTCATCAGAGATGATGATTGGGTACGTCCATACGCAACCAGTTTCAGAGCTGGAAGAAACACGTCGATACTGTCATCTGTATTCTCTAATCCATCGCATGTTCATCTTGTTTACTAAGTATCCGAGAGAACGCGGGTGAATTCTATCTATAAGTCTTCGGAGCACAATCAAGTACTCTTGGATTAGGGCACCTGCCGACTTATTCAAGTTTATTTGCGATTGCTTGAGCCTGATGGTGGTACCGTGCATCGAGCACCTCGGCATCGGAGAATTTCGCATGGGAATTATACACTTGATCTCATTTTACGGTGAGAAAAGAACCTTTCCCCGATCTTGGTAGACTTTGAATAACGCCCCATAGATGTCGAAAGAAAAGCAATTGGTATATCGGCCCACTGGACTCTCCTACAACGGCCGGGCCAGCGTGGTCATTGGTGGAGAAGTGGATGCACACATGCGCGAAACAACATGATGCTTGCATCCAGAGAATACGCAGAAATCATTGGCAGCCTACCCGGCTATTGGATCTGGACTCAAAAACTGGCACTGGACTTCCGAGGATCTGCGAAGGCGAGGAAATTGTTCCTGAACTTGATTACGTCGCTCTGAGCCACTGCTGGGGTGTTGTGGTGCCGTTCAGACTCACGACAGAAACCATGAAGATGGCCAGAACTGGTATCCCACCGGGAAGTCTTCCGAAAACTTTGGCTGAAGCCATCGAAATTGCGAAAAGGTTGGGTGTAAGGTATATATGGATTGATTCAATCTGTATAATCCAAGATTCCACTCAGGACTGGGCGAGGGAAGCAAGCTCCATGAGTGATGTATACGGCAACTCACTCCTAAGTATTGCCGCTGCTGGTGCGTCCAGTTCCGGGCAAATATGTTTCGTGGAAGCCGATGCTGACTACGGACCTCTCCTTCATGTTCTGGTCAGGCGAGACGAAGATGAACCACGACAGCAGCTTCTATTGCTACAATTTAGAAGAAAACTGACGAGCCCTTGAATCTGCCCCACTCACTAGCCGGGTATGGATTGTTCAGGAAAGACTCTTAGCGCCGCGCATCCTCTACCTCGGCTTACCAGAGCTGGTCTGGGAATGCAACGAGAGTACTGCCTCTGAACGGTTTCCGAGAATATTCTCGTCACCAATGAATCTGTCCAAGAACATGGTAGGCGACTTACTTCTCATTACCAGTGAGTATCGAATTAGAAATATGCGGTCGCAGACGTCCGGCAAGATTGTGTCTCAGCTGTACTCCGACTGGAATGATTTTGAGGCAAGATACTCTGCAACAGAACTCGAAGACTTCCACGTTTCTATGGACACCTCCGACGGCCTGATTGTCGAAAGAATCTTTGCATGCCAGTCAAAGGTACAACGGATTCAACTTCTGAATTGGCTGGTCTCTGCCTAGAACGAAGGAAAGATGACGGTGGTTTCTTTCGTCGCTGTAGAACGTTCAGAAGATGCTCTTTTGGCTCTTATAGGCGATGATACGAAGCAACTGATAAGTTTTGGAGTTACTGCACCTGATTTGACCAGTACTTTTCTATTCACGAAGTCGGAATTGAGCGAGGAAAGTACGACGATATCTGCAGTACTCTAGCCGTCGAGAGTACGGACCAATATATAAGGAACCGAACCAGGTCTTACAATACACCATTGTTATTAAGTAATAACTTATTTAGCGCTTCACCAATCTTTAAAGATTAACTACGCTTAATAAGCCTATAAGGTGGATATGGGTATGATATAAGCGTATAACTGTGATGATCCATATGGAAATGTGCTACAATTGGTAATGCTACAACTGGTAGTGTTACTAGCTTCTGGGCGACTTTATTTTTGCCAAAAATCCTGACAAAGATGCGTGCTCTCGATCATAACATAAATGCCTGTCCGACAAAGGATAGCAATGCCATTTCCTCTCTTCACCGTGAGAAGACAGACCAATTATTTTGTTCTCTTGTCATCAAAAGCTTAGCGGGCACAACTTAGCTTTCCGAAGCGATATTCCGTGGTTCTGCGGATTTTTTTTCCGTTCGGAGGGCAATTCTGCAAGGAATCTATCAAGGAAAGAAGAAAACGATTGAATTTCGTTTCAGATTGAGCTTAACTAGAAGAACAAGCTTCTCTTTCATGCGAGTGCGAGTGCCGACTACCTAAAATACTCTGTCACGATTCATACGAATCTACACACGGCCCGTCCGGCTAAGTCAAAATTTGATCTGCTGACAGCATTAGCGAGTCACGATCCATAAATCACTTCGCTCTATCTCGCACAACGACCATCAGAGGAGGGGCATCCAACGCCAGTAAGGACTTTTGTCCTTACATCCGGTCGGCCGTTGACTCCTCCAACTTGAAGTCAAGTTTGTACACAAGGCGAGCAACAAACAAGCTCGACTCTTTGTTGGCCAAGCTATGCTTGTATTAGCGGCATTGTCTTCACGTCATAGACATACACAAAACTGAGTCACTCACTTCTTCCCAACGCAATCACGCGGCCCATAAGAATAAGGCTGGGAAGCATCTCTTGTATCCGCTCGGAACTCTTGAGGACATGGATTCAGCCAGTGTTCAGGCCTGTACGAATGGGCATGGCGGAAGTTTAAGGATCCCCGGGCAGACGAGAGGTTGTGCATCCCGACGGATATCTGCCACATTTTCGGTCAGTTGTTTCGTCCGACACGCTAATCAAGGAAACACTGGCCCCACCCGGGACGAAATTCCCATCGATTGAAATTCTCTCTTTCGGTACAATGCGTGGTAGAGTTCCCGGGTAGAACCGGAGCGTGTCCCGCAATGCTGCTTGCAGGTATGGTAACTCCAAGGTTGCCGCAGGGTGAATCTCATCTACGGAAGGAAAATTGTCATCCAGTTCGGCCAATAGCCCACTGAGGACCTCTGGGTACCGGTCCAAGAGGTAGATGGTAGCGACAGCTGAGTACGCGATGGGAAAAGTCCCGGCCCCAATGAAGACAATGGAGATAAGAACTAGCTCATGTAAGGATAACCGGTCTTTCTCATTCGCCGAGTTCGCTAAGAAAGGAGAAGGAGTTCTGACGATCAGACTTCGGCGCCGCAAGACGCGCCTGCAGCCGCTCAGCCGCCATCTGGATGAACTGAGCACGTGCTCGTGCAACAGAGCGTGGCATCAATCATTCCATCAGTCTGTCCAGAAGATTCAAGAAAATGGCGCGCAAGAAATCAACAACTTTGGCGGAGCGGAATCCGGTCGTGACAAAAGTCTGGCCTTCCAGGTCTCCGTCCAGCGCTCAGAAGGATGAGCCGAAACCGAGCTCTCCAGGGACGTCGAAGGTAGCTTCGACCATCAGGCACGCTAGATCTACCAGTAAGGTTCTGCCCTTTTTCTGCAAAGTGCTGATGAGGTTTTGGACCTGCATTGTCGCTACTGACTTCTTGTTCATAGGTTGCTGAAATCGTGAAGGCAGGTGCAATGAGGCGTCGGAGGCGAGTATGTGCGCCGAGAGTGAGAGCTTTGGGGATGGAATGGTCTTCATGGTAATGAGGCAGTGCTGTCCCGCGGCCATCAAGTGCTTTCTCCATTTGCGTCTCCGTAAATAGTTTTCCAAGCGGAGGCCGTCGCGTATGAGAGCTCATCCGGGGCAATTCGTATGACAGAACCATACTCTTCGAACAGGGTCAGGATGATCTGCGCCAAGTCTCCTTTTATATATTGCATACATCCACGGAATTACAGTGCATGGCCATAAAAATGGCCCTCGATAGCAATGAAGCGGGTGAAAAAGACATTATAGATACTGTAAGCTGCTGCTGACCAAAGAATAACAAGAAGGGTCTGGAGAAAACTCATGGTAGACAGGTTGATTGGGCTGAGCCTGATGCATAATGCTCATTGTGTTGGAGCAGCTTTGAAGGACAACAGAAGCCAACTTCCGCGCCACCTGATGGTTGCAAGAGCGTGGCGAACATTACTTGGAGTAAATGCAACTACGGGATCATTGTTCCGTTTATGGCGATGTGTGAAGCTGACGTTTGTCTATTCTTCCAGGTACTTTGTTGATGCGTAAAGTAGTAGGCGTACCGACAGCGCGCCCCACCGAGATCCGCAATGCTAAATGTCACGAATTTCGAGCGGGCCATCCCTGTCTTCACTAAAGGCATTTTGAATTTCTCTAGGTGCGGCTGACACGTTGGCATGTTTATACTTTCCGATGGAGAACACGACTGATGATTCGAGTTTAAATAACTACACGTAGCTCGCAAACTCTTCACTAACCCGCAGGTTTGACTAGTCTAACTCATCGGGCAGCCAAGTGTGCTTCCAAAACGACTGTGAGATCCTACTCGCGTAAGTTTCGTTATTGTCACACATCCCACCACCACCTGGTCCGATATGCGGGCAGTGCACGTCCGGCCTCAATGGCACCATGCTGTAATGCACCATTCTGCACAGCAAAGTATTCCGCCCCATCTGATGACCTTCACCGAACGGTATTCGGGAAGTAAGGAAGTGATGGCATGCATCCTTGTCCTTGTACTGCTCGTTTTCTCCGGTACAGTGCTGCTCGTGTATCTGGCAGATGGTATCGGCCAGATGATCCGCCGCGAATGCTATCGTCTTCTGGACTGAACCACCAAAATACTTCGATGCGACGCGCTGAAGGCTTTCCTCGAGAAAGAGATTCCAATTACGAAATGTCGCCTCATACTGTTGTAGCTGGCCACGGACGTTGAACTTGCTCCAGACATGGACCTCTAAGGTGAATGGCCCCCAGAGCGTGCTGTTAAAGTTGATCATGGTGACAGCGCTGGCGATGTCCTGGTTTCCGGAAAAGTGGACAATCTCGTAAGAGACAGGAACACCGAGCAAGCTGAAAGATTGCGTCGATTGCAATTGTGCAAATAAGCCAAAAAGGTATTCCGTGTTTAGTTCGGGCCCGATGAACTCGCGCGTGACGTCTACCCGGCCTCTAACATCTTCGGTAAAGAGAGAAGAGTTGATGCTTGCGGCTTGAACGGCGTTGTTGGGGGCGATGAAGTTTTCCCAAATTGAAGATTGCAGCTTGTAGAGCTCTTTCAAAGAGTATTGTGCTCTTTCACCAGCGGCGCGGAGGAGAAAGAACGCGAAAAATGCAACGACGGTGCGCAAATCGGAGAAAAGCATGATTTTAGTGATCGATCTCATCGGGCACAAATGTAGCGTGCTCGGTGTATATATGTCAGTCAGCCTTGAGTCACTCTGGTCTCTGCTGCGTTGGGAGCCGAACACTGCCGAGTGTCCGTTCAAGGGTATTAAAAATACCAACCTCGAAAGCATCCTCAAAACTTATCCGATAGCCGCTCTTCTTAGCAGAAACATGACCGGATCTTCCGGCTCCAAAATTAAATTATCTCGGAATAGGAAGTTCTCGGATATTCTCACCTGGGTTGTCGCCGAATCCGTTCATTCCCAGCGTTAGTCACCACCACGACTGTCGTGCTCTTTATTCCTCTCAAATGATTACCCTGTCTATCATAATTTATCCCCCTGGTGATGTTCGACTGACAAAGTGATCCAACATGCCCTCACTACAAGTACAGCATTTGCGGTTCTCCTCGGCTATCGGGGTCCTCTGCACTATCAACCTACTGGTTGCTCTCGACTCCACAATACTCTCGGTGGCACTACCGGTAATCTCAATACAGTACAGCTATCATGAAGACAAATGCTGATCATACATGCGAAGTCCATCTCGAAGGATCTGAACGGGACTGCTACGGAGGCTTTCTGGAGTGGAACTTCATACCTGCTTGCGGCCACAGTACTGCAACCCAGCACCGCCGCACTATCCGACGTCTTGGGAAGAAAGTCCATGGTGCTGTTTGCCATTGTTCTATTCTCCGCAGGCTCAGTAGCAGCTGCGGTTGCACAAAATTTCACTACTCTCCTTTTGGGCAGAACCGTGCAGGGAGCCGGTGGCGGAGCCTTCTCCACAATGACAAACGTTCTGCTAACAGATCTTGTCCCTCTCAGGGAGCGTGGGAAGTGGTTGAGTTTTATCATGCTGTTCTGGGCATTTGGCTGCGCGATTGCACCCGTTATCGGCGGTGCACTCACCGAGCACGTTACCTGGGTAAGTCTGATGGTCCATCGTATAGAGATTTATGACTGACTTGATTGCAATAAGCGCTGGATATACTGGATCAATCTGCCCATCTGCGGAGTTGCCATTGTTCTCGTTCCCGTGTTCCCAAGGCTTCAAACGCCGCTTGCAGACTTATCCTTTACGCAAAAGTTGAAACGGGTGGACTGGATCGGGAGTTTTCTGTTCATCGCCTCAACATCCTCGTATTTGATCCCCCTCTCTTGGGGAGGGTCCATGTACCCATGGGACCATTGGCGCACTTTGGTACCTCTGATTGCCGGACTTCTCGGAAATGCCGTTTTCGCTATTTGGGAGACCCGAGTGACCGCACCAGTCAATCCGCTACTTCCTCCTGACATTTTCAGAAGCGCAACAGCCCTTGCCTGCTATTATGGCTTAACAATGCAGGGCTTGGTTATGGGAACCGTCATTTACTATATTGTAAGTCAATCTTCGAAACGGAACGTGCAGGTCTCTGGCTGAACCTCCTCGCAGCCTATTTTCTTCGAAGCGTGCAAAGGATGGTCGGCGACTAAGGCTGGCATTGGCCTCTTTCCGTGGACATTCACATCTCCTCCTTCGTCTATCATTGTAGGAATCCTTATATCCCATTACGGTACCTATCGTTGGGGCATCAACCTTGGGTGGGTGGTGACCACGCTCGGCGTAGGTCTCTTGGTGCTCTACAGACCGTGGACTTCAACATCCGAGTGGGTCCCTATAGCAATCGTGTCCGGCATTGGAGTGGGCCTAGTGTATCCGCCACTTTCCATCTGCAACCAAGCTGCTGTTCCCGAAAAGCGGCACGTGCCTGCAGCCGCTGCGCTGACGTCCTTTTGGCGCAACTACGGCCAAATGCTTGGTGTGACTATCGGCGGCAATGTCCTTCAGAACCGGCTACGGGCTGAGCTCACCGACGCTGGACCAGCGCTTGCAGCAGAGGCAGGTCGACTCAGCCGGGATGCCAGCTCTTTTGTCGCGGAGCTCAAGATGATGACAGACGCAAAGCAGGCCATTATGAAGAGGATCTACATCTGGGCCTTCAACCAGTCGCTGCATTGGGTGTGGATAGTGACATGCGCTCTGTCCGGACTGGCGTTCGTGTTGAGTGTGGCATTCATCAAGCATTACTCGTTAGACGACCAGGATGACAACCTCAGCCTCGGAGATGGACGTCCGGGACTGACGGGAACGAGCGAAGAGGAGCTATTCGCAGGAGACAAAGGCCTTTCTTTAGTTCAAAACAACAAATAAAGGATCGGGCGGCCGGGAACACCAGCATCCGGTCCGATTTAAGCAGTCTACACAAAGTAAAAAACCTTCAGCCGACGGCTCTTTGAAGTCTATAAATCATAGCCCGCGGTCTTGCCTCGGCACTCTCGGTTATGCGAGTAGAATGGAACAAAATAAACTACACATCCCGCAATCACCATCTTGCCCCGCAAATACACAGGCAAACTCACGCCAGAAACTCTGAAAAATGAAAGCAATCGTGATAAAAGAATTCGCCAAAGTATCCTCGACAACCCCCTCTCCGCCTCTTCCCTTCTCGTCACCGAACGCTAACAACCGCAAACCCAGAACATCCCCTCCGACATCGCCGTCTCCACGGTAGCCGCCCCTCCCCCGCCCACCCCACAGTCCGCGCTCCTCCGCATCCGCGTCACCCACGCCTCCGCCACGCACGTCGACCTGCTCTACGCGCAGGGGCTCCACCAGAACAACCGGCGCCACGTCAAGCCGCCCTTCATCCTGGGCACCGAGTTCGCCGGCGTCGTGCTCCCTTCCCCGCCAACATCGCCGTCGTCGCCGTCGTCGTCGTCGTCGTCGTCCTCCTCCTCCTCCTCCTTCGCGCCCGGCACCCGCGTCTTCGGCTTCGCGCGCGGCACGTACGCGGAGGAGGTCGTGGCCGAGGCGCAGCAGGTGCGGCGCGTGCCGGCGGGCTGGAGCAACGCGGAGGCGTGCGCGGTCGGGCCGAGCGTCGCGGTGTCGTACGGCGCGCTGGTGGACGCGGGCCGGCTGCGGCGCGGGGAGAGCGTGCTGGTGCTGGGCGCGAGCGGCGGGCTGGGCGTGGCGGCGGTGCAGGTCGCGCGGGCGGTCGGGGCGCGGGAGGTGGTCGGGCTGGTTGGCGGGGAGGAGGGCGGGGAGAAGGCCCGGGTGGTGAGGGCGCTGGGGGCGCGGGTGGTGAGTTACGGGGAGCCGGGGTGGGAGAGGAGGGTCGTGGAGACGGTTGGGGATGAGGGGGTCGATGTGGTGTACGATTCGGTTGGCGCCGTTGATAGCGGCTTGAAGTGCGTCAAGCCTGGTGGGAGGATCGTCGTGGTAGGGTTTGCGGGGCGAGGTGGAGATATGGAGAGTGTGAAGATGAATAAAGTGCTGCTGAAGTCGGCTTCCGTCATCGGATACGTGGGTGCACCCTCATCGATTGGCAGGCTAAAGCTAACAGCAAATTTTCGATAGCGCTTCGGTGAGCAGTCACGTCGGATGCCTGTCTGGACTGAAAAGATACAAGAGGCGGCTGCGCAGCTGATCGCAGAGGCGAAGGTCAAGCCACTCGTGTACCCTGTACGCTACCAAGGATTGGAAAGTGCATCTCGCGCATTGGAAGACGTGAAAGCTAGGCGGGTCTGGGGCAGAGCTGTAATAACCGTCTCCGACGAGGGAACCATTGAGCATGAGAAGGGCACGTCTTCGATCAGTTCACGCCTTTAAATTCTGGGACGGGCAAAGCCCGCTTTAATTAACCAATGTATCATTTCCTGTGACAGACTGGATTACACACATGGAGATTAGATCCAAAGAAGAATGAATTCGTTAGTAAGCAGGATATAAAATTTAGTAATAACATCAGCAACTTCAAGTGATGCAAATATTGCCTTAATTTCAGGCATCAGCATTTCACGGTCGCACTAAGCCACGCTGCTTGAAGACTTCCTTGAGTTGGCTTTATAGCTGACGAATTGATTAACCTTGAAATACATTCTGAATGATACCTCAATGAAATTCAACACTCCATAACGAAACCAGATTTCACAGCATTGGAAACGCTGACAATGAAGACTTAAAATAGTGGATAACGCCCTACGCGTGACTTCCTACTGACTAAGCGATTGACAGAGAAACATGGCACTTTACTCAAACATACTCTACCGTACGCACAGGCTCATAACTATGGGGAGCCTGTTCAACCTTTTCCTTATTTTCATGGTACACCTCTACAGCCCCAAATCAGTCGTGTTATTCGTTTGGGATGACAGACACGCTACTCACCACAGTAGGATACCACAGCTGTTATCAGTGGAACCACCAACAGAAGCATGGGCAGGATCTGACCAAAGCCCCAATGGGTTGTGCCTTCGGAGAGGTCGCAAATATTCGAGTCGTCAGTGGGTTTGTTCGCGATCCTCTGTAGGAGGACGTAAAACATCGAAACAGCAAAGAAGATCAACTGCAAGCAAAAAGCCAGTCCTGTGCTTCCTAGAAACAGAAATTCCAACCAAGATTTGATGGATCTTCGGAACAGGCTCCAGAAATGTGCGGGGCCGGCGCGCTGCAGCCCGTCGAAGAGGGCGTGGATCCAATACATCGGTAGCCACTTGCTGTCAAAATGCCAGACGGCGCTGACAAATTCTTTCAGCTTCGCGTGAATGTTGCCAAAGGTGTTGACGATAGCGATCCAGTAGGGGTACAGAACGGCGATGATGGCCGCAATGTAGAACAGCACGAGTAAGAACTCGGACGCTTGGACGTCACACGCGGTTCCATAGGTGCCTTTCCATGCTTTGCACTGGTTTTCTTTCGCTTCAATATCTTCCATAAGAGACAAATGTACGAAAGTTGGGGGACCGAACGGCACGGCCAGACAGATGGTGGTGGTCAGCAGGCATGCGAAAACAAGGACCAGCGCCAGCCTGACAAAACCTGGGCGCTTATGCTCTCGGATGACTCTCTTCAGTGTTATGATTGCTGCTAGGTGCGAACTGCTAGAGAGACATGCTAGGTAAACGATAAGGTAAAAATGGTTCTCCGTAAGCCGGTGACGCCAGTCTGTGATTGTCTGGATCTCAGGCGAGTCGAGGTTGGCAGCTCGTACGTAGCCGCTGACGAGTATTGCAATGCCGGTCAGGATCTGTTGGTCGGCGAGCGCGATCATGACACGGTTGAGTACGCTTCGGAGCATTTTACTTCGGTTTCGGGCTCCCTCGCTGAATTCGTTGAAAAGCCAACTGTTAGCCTTGGTGGGCAGGACACCTTCACAGCCTGGGTTATCATCCTTGAGGCCAAAGCCGGCGATGCCGTCCAAGACGGGGGCACATATAGCGAGTAGAGTTGTTATTCCGGCAGTAACAACCAATGATACTACAACCTGCGGTTCATTAGCATTGTCCGATGAGTGCAAAGCATAAGTTCTGGGCCAATCGTGGACGTACTCCTCTTCCTGCCACATCCGCATCGAAAGCCTCGTCGCAGGTGCCCACTCCGTAGAAGCTCAAAGGCGTAAATGTAACGAAGTAATCTCGAAACATCTTTTCAGTTGTCTTGAATTTGAAAACTTTCAATGCTGATCAGGAAAGCGGGGCACTAGCTTTAACTATTGAGCAAGCAAGCAAATCTGCCCGATCTCCTCATTTTCCCATCTGTGGTCTCTCGTTGGGGACCAGCATCAAGGAATCGTATAGTGTTGTTGATTTCGAGCCGCAGAACGGATAATCCGTTCTAGATCCCTAGATTTGCACCAAATATGGTGCAGGGTGGCTTTTCGACTAGTCAGCACCAGACACACAGAGTCGGGCTGGCGCAGTCTGGAGGCGCTCAGTTGACTGCATGAAGCAATTTCTGACAAGCGTCACGCATAGCACATACGATGTTGGAACGATCTGCGGCTTCATAAGCAACGATAACTGGCTGTTGGCCTCGCTGCGGTGGCTTATGATGGCCTGCAGTCCTCAGACAGAACGCGTGGTGTTCAGCCTTGTCTGGTTCCGACGTGTCGTATGCCAGCTCAGCCGCTTTTCACTGCTAAAAATTGTATATCTAACGTTTGGTGCGGCCTCCTGCAGTGTGTTTCGACCCCAATTTCTTTCGCGTGGAAGACATTACTTGAGAATGGCCGTTGGCGTTTCGAAGATTCCGCACGAAATCGAGTGATCTGGATCATGTCGAGTTTTCTCAAGCAGATAAATACTGCTAGCAAGATAAAAATGAAATGGAGCACAGGAGAGTAGCCCTCCTTACTGATCTACTATGCTCTATGTTGCTGCTGTTGCCTCGTTTGGGTATATCTTGGGCTGCTAGACTCAAGACTGGAGCCGCAAACTAGTAAATGTACTGACGTAGTATAAGGAGCATCGCTATTTGTCACAGATGAGATGTCGGGTTTGTAAGCGGGATGCAGACAATTCCGGTAGTGTGCAGATTAGCAGCTTGGCGTCCGCGTCTGATTGGGCCAATCCGTGTTCCCGCCGCCCTGTTGCTCAGCACACCATGTATGTTCCTTAAAAGACATTCCCCGCTCTTCTGCAGTGGTCAATGATGGAATGGAGAAAAGAGGGTTTGCAAGTCCAAAAAAATACACAAAAATGACGTCAATGGCACACGGTGTCGGCTGATGTTCGTTCTGCGTTGTTCTGCCTATTTAGCTAAGAGTCCCGCTCGCAGCCCAGTCGCTTTTGCTAGACTTTCAGTCAACCTTACAGCAAATCAATCCTTCGATATGGCATTTGATTTGGTAAAAATACATATCTGCGGCATCCTTGCGTTATGCTATGCCAGTGTCGCTGCCCAAAGCCTTCTGCCCTGGGACGATTGGCCCCATCAACGTGTGCAGGTGGGCGGAGGCATCAGTCTTCATCTGCGGTATGCGGGGTCTGGCCCACCCGTGCTCCTGGTGCACGGTAACCCGCAATACAGCGTGAGAGGTCCCCGTGAAGTTCGCTGACGAATGCCAATGCTGACAACGTGTCGAGCTCTCATGGCACACGATCGGCCCAATCCTGGCCCAAAACTACACCGTCATCTGCCCAGACAACCGCGGTGCCGGGGAATCCACGATTCCTGCGGACGGCAACTACACGTCCGCGGCCCATGCGGACGACCTGAAAGGCATCCTCGACTTCCTCGCCATCGACGCCGCGTACGTGTTCTCGCACGACAAGGGCGCCGGCTTCGCGGCCGCGTTCGCCGCCAAGTACCCGGCGGCAGCCCGGCGCGTGGGCTTCTTCGAATACCTCCTGCCCGGCTTCGGCTACGAGGACTTCTGGACGCCGAGCTCCGGCGGCGGGATCGGCTGGGACCTGTACAAGAACTGGCAGCTGGGCTTCTTCTCCGTCCCGGACGCCGCAGCGTATTTCATCGGCGGGCGCGAGCGGGAGATGCTGGCCTGGTATTTCTTCCACGCGTCCTACTCCGGCAACGAGGCTATCTCCGAGGACCACCTGAACCGCTACGTTAGGAGTATTAGTAAGCCGGGGTTCTTGAGGAGCATGCTCGACGTGTTTTCGGTTTCGACCGTGACCCAAGATGCGCAGTTTTTCACGGAAACCATTCGCCAGGCGCCGTTGGAGATGCCTGTACTGGCCCTGGGTGGTGAGGCAAGTTTCGCGAACCCGGCTCTTGAGCAGGTCTGGTCGCCTGTTGGTGAGAATGTCGTGGCTGAAGTAGTGCCAAAGGCGGGACACTGGGCTTGTGAGCTCCCCTTACCTGTTCATAATCTTTCCCAAGTACTTCCTGGCTGACTCTCTTAGTGGATGAAAACCCGCATTGGGTTGCAAACCGCATTATAGACTTTATACAGGAGGACAACAGTAGCTTACCGACTGTTGACCTGAGCTGGTTGACGGACAGAGTCACGCTGCCGGCGTAAAAAGCATAGTCCGACATAACCAACAAAGATTTTCGGCAGCTCCGGATAAGGATATACACATTTGGTATAGTGGTAATATCTCTGGATGTCTTCGGCTTGCTTGATTTCAAGCCTAAGTGGGAGAGCCTCGGCGGTACGCATTCACTGCGTCTGGATCCTAGATCTCGTAGGTAAATCGAAGACTTTGATTCGAGAATCGATAAAGGGGTATTATTTATATCATTACATCTGCCACTTCTCCCGCGGGCTGCGTGGATGTCCCGGCATGTCCCCTGGAAGCTCTGCCACAAACTGGTTACTCGCAGGCATCTCAGCAAAATCCGTAACGTGACCTGTGAGCTCATGCCTGGTATTCGGCACCTCCATTTCGGTGACTCCACCAGTCGTGGCTGTATGTGGTCGCGGTGAAAGTGGAGACACAGCTGCTGTTGAACCGCCCCATGTGCTCGACTGCCAGGTCCCCTCGGGCGATTGCAGCTCGGCGGGTGCATGGGTGCTCCCGCGGCTGATCTGCGTATCCTGCAGTTCCGAAAATTTGTTTCTTCCCTTGCCAACACCGTCGTCGGAGTCTCCTGACAGAGCGGCGGCTTTCCGACTTCTTGATCGCTTCCAGAAGACGTAGGATACTATCGCCAAGATAACAACCGCCGCAGCCACGCCCACACCAACACCAATCGCTGCACCGGTGGAAAAATTGCTGCCGCCTGATGATGAGTCTGTCGAGCTTGCCGATGCTGCGCTTCCGGCTGCGGTTGCGGTAGCGGCTGCGCCTGACGTCTCCTCCGCTGATGTCGACGTCGGCGTTGGAGTGATGGTCACGCTTGACTCGGTGGGGTTCGTTTCGAGAGCGTTCAGATCGGAAGATTTCCAACGGACTTGTATGGCGAATACGCGAGGCGTGGTGGTTATCCGGGTTGCCGTTGTAGCAGGCAGGATGTAAGTCGATGCGGTGGTGGCAATGCACTTGCTCGAGTCATACATGTCTGTGGGTTCGCTCACGCATACATATCCTCTGAATTGCGGTTGAGTTCATAAGCGAACACGGCAGCGGTGTTGCAAGAAATCTTACATGGGGCAGCACATAATGGCTGATTCGCCAGATTGGAGGGGTCCTCCGAGGAAGGGCGTCCCATTGCTCGAAGTCGCTCTGGCTGTTGGGAAAACGCATCCGGCCGTGTAACTTTCAGGGCAGATGCCGGGGCTGTAGAAGCTGAAGAAGGTGTTAGAAGGGGTTGGGTTTGGCTTTTTGTGGGGCAGGTGTTACATACCCAAACATATAGTTCCAGTAGCTCGTAAAGCCGTTAGGCATGCAGATGGAACTCGACAAGGCAGGCGTATCGTAATTGACCCTGGCAGCGGGTTACGGAGATGCAACTGAGAGAAGGAGGGATGCCGAGGGCGTACCATGCTGAGCTGGCGCAAAACTCTGGGGTTGCTGGCAAAGTTTCAGGACTTCTCCGTTCCTTATCTGGCAAAGAGCTGCATTCTTACTGAAGACAGTAGTGAGAGGTCCTGCCCCTCTCGGGAAGGTGCTGGTAGGGGCGGCGGTTGTGCTGGTCATGGACCTGGGACGGAGCTGCGGGTCGCGCGGAAGTTCAGGATGAGCGGTCGGGCTCGGTCGGGAGGAGGATGGCAGCGGTGGGAAACAGGGTGTTGCGGGAGATTAGAGGAAGATGAAAGAGATATCGATATCAAAAGGGCGACTGGCACACGGCGCTTGACGTCAAAGGCTGGTGTGCTAAACGAGGGCGACAGCGGCGACGAGAGCACCAAAGGTGGAACGGTATGCTCAACATCGAGTGACGGAGGCCGTGATCTTATCGCATAGGGCGGTTGGAGCTTGTGCGCTAGCGACTCAAGACGATCATGTAACAGTGACCACTGGCTGATCCCCATCGTCCACGGAGCGCTTGGATCTGCATGGAATTTGTTGGCCGGAGGTGATGCACCGCCGCGATCGAACCCGCAACAGGAAGCTGCGCCACGGCAGACCACCAGACTTTCTCGCCGAGAGAGCTTGAAGACGGACCGGCGCGCAAACTAGAGGCGGAAAGGTTCCAATTTGATTTTGCACGGGACGGTGGCCGTGTCCGGCTGGGTTCGGTATTGCATAGGAGCGCTCAACCGGCCAGGCAGGTTGCGCCGCTGCTCTCCTCGTTCTTCTGAATCACCTTACGCGGCCCAGAACGATCTCCATTTCTCAACTCAATGGCATCCTCTTCGCGCGAGTCAGCGGCCAAGGGGCGTGTTGTGGCGCCCCGCGACAAGTTTGGGACGGGTGGATGCATGTGGATTGTGGGATTGTTGCATTCGCCACAGGGGAAGAGCTCGTATTCCAGGGGAAGCCCATGACGACATCCCGGCTATCCACCAGGAAATTTTCGGACGGCTAGTCTTGTAGGCAGGGAGATGGGAAAACAAACAACACGACAGGCGAAAGCGGAAGAGACATCGCTTACATGAGGGTGGCAGGAGGATGACAGGGCATGGTGCAAGTGCCGGTGGGCTGATGAACATCCGGCCCGAGCTGAACCTTAGGTTTGCATGCATGGGTGACTTGGCATCACGTGGCCCCCAGACTCCCGGGCGGTGAGTCTTGCTGGGCGCCTGGCCTCGGTCGCGTTTCAACTTCGTCTTCAACTTCGCCTTCTGCCTCCCAGCCACCTCGCCCACCTCTGCGTCCGCAACACTTCCATCTCGACTCATCTACGCCCTCTCTCCGTCGGATGTCGCTTTTTTGCCTGCATCATCTGCGACCGACTTTCATCGTGAGAGCCGCGCGATACTAGGAACTGCCTCGATCGCATCCTGCCATCGTGGTTTGACTTGGCTGGGCGACGACCACCACAGTTGCCCCACGGTCTCGTACGGCAGCGGTTCTTCGGCTCCCCGCCTGGAACTGCTTCGATTTGACCGTAGCTGTACTGTTGGTGCTAGACGCTGCGCCTGGAACTGCTTCGCTTGGTGCTGTCCAGTCCTGGTTCTTCGGCAACTCGCCTGGAACCTAGCTCGAGAGCTCCTCTGCGGCGGTGGTCCCTCGGCACGGCCGGTTCATCACCACTGATGCTAGCGACCTGCTTTGGCGACCCTTCCTCGCGCCGGTACACTGCGCTGTCACCTTTCCAAGTCAAGGCTGCTTCTGAACATTGTTCGAAAAGCCTGGGCGGGCGGGAAACCTGCTTGTCGCAGGGGTTCAGGTTTGTGTATACTTGGAACTGACTGATGATAGACTCTACCACGCAAACTCATCGGAATGCCCGGCCCCAGCCCAGTACCTGTCCTGAAGGAAGTGGTTGTAGCAGCATGGAGAAATGAATTGAGAGATGCATGTGGCCTCGGTTGCGCCACCCCATTCAACGACCAGGACCCAAATCTCATGTTCTCGGTATTCCTGGACGAGGAGAACGATCGGATATTTGCAAAACTTGGTTTGGCCGTCATGGTCAAAGGTGGAGGCAATCGCAAGTTGAGAGGTTTTGACTATCTTATTCCGCTTTACTCATCCGGTCCTCGACTGCCCGTCCTCGAATCCAACACAATCAACATTTCCGATATCGACGACGACTCCATTCGTGCTGCCGTCTCGAACGCCCGCCTCTCAAAGTCGGGTACAGTTATCCGCGTGCGCTTCAATCTTGAACAACAAGGACTCGTGGTGACACCCTGGAAAGAGGAGCCTAGGTTTGTGGCCTGTTCAGACACTTCTCTAGAGCTTCTTTCTGGCCTATTCTCGCTCGCAGATGCAAGCGAATTTATGCTCTATATGGGCCCGAGTGATTATGCACAAGCCGGTTCCAGGCGCGTCAAGAACCTGGTGGAGACTGGACGGCTCCAGAAATGGTCGCCTGAGCTCACTGGTGTCTATGGTGGTCGTACTGTGATGCAAGTCAGCCGCGATCAAGTCGAGAGCAGCCGCAGACCTCGTCCCAGAGGGAACGATCCTGGCCCAGCCAATAGCAAATTAGACCTGCCTGCCTATATGGAAGAACTACCCCCGTACGACCCAGCAACCACGCTTGTGCCTCGTTCACCACCGCCTGGTCTCTTCGGCAAAATCGCCTCTCCAACCAACTCTCTTCTAGCAGAAGATTCGTGCCGGTCTGAGCAGGGGCATGATCACGGGAAGGACACTGCTGCTGCTGGCCCTCGTAATGACAGCCTTGTCCGTACCACAGGCAAGCGGAAACGCTCTGATGCGGAGCAAGACGCCCTTCGGCAAGCATTCGCCAGGCGACTGAAGGAATGGCTATGCCTCGCTTTCAAGGAAAACGAGCGTGTCTACGAGCATACCGTCCTCCAACCTTTTTTCGATGAGACCGTCCCCAGTTGTGTGGCCGCCTGTGATGCCGACAAATTCGATGTAGGGATTTCGTATGCAACCGCTGTGCTCGCCTGTGACCCTCAAGGCACGTGCGACCTCTACTGGACCCACCGGGACGAATTCTTCAAGATCGTGGATGACGTCCGGGCCCTGATCTTCTGGTCAATGCGGCGTGACGCAAGCCGAGAGTTACGGTCGTGGTCGAGCTTCATGAAGCTAGGCAGCGCTGCCATGACAGCCCTTGAAACCGGCAATCGAAGCACGTATGATCAGATTAAAGCGTCTATCACTGCTGACCGACTCGTGGAGTATGAACATGCCTCTGAATCCTGAGTTCATATAGTATTCGTAGTGCTCAATAAGAACTCGATGCCCCTTTCAGATGTTCACTATTTGCAAGACTAGGCTCTGAAAATAGTTGGCTCCCAGCCGCCTTCTTCAGCTAAGTGAACCTTTAGCGAACTCGTCGCTGATGCACGAATAACTCATAGGAAATGTCGGTTGACTGCCGGGCGCATGGCCCTACGTGCCTCTCGGTGTGTTCATTTAATAGTCCTCTGGCTCCGACGCATGGACATTCCACGCGGATAGGACTAAGTCTAGACGCTACCTTATGGCGCCGTGAAGGCCTTCAGTCCACTCATATCCCGAGCGGCAGGCACACAGAGTACAAACCGGCGCTGGGAACATCTGAAACGTTCTTTTCAGCGCCCGCGAGCTGAGTTCGCGCGGCGGGCAGCCGCGCAAAGTCTCCAGTACCCCGTCCAGCTTGATCCTCAAGCTGTCGCCAAACAAAATTATGAATTAGCGTCTGCAAGCTTCACCGGTAACTCTCCCCTCTTCGTCTCGCCCTGCAGTTCCTCCTCCGCGTGCCCATGCACCGGCGACTCAGGCCTCTCATTCGCCTCCAATTCCTACGGCTGTAGCATCGGCTGGTACAGGCGGCCCTCTGATCACCCATTGGCGGCTCCTGCGCCACGCCAACACCTACACCCTGACTACCATCTCCCGCGCCCTTCCTCTTCCTCCGCGCCGACCCCGATCCTGACCTTCGCCCCCCGTCGATAGCCCACCCCTGCCACCATCCTCCGCCTGCGACCGCCTCGAGCTACCGCTGCTACTTCCGCTCCCATCCGTCCCGCTCCCAACGCCGTCCGACGTGCTCCCCTCGGTGCTCCCGCTCAGCGGCGTCAGTACCGAAGCCCGTATGGCGTCCCACGCCGCCGCGTTGGACAGCTCTCCGCTTGGAAAGGATGCTGTAACACTGTCGGCAAACCGCAGTTACGGTCCCATCGAAGTATGTATCGCTGCTTGCTTTGGTTGCTAAATGCCGATGAGGGGTTGCGCTTTAATGAGAGCGCGTTCCAATTATCCGGTAGATAACAGAAGATTCGAGATAAGTGGAAGACTTGAGAATCCGAGAATTTAGGATATTTTAGCAATGAATACGAGAACTTAGAATATTTAAAAGAATACGAGAATTTTAAAATGTTTCAGTTTTTTTTTTTTTTTTAAAATTTCTATATTAGGCTAGTTGGCTACGCTGTGAGTATATATGTTGGGAATAAAATATAGATTTTCTTCTCCTCAACACGCTTTATCTTCCTCACATCAAGGAGTCCACCTGAATTGAGTCTACTATGTATTCACTACTCTTCGCTTCCTACATTTTTCTTTGTAGCAGCATCCGCGGTGTTCTTGCGGACTCTGCTCCAGATAGTCCCGCGAATCTAGAGCCAAGGGCTTGCGTGGAGTACTACAGTAAGTAAATACTTTTACGGACGAATAACGCATTTATTTTGAGGACCGCGTGGTGGACAGGGAGTCAACAGAGGTCCCGATTGTAAACAGACGATTCGATAGAGAGGAGGTTTCGGAGGGTCCTCGCCAGTTGAGGTTTTACCCCTTCGAGATCCCGCCGGTTGCCCGCTCTGCCCAACAGTCTGCGGTCTGTTTATCTATCTGGCTATCTACAGTCCAGCGCTTGACATTTGTATTATACCTCTATATAATATTTCTTATTACTTCTTTCTCTTTATTCATTGTCGGACGAAAGTTCTCATAACTTCATAGGGTCTTGCCATCCGAATCCGGACAACTGCTGTCCGAACACTATATGTGCCGGTATGTACTCATTTCTTTTTTTCCCTTTGAAAAAAGGACAGGAGAAAATTTTTCTCAACTATTTTCTCTCGTACTATAGATCCGAAGGGCGACGGCAATTATGTCTGTATCGATGTCTAAGTCTTAGAGGAAAGCAGGCGGAAGTGGAACGGAAGCTACTAGTAGGATTAGGTCGAATGAGTCGAAATTTTGAGGACAGAACGAATGGATTGAATTCTACCTGGCTCCCTGAGATTTGTCGAACAGATGCCTTTATACAAACTGGATTGAAACATAACCTAGGAAATGTTTAAAATCCGAGGAAAAGTAGGCTACCGAGGTGTAGGGGAGGCCGAGGAAGGAATCAATGTAGTGCCTGAGGAAAAGATATATGAATGGTGATGGGGGGAGTGGTGGGTATGGGTGTATGGTTAGCTTAAATACGGCTGACTGTACTTTGGGCCTGCTGGATCTCTTTTAGGATATCCTTGAGGTGTGGCTCCTTGGTAGTTGCCCCCGGCAGATAGTAATATCATCCTGGAAGGTTGTCTTGGCAATGTCGAGAAATTTTTTCACCTGGCTGGAGAGAACTGAAGGAGGGCCAGTGGATGCTTTTAGGGCTTGGAGAAGGGTGTCTGGTATTTTTTCAAGGCTCGTTCATCGTGTGCTACGCTGTACTGGGGCCGCTGCGGCTTCTTGGGAGTATATTGTGGCCGAGCAGTGAGATAGGCACTGAGGAAGGCTGTTCGCTAGTAAACTAAGGATAGCTCCCTCATAATCCTGGCTTTGATTAGGGCTCCCAATCCCAGAACATGCGGGACACCTGAAATTGTCCAGCGCGGCGGTCAAGAGGCTGTGAGACAAAGATCGAACGAGCAGCATGGACCTACATTGGTTTCAGCGCAACGATCTGCATGCTCAGCTGTACTTTATGAGAATAGGTTGAGTACGACCAAGGTTGGAACATCTCTGACTTTTTTAAACAGTGTTGATACGATTTCGGCCAGAATCCTTCATTTCGATCCCAAGCGCTCAATGGCATTCGCTGTTCAAGTAGACTCCGTAGCGCCCCTATTGGTGTCAAATGGCCTCGTTAAAGGAAGACGTCCGTAGGTTCTACGAAAGAATTCGGCTGCAGCCCCCTGAGCGACCCAAAATACCGTCTTCATTCCGTACAGAACCTGTAAATCAACGAATTTCAGTCTCCTGGTCCCCGGCTCTACCTCGTACCATGTCTTTGACTTCCCCAGTGACCATGAGGACATCCCGGACATTTTGTTTCATTCCGATTCCGATTCCGACCCAGATTGAGCACATGAGCCGCGACAGTCGAAACCAAACCCTCATTTCAACGTACGGTTGAGAGCTGGAAAGGGAAACAACACCAGGATGAATGGCGGGTAGGCCCGTTTGCTGGCTGTACCACGGCATTCCTAGTGCTTTACGCGAACATTAGGTTGCTTTTAACAGGCGCCTTCGCCCATGGAGGCTTCGAAAAACGGATTTGCCACGCTCGTCACTGGGAACTCCGATTATAATACGAAGCCTAGCACGTACTATCACGTCCTGGTCAGCGTGCTCAGTACACTACTGCTGATGCCAGCAACTATACTATGCAAGTGCTTAGTGCGCCACCGCGGGCCGACATCGACGAAGCCCATCGAAACGGCGACTGGCTCGGTTTTGGTGTTCTGTCTCCGCGCAACATCTGCAAATTTTTTCAATGAAAGGAAAGCTGCTTTGGATGGTTCTTGGGCTGTCATCTGCCTCACTGCATCTCTTGTAAGCTCCACATCCGCCCTGCCACGTAATTCCTCGATCCTGACATTGTCAGCGATAACGCCTGCATCTTTTAGGTTATTCGAGGTAACGGCTACAAGATCGAGTTCGCCGAGGCCAATGCAGCCTCATTGATAAAAACGACGACGATGGTGAATCGAATGAGTGATTGGAAAGATATATACAACGTCGAATACCTGTCGGGTCATCGGAGTCTGGATCGGTTCGTGGATGAATCAATGTGGTCTTCAGCTTTGACGCCAATATATATCAGAGCGCACTCGGAAACAATTACAGCTTGCCTTCATTTTCTCTTCCCTATACATCCAATGTTACCTATTCGGACATAAAATCGGCGGGTCAGGCTTCGCAATCAGCGCACAACTGGGACTGGATAATTATTCATAATGACATCCTCAATCCCGGCAGTATGTACGCCCGAGTCCGCACCGCCTTTGCCTTGCCGAGCCCGGACAACTCGAGCATTGACATGAGCCTGGACTTCATGCTCACTGTTATAATCTGCCTGCGTCCATAAGCGAGCTTTCACGGGAAGCAGTAGTTTGAACAGCTTTGCTTCCACTGCGTATTGTTGAGAATGACGTCAGAAACGACGCTGATCACCCTTGTACGCACGTACACATTAGAGGTCGGCAAAGTTCAAATGAGATTAATTAGGCCGACAGCACCTACCACGGCGTTGTCACTCACCGCTCATTTACCACCATTACCGTTCTGCCAGAGTTCGAATTTAAAGAAGTACGACTTACGGTCTTAACGAATTCAATAGTACAATAGGATGCCAAACGAGGCGCTCGTGCACCTCCTCACGCAAAGCGTGGGCGAGGCTCAGATCGGAACCTCTCGAATCGGACGCCCTTTGCATGGTCCGGACTCAAAGAAGCCAGCAGTGCCCAGCGGTCGTCCCGACATACCCGGAAGCCAGGTGTGGAGTTCGGGCTTCTGGCAGTTTCGTATTATCACTGAGACCTTACTCTCGTGTTTGCCGGCACGTGCCTGAGGCGGATCGCCGCAACGTGCCCCTTTACCGCTCCTTTTATCTCTCTGCAGCAGATCTGTTAGAAATTGCGGGCTCATAAATAACGGAGCGGGCGGCAGCAATGCGAGGGCAGTAGCAGCAGCCCTCAAGCAAGCAAAAGGAAAAAAAAAAAAAAATTACCCGCTGCAAGGCCAACCAGAGACGCGCCGCTCCCCTCTCGCAAAACAGCACCTTACCTCCGGCCGGCCCAACAGCTTCCACCATGCTCTCCACCAAGAACCTCTTCCTCGGCGTCCTCGCCGCCAGCACGGCAGCGGTCGCGCGCGCGGACGACGGCCCGACCGCCAACGCGGTCCGCGTGCCCGGTCTCCACGACATCGTGGCGGTTGGCTCACCGTACGAGATCAAGTGGGATGCCGACACGCCCTTCTCGGGCGGCACGGTCAGCCTGACGCTGCTGAAGGGCCCGCCGACGAACGCGCAGCCGTACGTCAGCATCGTCAACAACACGGCCAACAGCGGGTCGTACACGTGGACGCCGCCGACGACGCTGCCCGACAGCAACGGCGACACGGGCTACGGCATCAAGCTGGTCATCGACGCCAACGGCGCCTACCAGTACACGACGCAGTTCGGCATCTCCAACCCGGACGTGAAGGGTTGAGCAAAGAAGAAGAAGAAGAAGAAGAAGGATGGATGGATGGACGAGAAAGATGGGCTTCCTTTTGCGTTTAAATTTTTTTTTTTTTTTTTGAGAAGGTTGCGGGAAAGGAACAGAATCGACCGAGGAGGAAGAAGAGGAAGCGAGAAGAGGAGGCGGATCTGATTCATTCATATACCCACCCCACAAGCGAGGACGCTGGATGAGTCGTCGGGTGTCGCTCCGGCGCCAAGCCTACCGATTGGCAGCTGGCAGACGCATCGCAGCCCGACCGGAATGGAAGGTCTTTTTATCTCTTTTTCTTTTCTGTATTCGAAAGAGACACGATCAGGGTCCAGATATCGGGCCATCTCTGCTGCGGGAGAGCGAGGGTGGGGACGGCGCGTTGCGTGATGCCAGATGCCGACTCCGAGGCCGGCAAAACACCCTCGCATCAGCGGCTAAAAGAGGGGCCGTCTGGACGTCGCCTTCCACTGTCGCTTAATCAATATACCGTCGCTCCAGCTATATATCCAGTGCATCTATTTGTTGTCCATCTGCTGGCGCCAGCACTCAATTGCCGCAGATAGCCGCAGCCATGTCGCCCACGGCGCTGTCCTCCCAGCCCACCTACAAGATCGCCTCCATTCCCGCTGACGGCATTGGCCCGGAGGTCATCGAGGCCGGCATCGAGGTGCTCAAGGCCCTCGCCGAGTCTCTGGGCACCTTCAAGCTCGACTTCACCCATTTCGACTGGAGCTCCGAGACGTACAAGAAGACCGGCAAATACATCCCCGATGGCGGCCTCGACGAGCTGAAGAAGCATGACGCCATTCTGTTCGGCGCTGTTGGCGCTCCTGGTACGTATCTCTCGCAGCATTTCCAGCCAACCTTCTTTCTCTACTCTTGTCAATTTCCAGCGCACATGGCTCTTCAACTCAACCACGCCGCAGGAAGGCGGAAAAAAGAAATACTTGAACAATGCCAATGCACCGTCACAATTCCTTTCACCACGCCCTCCATTCGCCACCGTCTTCGTGCAGCAGAAAACAAGAAAGAAGAGAAAAGCATATTCACACCAAACTCCTCACTCTGACCCACGCACCCCCGCAGACGTCCCCGACCACATCTCCCTCTGGGGCCTGCGCCTCGCCATCTGCCAGCCCTTCCAGCAGTACGCCAACGTGCGGCCCACCAAGGTCTTCCGGGGCACCGAGCCGCCCCTGCGCCGCGTCGCCGTCGGCGACCTGGACTGGGTCATCGTGCGCGAGAACAGCGAGGGCGAGTACGCGGGCCAGGGCGGGCGCTCGCACCGCGGCCGGCCGTGGGAGGTCGCGACCGAGACCAGCGTCTTCACGCGCCACGGCGTCGAGCGGCTGCTGCGCTTCGCGTTCGCGACGGCGCGCGCGCGCCCGCGCCGCCGGCTGACCGTCGTGACCAAGAGCAACGCGCAGCGCCACGGCATGGTGCTGTGGGACGAGGTCGCGCGCGAGGTGGCGGCCGAGTTCCCCGACGTCCGCGTCGACAAGATGCTCGTGGACGCCATGACCGCGCGGATGGTGCTGAAGCCGGAGAGCATCGACACCGTCGTGGCGTCGAATCTGGTGAGTTTTTTTTTTTTTCCCCTTGCGGCCGGGGGATGGGAGAGAGACGGTTTGGGACGGATTGCTGACTGTGGCTGGCCTGATCGGGCCCGTAGCACGCGGACATCCTGAGCGACCTGGCCGCCGCGCTGGCGGGGTCCATTGGCATCGCGCCGACGTCGAACTTGGATCCCACGCGCGAGAATCCGTCCATGTTCGAGCCCATCCACGGCTCGGCGTTCGACATCGCCGGCAAGGGGATCGCGAACCCCGTCGGCACTTTCTGGACCGCGTCGGAGATGCTGGCGTGGCTCGGCGAGAAGGAGGCCGGCGCGAAGCTGCTGGAATACGTCGAGAATGTCTGCGAGAGCGGCGTCGTGACGGCGGACCTGGGTGGCAAGGCGACGACGAAGGAGGTCACAGCAGCCGTGGTTGCCGAGATCAAGAAGAATGCGGCAGCGAAGAAGTAAAGACGAGCGTTAGCATGAATGAGAGCATTGAATTTCCTATGGATGATGCTTTCTATCCATGATGTCTGGCCTGCTATTTGGCCGCCATTGCGTCCCTGCCATCCCACACTTGCCGCCCTTGACAGTTGACGTACAAACCCGACTCACAAACGGTCGATTATGGCCAACAGGAGCTCGTCGTTGTGCCAATCGAGCTCTGACACCGTGTCCCATCCGCTGTTGACCACAAGCATCTCGCGAATCGCGGCCTTCCTGTCACTGTCTGTCGCGCCGAGCGACGCGAACCAAGGTGCAACAACGCGACAGGTGTCAACAATTAACATCGGCGACCGGTGATCAACGCAGCAGCACGACAGGTAGATGATCTCGACGCTCTGCAAGTTCGGCAGCCCGAGCAGGAGACGGAAAGCCCGCTCGAGGAAGCGCTCCGACATGAACCCCACCTTGATCGTCGTGATCAACCTGCGCGCGCGCCTCAGGTGTACGAGGAACATCCACAAAGCGAGGCCACATTCGAAGTGCACCTGGTTGCCGTAGAGCATCGGGGTTCCTTCGTCGTAAGTACGCCTGTCAACGAGCAGGAGGTTGGGAGCAAGCCAGCCGTTCTTGCGCTTGTTGTGATTGATGCGGTGTGAGTAGAAGATGCGCGCATGGTAGATGACGCAGCGGAGGATGATCGGACGAGCCCGGACGAGAGTGTAGCGGTAAATCATGTTCCTGATCTCGGCGGGCAGCTCGTTCCAGTGGAACTTGGACTGGTCTTGTTGCTCGCGGAGTCGCTGGGCCTTGATTCGTTAGCATGCCTAACCTGTTTCCGACGGAACCTTTGGGTCGCCCACCTTGGCCTCGTTGATCTCCTCTTCAGGAATCCTCTTCTTGACCTCCCGAAGCATGGAATCCATCTTCAAGGGTTTGCAGAGCTGACAGCGAAGCTGTCGAAGCTGTTTTTCGCCTCAAACTCAAGTCGGGCTGTGCGGGTTGCGAAAGGAGAGCCAATGAAAAGTGTTGACAGACGCGCAGTCACCTGATGGGGTCGCAAAACAGGTCGCCACCTACAAGTCACAGCACAGCCAAACATGTGCACGGCCCCCTAAGCATTCACATCGCCGATAAAACATTCACATCACTTTTCGAATCGGTCTCCATCCTGATTTCTGCGAAGTATGTGAGCATGTCTGAGCCGCAGCTCTAAGAACCGCTTAAGGAGAGAGACTTACACGACGCTGCTTACATAGCTAACCTTCCAGTAGGTGTCAAGTCAGCTTGGATCTTTAACTTTCTATGCTAATGTTCCACACTGTCGCAAGCGAACGGCCGCTCCAGCAACGGTACACCTCTGCTGACAAGCTTTTCCAGCGTAGCCCGGTACTTATACTGGAGTAGCGCATGTATGCGGATCAATTAACATAATAGTGGAATGCACGGAAGCACGCTCCCATCAACGGTGTGATTAGGCTGAGGGAGAGGGGCATAACGAACTTGTGCCAAGCTTCTCGCCCTGTAACAGAGGAGTCGATCTAGTCTCACTACGCCATCCGAGAAAGTCCGTAATTCGCTATATACGCTTGACGACAGAGCCACAAACTTGATTTGGAAATCGGATATGGTGGTGAGGGAGGACAGGTTGGGAGTACCCATATGCCAAGATACAAATACTGGAGGTGAGTTGAAGCAGTTAACGGACGTTACTATTCCGAGATATTAGCTATATCTGCCTGCTGACGACAGCTTTAGCTCCCTGGTTCATTCTAAAAAGTTACCAGTTCCTCTAAAAACTCGCTACAGGCACCACCTATCAGTAACGATAGCATTGACAGTATGATTGCATGGCACGTATTAACAGGTGTTAAGCCTCATATAATAAGCTTCGACCGCGCCTTTAGGCCTGCTTTTCTAAAGCCATATTTGTTTCCCCTGCGCTGAAAAGCCCAAGACATCTGAGCTTAGTGCACCAAAGCTCACATAAGGATCCCTCGCAAACAGAATCCAAGAGGCATCACCGAAAAGCAGGCGGACGATCCAAAATACAAGAAAGTGGGTATTGGAGACATCAAGAAGGCCAGCTTCGAGTACATATAGGGCAATACTCGCCGCGGTGACGTCGCTGAGCCTAGAGCCAAGCAAGCCTTGCCCTAGCTGGCTTCAGTGATGCGATATCTCGTCAGCTTTACGGTCGGAGAGATGTACCCGCAACAGCCCTACGTAATGCTAAAGTACACGGCAAAATTACTTTCAATATATCTACGCGAGATAATACACCCGTCCAGCAAACCTGAAAAGAAGACAGCTTGGATCTATACCCATGCCAGGCTATCCGCGAGTACGGTTGGCGCATTTCTGGGACCCGACGTTCCACCACCGGGGACTCCAGATAAGAATATTACCGCGGTAGACTGGGTGATAGAGAGGCTGCACGGTGACCTGATAACAGAGCTTATTAAAGCCTTTTCCTGGTGGAGAACGAGTTCGATAAGTGCGTAACTGTTGCCGGCCAAGCTCGCCCGCACTCGAGTCTCTTATTGCAGGGTCAGAATAGGCGTGAACATTAGCTAAAGATCTTATTCAATGGTTTATTCGTTACCTGCGCGCTTAATTTATACTAGCTCGCGCGCATTATCTCCAATTTCGAGTCATACCTCTTCTGGCGCTATTTTAATCACCAAGTGCGACGCAGTGGCATTCCAATAGCAATGTGTTTAGCACTTTTTGCAACGGACAACTTCTATATCACACGCTAGCACAAGCCATCACAGCTCTATTAATGCACCAATGCTAAGTTATCCTTTAAGATTTACCATACGTAAAGTAAATAGAGACTTGTATTCCATTTTATAGAAGTAAAAATTGTGTCGAGATAAGTCTACTCTATCATGCGCTCCGAGCAGTAGAAGTCTTTAAAAGCCGTTTAAAAGGGCCGACAATACACACAAGGGTACGTTCATCAAGGCTACCATGAGCTAGCACAATGATAGCCGCTGACGTTTCAAGGCAGCCACTTGCTGAAATCAAAAGCAGCAGAGTAGTTCTCGGCACCCTGCATAGTGGCCTTCAGCGTGCCCCAAATGTTCTCCGTCGTGCCGACTTCGAAATCCGAGCCATGGTGAGGGTCGTCATTAGGTATAACCTGCCAGTACCAAGCCGGGACGCCCGCCTTGTTGATCTGGTCCGCCCAGTCCCTGATCTTCTGGCCGCGCGCCTCGTCGCCGGCGGCGCTCCCGCCGTCGCAGTCCTGGTTCGCGCTGGGAGCGAAGTAGCAGGCACCCCACTCCTGCATGACGAGCTTCTTGCCGGCCCGCTTCGCCTGGTCGACCTTGGGCTGCAGCTTCGCGGCCGTCACGTCGCCGTCGCCGTACGCGTGGATGGCGATGACGTCGAGGGCGGCGCAGGTCATGTAGCCGTCGAGGACGGACACGTCGACCTAGCCGCCGCCGCCGGTGGCGACCAGGATGTCGTCGCGCCCGCCCAGGTTGTCCTTGATGGCCTGCGCCATGGCGCACTGCCAGGCGGGCATGTGGGCGCGCAGGAAGGCCTCGTCGTTGTTGGCCGCCTCGTTCTGGGCCTCGAAGGCGAAGATGTAGTCGGACGACTCGGCCTAGGTCTTGCTGGTGTTCTTGTTGACGTGGCTGAGGACGTGGGCGATGCGCTGCTTGAAGTAGCTCTGCGCGCCGGCGTTGGTGTAGAAGTCGCCGGTGCCGTACCAGAGGCCGTAGAAGTCCGAGTTGCCTTGTAGCACGTTGAAGCTGTGGATGGCGATGTGTAGCTTGATGCCGTAGCTGTGCGCCTTGATCATGACATCGTCGAGGCGCTCGAGGACGGTGTCGTCGAAGTTGCCTGGGCCGGAGGTGCCCTCCAAGCTCGGGAATGCGTTGATGGGCGTGTTTTTGGGGGATCCAGACTGGCCTGTGGAGAGTATGATCATGAGCAGGTAAGTGAGAATCGATTTGTGAAGGAGGCTCACCATCAAGCCACACGCGGAGGACCCTCACACCTGCATCTTTGAGATTGGAGAAGAGATTGTCCTGTTGCGGCGAGGTCAAGCCCGCGGCATAGTACAAGTTGGAGCCGGCAAAGTTCGGATCGGACACAGCCTGCGCTATAGCAGTTGATCCAGAAAGAGCAAGCAAACAAGCACCAACAAGAGCTGGAAGCTTCATGTCCGCAGGTTTTCGTAACAGTAAAAGGCTTGTTGCGAGGACGAAAGAATAGAATTGGATGCAGCTAGTGATCTGTCAGTTGCACTGCCGGCCACTCATTCACTTGTCTTATAGCGTCATTGCCGCAACGGGCTCCTGTGAAATATGGAAGGCAAAGCTGCCGCCCTGCGCTGTGTCAGCAATGATGGCAGCCCAGGGATGGCGCATGGTCGTGCGACGTTGCAGCGACCCACTCACAATAAAGGCCCCTCCAAAAAAGAAACAGGCTTCTAACTCCGTTCGGAAGGCAGCTTGTGGCCTCGCCAGTCCCTTCATTCAAACTTGAACAAAGCGGGATGGTGAAGACAATGTCCGCACAATGTAAAACAGCCCTTCACAGCGCGAACGCTCTGTACTGAAGCTGTAAGTGGCTGGAGTCCCGTCCCGGAGTTGCCAAAGCTGTTGGTGGCGTTGTTAGCATGTCGGGCCTAAAAATGTCCTTTCGGCTCATTAGAGGTAGTTTGCGTGCATGTACAACATGGCCAACTGCGAGAATTCCTGAACCAAGACCTCCATTCTACTCGCATGCGAGGTCCCTTCGGGCTTCATGTGGGATCCTCACGCAGTGTGCGTGGGTGACGTGACCTCGCTTATCGCTCGTCCACTTACTCAACCCGAGTACCGGATACGAAACCCTCAAGGTCTCGTCTATTAAGTAATCGATGGCCTCTTGCGCTGCCTCCGAACTCTCTGCTCGTGTTAGTATTCGCACTACTAAAATAAAAACGTATACGAAATAGGCTGAGCTATCTAAAGCACGAGCCGCTCCGCCCGGAAGGGGATAGAGACTAGGGGAGCACGATGCAATCAGGTAGAGCGTGGGCACGGAACGGAGTTAGACAGGGACAGACGAGGATGCTTGGCCTCTTACTTCTATCTACTCGAAATAACTCGATGAATTGACAGTAGCGGCGGCGATCTATAGGATTTATAAGAAACTTGTGTTAAAGGTATAACATCTCAGAAAACAAGGCGTGCCTTTTCCGCCACGGCGTACACGGGACCCATTGTGGGAGTGCCAAGAATAAGAGACTGAACCGAAGCGTCTACAAGTCGCAGATTATTGCATGCCATAGACCTTGAGTTGACTGTAAACGCATCCACCATCCTCTTTCTTGCCCATGCGACAAGAGCCGGCAGGATGATAGACGGTCGCGACATTATTACGGATCGCCTATTCAAGGCCCTCGTTAGTAGTAACGTTAGTACCTAGTGAAACCTCCGTCAGTGATTTAGCTCTAAAGGCAGCAGTAGTACCAACAAGTTGCGCACATGTTTGAAGCCATCTACAAGGAGAGCAACGTCAAATCAGTTCCTGAGTAAGCCGCCGTCAATAAGAAGCGGTACGAAAGGATCAACGGACTGCAGTTCACAGTACCACGGAAAAACGGATGCAGGAGTGCAACAGAGATCAGGCTTCCACCTGGGAAACTTCGAGAGTGGCTGCATTGGAAGATCTTAGGTTCTCGACCAGCTGTGCGTGCTGCCGGGCATATCCCTCAACGGAATATTCCGGGGCATCCTTATCGAGATAATCTTGAGCAATTGCTTGCTCGTAGAGACTGCCTGCCGTCGTGGACTAGTTCTGTGTCGGCAGAAAGAAGAGGAAATTGCCTAATGCACTCGAATATGGGCCGGTTCTGCTGGTCTCATATGAGGATAAAGCTAATGCAGCGAAAGTCTCGTTTGAGTTCAGGGCTTGAGGCTGGTCGATGAGTTGACTGCTTGGCGTTGGTATCGAACGATTTTTGCCGGTGTTCCTCGAATTACGCATTCACTTACAGTTGAACGACGGGGAGAATCAAGTGTTCATAAAAGCCGTGACCCATATCAAGGTCGACAATTAGAGTAATATTGAACTTGTTAAGCAAAGACGCTGGCCCAATGCCTGAGAGCTGCAGAATATGTGGTGTGCGGAACGCACCCGCCGCTACGATAATCTCCTTGCTAACATCCACATTCTGAAGAGGAGTGCCTCTTGAGGTTCCTTAGTAACTACCGCAGAATACATTAATCTATGCTGGGGTTTAATTATCTTTGGGGATTAACCGGGACGCTATTGTCCCTGTCGCCGTTCGCAATAAGCTTAGTGACCTGAGTGGTAGATAGAAGGTGAGAGCTAGGCCTGCCCCCACAACAACGTAGTCGTAAGATGGCAGTAGCTGGCTAGAGTATACAAGGAGACGTACCTTGAGGAGCGGGTAGGCAGTCACTCGGTTAGTACAAGCTGCCATAAGGGCTGCAAACATTTTCGTATTAACAAGATAGATCTGATGCTGTAGGATTGAGTTCATGTCATCTGCCCTCTCTATGGTAAGTACTATAATAATTTGTAAGCGGACGATTAAACGGACTCTTATCCCGCTGCACATACGCTGTGTTTCTCGGAGGTGGTCCGAGCAAAGGCCGGAACGACAGATGGGTTGCATATCTCGACTCGGACAGCTCGGTTAGAGGATAAGTAGCCCACGATGGCACTATCACCAAATGAGATGGCAATCACTGGAAAAAGATTGTGTGGTTATGATTGCAGCTTGGCCATCAACTACGCGTGCAGCGGTAATTAAAACCACCCACCCTAACTACTCCCTTTCCCTTTTACAAACATTAACTAGCCCTCTAAATTCGCCGCCTATAGTTGATAACCCATCCACCAATCTAGAATTGAGTAGGAATTCGTAGGAACCTTTCTTTCACACTTATCGTTGTAAGAATAGTTAGACTTGCGATTATACGTTACCGCGATCGTATCAGCGAATAATATTGGCAGAACATAACCCTAATCATTAAACTCATAGCTTCGCAAAGACTCTTCTAGATTCTGCGGAAGTTTCGGAGATTAGCAAAGGGTTATCGTATTCCTCTCGTGCCTATGAAGCTAACTATGTGTTATTAGGGGGGTTTTTTTTTTGGGGATCGACACTCGGCAACCGGAACATTTATTCCCGTCTACATCAACAAGAAGGAGAGAGAAAGATGCGATTCGGAGACGGAGAACTTAATACCCGCCTGTTCCATAAAGGGATTAAGCGAGGGTAAATTCGGAAAAGAGTCAATGCTATAAAATTACTATTTACCTGACCTTGATCATTATTGTAGATTGCTGTATAGCCCAACCTTCCGTATCACATTATCAACCTAGCCCCTTGTGAACGTTCTATATCACTACCATGCCTTCGAAGGACTCTTTGCTCTGGACGATTTTATTCCTATCCTGGGGTGGTGCCTCACCTCTACCCCAAAGCTATCCTCCCAGCACGTCGAGCAATTCATTTTACAAAGTTCATCAATATCCTAGTGGCTCCTCTCTCGAAAATATTGCTGTCCGCCAAAACGGCAATATCCTTACCAGTCTTACATCTTCGTTGGAGGTTCGAGAGCTAAGCCCATTCAAAGCGAACGTCGCCACGACAGTGCACCACTTCAACGGCTCTACAAGAGTTGCAGGACTCTCAGAGATATCCCCCGATGTCTTTGCTGTTGCTACCAATCCTGGCATCATTTGGAAGATGGACTTTAATGCCGGCTCTCCCGCCGAGGTTTCTCTCATAGCGAATCTCTCTGAGGCCGCTTTCCTTAACGGTGTAGCTACGGTGAACAGCGTAGCTGGAACGATTCTTATCTCGGACTCCGTTCTAGGTGGTGTCTGGCGGGTCAACGCGTATACCGGCGAATCCAGTCTTATACTTCGGGATGACACCATGACACCAGTTGCCAACGCAAGCATACCAATCGGTATCAACGGTATCCGGTATCACAATAAATACCTCTACTATACGAACACGGCAAAAGAACTCTTTTGCCGGGTTCCAATCAACACCATTTCAGGACATGCGACCGGCCCTGCCGAAATTATCTCTTCGGGGGTGATAGCCGACGACTTTTCAATTGGGCCTGATGGTATTGGATACCTCGCAGGCCTTACCAACAACACTCTTTCCAAGGTGTTCACCAACGGAACTCGAGTGGTGATTGCCGGTGCACTGGACTCAGCCGATATCGCTACAACCACATCGGCGGCCTTCGGAAGAACGGAGCTGGACGCGGATATTCTTTACATTACCACAGGCGGAGGATTGCTGGCACCTGTGAATGGCACATTCACTGAGGGAGCAAAAATTATGGCTCTTAAGCTTTAACCATGCAGATTCAGTCTCTGGGCGGTGGCTAGGTAGATGTTTTTGTCGCCGGTGATAAAATTCTTTAACCCTAGACCGACTTGATTCGTTAGCACTTAGTCTGGTTGTACGATTTCAGCAAACCACATGCACATTTCCTTCTTTTTGTTAGAACATCAAGTACAATTTATCAGCTATCTGGAATATAAATAGGGGGTTCTCTGGCACCCCTTTTCCAGCATGCCAAAATACTACTCTTACTTTTACACTCGTCCTGGAACTCAACAACATTCTTTAGTGCTTGGGTTTTACTTTTCTGTTGTATAAACTTAGTGGTACAGAGTACACTCTTTTTATGCTGTTCGATATAGCTGGTGACGGTGACAATTACAGGTAGCATGAGTGCTTTAGAATATCAGAATGTGACAATAACTCGCTGCTATAAGCGTATGATTGATACCGTACTATTCTGAAGTACACTCTCCCTTAATAGCTCATCACTAGTGAAGCGTAGCTTAGGGAATTGACGGAGGACTTACTAGGGACATTCAGATGAGATCGGTTGTGAACGGTCTGTACGATTCTTTCTCAATGTGATATTGATTGAGACATCGATCGGGCTCTGCGCTACACAAGTTGGCTTGTTGAACAAACAGAGGCCCCCGCCTCGTCAGCAAGCAAGCAACCGTCCGATCGCTGCGGCTTCATTCATGCTGACCCATTCCACGAATAGGCCCCTGCAGCACGGAATGCCTCTGTTCCGTAAATAAAAAAAAGATGATAACTTCCTCCCTTTAGCGGTTTCTGCCGCAGCTGATCCCATTTAGTGCCCCACTTTTACTTCCCTACCGCAGTCTTGAGTCCGAAGCCGACAATAAATTAGTAAGGTCATTGAATCCTGGGCCAAAACAGGAGACTGAGGAGCTACGAAGATACTGATGTCTGCGGGAGACGTAATGGTTAATTATGACGGATGAAGGATTGCATGCCTATCGATCTATTCCCTGCGGAGAAGACCTGACGAACATCTTAGGAGCTGACTCGGTGAAATATGATTCGTGTGTGCACTCTGCCGACTTGGCATACTAGTGGAAGCAGAGTATTGCGGTCGGGGAAAGGGGAAATATTTTCGCACAATGTCCTATTAGGATTGGATAGTGAGAGTCAAGAAGTTCCGGGAGGATTACTATATCATGTAGAATGATGCCACAGCGCGAGGTTATGGGAAATTCATAATTGCGCATAGATTTTGAACTCCTGAGCCCCAACAGGGTGGCTGGATAGCTGCGAATACATATGTAAATGCTAGTCAAAGGAACGCTCGAACAAGCGCTCCAGCAATTCGCAATGTCCTGTACCTTGACCATTCAGCTTCTTGTAGACCCTTTTACACGTTTTGTCTGGCGGGCCTTTTCTGCCGGCTTCGGCCTTCGCCCTTTAAAACTACCTTTCTTGTATTTTTCAGGGTTTGACCCGTATGTAGCGCATTTTTAATAGGATATACTACTCTTGTGCCTATTAATCAAGATTGGCACGATAAGACCAGGTAGGGTGGGCATTTGCCAGTACATCGACAGGCTTCAAAGTGATCTGCGCTACTTAGGTACGAGCTCCCAACCTTCCTCGGCTAGGATTGAGTCGGTTCGGGGACAATAGAAAACTCGCTTTCAGGAAGCTTCTACATTGCGGAATGTACTCATGCCGAATCCTGTATGGGTGAAAATTCAATGGAAATAGAATATCAATGAGAATTTGCCCGCAGACGAACATGATAGACATATGGCCGCTCACGGTGGCAGAGATGGGAATTCGGGAAATTAGTGCTCAGCGCTTATTTCGTCTGCTGGACTCATTTTATATTATTCATGATTCAAAAAACTTCAAGATCCAGCACTCTTCAGATCTTGCAGGAGCATAATTTAGCAATACAAAGGCCCAGGCTCGTTAGTTAGCACTTCAACCCTCGTGACCAACTTAAAGCAGCAATTATGGCTTTATTGCCAAGATACCCTTTTCGTACAGTGCAAAGCCGTTGGGTTTAGAAGACGGTGCAAAAGCAAAGTCGTACTCTGGGCGTGCTGGAGGAGGGGAGCTAAAGGTGCTCCTCGTCATACTCCAGTCGGCTAATACACAGCTGAAACTACACTAAAGCTAAACACACGTGATTTTCTAACATCATTTATTCGTTACTTACTCTCGATTGCCCCTGGTAACTACTCAAAGAATATTCTTGATCTTTGGGCCTCCTTAGAAACTTCGAAGCTTTGTATACAAGGCCCGCCGTTACATATATACTTGATTAATTTTTCTTTAAAGCAAGGTAGACTTTACAGCTAGGCTGGGGCGCTTTTAGTTTCTCTACTCGTATAAGATAGCGCCTGGTTCGTAGTCACCGAGAACCCCTAGAAATTCAAGGAAAATACTTACAATAGGGTAAGACGTACAAGTCCTCCGATGTATCCTACATAAGTCCAGGCTAGCAATTAGTCCGGCGCTTCTTCATCGAAGCTATCTGGTCCTCGCTTGATCCTACTGTGCTGCCTTCGTCCGCTGATGTCCCTCGTCCCTGGGCCGCAACAACTTTCGACCTCTTTTCACAAATTGTTATCCGCAAATCATCCACAAGCTGGTGAATTGTGCCAGAAAGAAGCATGGAAGATCCTTAGACGTGAAGAGAGGGCATCAGATCTTAGAATGAGTGACGTTCCAATTCCTTGAGAGGGAATGAAAATCAACTGTCAAAAAGCTCAAGGTTAGATAAGGGTTGTAGGAAATGTACTTTGATGTATTATGTGTTGCTATGAGAACATTGGAGAAATAGGTATTACTCGAGGAAGTAAGAAAGTAATCTGATAGTTCGTTGCTGAATTAGCTTGGTAATAATACCGGACTTGGGGACAGAATGGGGGAAATAACGAATTAGTAGAGGTCGGACCCTGCAGTACTCTAGCCACTATTGCGTAGAGCTTAGAAGCAATACAAATTCGGAAACGTGTTGGAGCCCCATAACCAGTGAATATTTATTTGCACCAGACGATGCCAGTCGATTTCCATATTTGCCTCTTTCGTAACCATATGCACACGCATCATGTGGCTCCAACACAGCTTTAAATAGTCCCTTAGTAATCTCTTGATATTTGCCCGAGTCATAGGATCAACGCCTTCTTGCTTGAGCTTGCCACCTCTGTCCCCATTTGTGAACCGACGCCCGAAGAATTCTCGGTGCGGAGCGGCCCACGTGTTCATGCCACGGTACTCGGTGCATCCTACTATCGTTTTCCAGAATGTCTCCGTATCACGATAATCGCGCTGGAACCCCCTACAACCTTCTGCGCTTCCCTCGGGCATCCATAGCTCTGGCCTACAATATGTGACGTTCAGGAACAGATAAGCCATGAGTGCGCACCCAGCCACATTGTTCCACCCGGTATCAGATCCACCCAGTTTCCAGAGATGCTGTAGTGGCTTACTGTCCAATCTGGCGAGTCTCAGCAGCGGCTCCATCTCGTTGACGATCACTAAGGCCATCACGATCTCAGTGCGCTCATCGCCAGCAAAGTTGAAGCGGTCCTTCCAAGCACGGGCATTGCGATAGTTGTAGACATCCACACCGGTTGGCCAAACGTGCGGGGAACGAAGGTACGCTTGGATCTTTTGTGCTGCTGTGCCTGAGAGGATCGCGGTTTCGTTCTCGCTTCTGACCCTCGCGGGGTACTTGCGCCGTTCGCTATTTGAGAATTCCTCTAATGAGCGCACAAACAAGCGGACAAAATGATGACAGGCTTTCTCTGTCGCCTCGCCTCTCCTGGGCTGGAAGACCGTGTGTCGAGCGAGTGTTCCGCGGGGGCCGACTTTAACAGCGTCGAAACTGTGGCATAGAGCCTCCCAAGGAATGTTGTGTGCCTGATGAGCCATAGGATTCTGTCAGGGCTGGATATGAACGGGGCGTTGAAAGATGGAACAAGTCGTTATCCATAGTTGATAGATGAATCCTTAAGGTTTCGTATTATCCTGGTAGGCGGGTTGAGTAAGTAGGTGAGCGGTTAGCGAAGCTACGTGACTCGCATATACCATAGTATGGTTTCGTGGAAGCCCGAAATGCTCTTGTATGCAAGTACCAGGGAGATTTTAGTTCAAAATGCTCACAGATTCCTAGGTCAGTCGGATCATTAGCACGACAGGCTCTGGTCTAATGTTGTATGTGCCACGGCAAAAGCTTCATAATAGAAAAGAAAGAGAGAGTGAGAGAGAGAGAGAGTGAGAGAGCCGGGTCGGCAGTCAGACTCGGAAAAAGGCACCAACTATCTACATGAAGAAGAAACGCATAAAGGTCAAGCCTTACGACGTAAGATAGGTTTGGAAAATCATTAACTGCTAATGACGGACAGTGATATAATCTCGTCAGCTCCCCGCTGGCATAGAAACTGGGATCGGGAAACAGACATACCAGCACTGACATCACATGTAGGCTCACTTTGGGTCGCAGTGATCCAACTACAATGATTCCGTATCTTTCGTCTAGCTTTCAGGACACTAAGGGTACAATTTAGACTACAAAGCCTGCACGACCGCCGGATCGTAACTGGAATATTCTCTACTCGATCATGGCTTTCTTCTCCTGACTCCATCAGAGACACGTGAGTGGCATTAGCGAGCCACATGACACGAGCCCGTCTTACATATTATCCCTTTCTGACGACTTACATCCCGGTTCGAGCACGAGGCGCGTAGCATTAACTCCGAACTCTTCCGTGCTTCCCAAATCATAGCTTATTATCAATCCGGCTTCCGGATGCTATGTTACCCGAACACCCTAGCCAGACTATTTGTTTTCCCTCAAGAGAATATAAGCCTTCACCTGTGCTCCCTAGCTCATGCTGGCTATCTTCCGCTACTTGTCCTTGAGCTCATCGAAATTTGTCTAAACAGAACACAACAACTCAACCATGACCATGGCTTGCCCGAGATAACGTCTTTGAAACCGCCTATATCGGCGTTGGATCTATCGAAGACGCTCAAGCTTTCCTGGATATTACACTGCACGCGTCTATCAAAACAGCGAGAAGCGCCTAGGCGAGCTCTCTGCCGCGCAGTCTTTTACTATTGATACCAAGGCACCGATTCTTGGCCCCAAGCCACTATCCCACGACTCTATTACCGCCGGGATTGCCGAATCTCTCGCACAGCTAAAGACAGGCAAAGTCCACACGTACTACCTACACATGCCCGACCCAGCTACACCACTTGAGGAAACCGTCGACACCATTCAGGAATTACACCGCCAGGGCAAGTTTGAGCGCTTCGGCCTTTCTAACTTTTCTCCGCAAGATGTCAGAAAGATTCACGGGTACGCGAAGAGTAAGGGTGCGTTGTGCCTACTGTCTACCAGGGAAACTACAACGCCTTTACGCGTCGCGTGGAATCAACGCTTTTTCCAGTTCTCAAGGAACTAGGCATCGCCTTCTACGCGTATTCGCCTCTCGCGGGCGGCTTCCTTTCCAAGGATCCGGAGAAGCTGGCAGCACGGACCGAGGGTGGTCGCTACGACGTGGAAACGCTGGGGAGCGATATGTACCACACGCTGTATAACAAGCCTGTGTTCCTCGATGCGCTACGCCGGTGGAGAAAGATTGCAGACGAGGAGGGTGAGAGCGCGCCGATGCTGGCGTACCGCTGGATTATGTGGAACTCGAAGCTCGAGGCAACCAAGGGAGATGCAGTAATTATAGGCCGAGTCAGCTGGAGCAAACACTAGCGGAGCTTCAGAAGGGTCCATTAAAAGATGAGGTTGTAGAGAAGATCGAGGAACTCTGGAAAGAAGTGGAAGGGGTGGCACCTGCTTAATTATTGGCACTTTATGCGAAGAATGAGATGGATGAATGGCGGAATAAGTGGGAGAAGTTTGCGGTAGTGTTGTGACAGGTCCAATTGTAATGTAGCGCCCAGGCAGGAACAACAATACAAGCTAGGTGCAATGGGAACGATGAAGCTCAGACCCACAAGTCATACGCCTCTGTGTGATCTTCGGGGTTAGGAATGCCGAGATCAGTCACTAGCCGAGTTTCAGCATACTGACTCACCGTTACTGACCAAGAAACAACCACCTCGCAGCGAGAACGGAGAACGGAGTATAAAGACCGCACCTTAAAACCAAGAGTAATCGTCCCGCAACACGAAAACAAAGAACAATTAGGCCTCTCGCACATCACTGATGATTTAAACGATATATCGCGGATTTCATATATTCATACTCTCAGCCTCGTTTCAGCTACTTCAGCACTTTGCCAATAGAGCACACCATTATTGGAACCCAAAGGAATTGAGGCTCATGTTACTTTCTATACCACATCCGAGTTATCTTCGTCTTCCTGATCTTTTTTTTCAACTGAAATATGCTATATATTAGTGCTTCAGCTGTAGGCGGGCAGCCCGGGACGTAGACATCGACTGGCACGACCCTGTCACATCCCCGCACAGCAGAGTAGCTGTAGTGGTAGTATCCTCCGCCGTTCGCGCAGCTTCCCATGGATATAACCCATCGAGGGCTCGGCATCTGATCGTAGACCTTTCGGAAAGCTGGTGCCATTTTGTTTGTCAGAGTCCCCGCCACGATAAGCACGTCGGACTGTCGAGATGAGGCTCGAAAAAATGTGCCGAGGCGATCTTGGTCACAACGGGGCATAGACAAGTGCATCATTTCGACGGCGCAGCATGCCAGACCAAAAGTTATGGGCCACATGGAGTTCTGGTTCACCCAGTTGGTAATTTGATCTAGTATTGTCCTGTTGGGGGTGTTAGCTAAGTTGATAACACTCGTTTATACCCACACCTATCAAATCCTTAGGATCCATCGTACACAAGTCAACGTACAGAGCATATTGTACAGCTCCTCTCTGTCCCTCTTGACTTTGCAGAGGCACTTCATGCCGCACTGTCTTCGTCAGTACCGGCCTTAGCTGCGGGTACTAGGCTTCGCGGACCTGCTTTCGTGTGCTTCGGTGGCATGGAAGAGAATTGTGCTGTGACTCTTGGCAAATACGGAATCCGTTGTTTTGGCAGTCGTGCTTTTTTATAAATTAGCCTTTCGATAGTAAGTAAGGTCGCGTAAGAAAGCTCGCGACTTACTTGAAACTGCACACGTTCCCTTTACAAACATTTTACCCATATGTGACGCTGAGATTGATGAGAAGAGAACCTAAATAATAGATGCTACATGAGGACTGCCAGAGGAGTGATATAGTTGAAAGTCTACATGGAAGCTTGAAGCGAGCTAATATTACAAAGAGCCTAGCGCCTGCAATCCAGAGCCGGAAAACCCCTACAATTTTAAGGAAAATACCTACCTCCGAATACTATCTTTACAAGCTCTCCGATTAGCCCCGACTGTCGGCTAACCTTGGAAACTGAACCCTGATGAAGTCGGCCCGATTAATTTTGACTACTTTCTACTGAAAGCATGGCTGTACTTCCTGGCACTCTTACCGCAGATATCTTAATGAGCTCCTCTAAGAGTGCAGCAGCATTTCGATGCTCGCTATGTGACAAAGTCTACTCTAAAAGAAGCCATTTGAATCGTCACAGAGCCATACGTAAGGACTCGCAGTTTCAATATAACGTATGCTTATTAACTTGTCAAGTAGACAACGATCAGCCTTCCTCACGATGCCCTTTATGTGGCAAGACCTTTTTCAAAACGTACGATCAACCAACTGCCGGTTTGTAATGCCAAATTAAATAACCAATGGACTAGTGAAGTAAGCCGACGTCATGCTAAATCGTGCGCCAAAAAGGCAAACAAGCCGCTATTACCGCACGGAAAGCCCGGAAGAAAACGACAGGCTTGCAAGAATTGTTCATGAAAGAGGCTTGCATATGATGCAAATGACCCTTGCAAACGCTGCATGACCAGTGGCATAGTATGCACATACGAAACTTCTCACGGCATCCACATCGAGCAAGATCACGTGCCGTTTCTACGGAGGTTCACAGACACATTACTATGGGATTTGAATGTCGCGATTGCCGAGGAAACGATCAGGCATCACGGAAACACACACAATGCCGCCAATCCCATTCCTCAGGTTGAGGATGAAGAAAGATTTCTGAAGAACACCTTGTTTGGGATTAACGACACCACAGGAACAAGTCTGTCTCCGGAATCCTGTCAAGGGGACGACCTAGGAGATTCATCGCACTATGCTCACCTATCGATGTCACATGCAAGCGCTAGAGGTCTCGAGGCACGCATGATAGATGCGGTTCTTCGACTATCTGCTGTAAATGATCATTCTATGCGCAAAACATCGCGACACTGTTCGCCTACAAATAAAACGCGAGCGAGAGATAGTTTCACGGCAGCAAACCTCACCGACTTTACTTCAGTGTATTTCGATCGCGTTCATCCTATTACGCCAATCATTCATCGGCCAACTTTTGATATAGAAAAGGCCGCCATCCCGCTGATCCTTGCCATATTCATTGTTGGCGCTACACATTCCGCGCTCCAGGATCATGTCATTCTCTCACGCCAATACGCAAGGGCTATCGAAGAGTACATTTTCAGTCACGAGATCTTCTCCTCTCATCCCTCGGAAGTCCTATCGATCCCAGAAGGCATGTGTATAGAGATTCTGCAAGCCGCTTCGCTTGTGTATCTATCACACATACACGACAATGATGAGCAGACGCGAGAGAGGGCTCGCAATCAACGTCATCCCTGCATCATTGCCAGGATGAGAGCGTTTGGATTTCCCGCCGTAAGACATGAGAAGCCTATAGACTCGACCACTCCATCAGCTTGGAAAACGTTCGTTGTTACCGAGACAAAAATCAGGTATAGAAATATCCACGAATGCGTATAGATAGGAGTTCCTAACTAATGAATAGGTTCTGGTCGTGGGTGTATCTTGCGGATTGCCACATGACATTGTTTTTTTAACGATTCTCCACGAATAGCTTTACCCGAGATGATAGGGAACATGCCTTGCTACAAGGCTCTTTTCGAGGCAGAAACAAAGTCTGGCTATAAAAAACTAGCCATTTTAGAGCCTCAGCACCCTGTCGTCCCGTCACTGCTAGAATTCAGGGACAGGATTGTTCAGACTGGGTCGATTGGATTGCAAGATCATCAGTGGAGTTCTATCTCAGTTCTCCGCATGCTATTGCTAATATGTTGTAACTTTTCAATAAAAGAAGAGTGCCTAACTTTATTCTCTTTCTTTCTTGATACAGCTCTGAATTCAGTTTACTTCTCCTCAAGGATGGCTCAAACCGCCCATCTTTTTTCACACAGCATGCTTCACTCGACGAACAGATGGAAATCTCTATGGGATGTAGTTATGGCAAGAAATCAGGAGAAGCATGTCCAATCTTCTTCGTTTACAATGCATGCTGTAGAGATTTGGTGGCTACTCAGAAAAATAGTCGGAATTGTCAGTTCGGATACTCGGAGCCATCAATATATAAGCAGCATGTCTTTTAGGTCGGTAAAAGAGCTAAATGAGTTTATATATAAGGCTAACCCCACTAAGCCAATAATCTAAGAAGAAAGAACTCGTTGCAGGCGACGAATATTAATTATAGGACAGTGAACTGTTAATGAATATATTCGAATGTAGTAAGCCTTGACGGCAGATACACAAAGCCGCTGCCAAATCGCTATACTGAAGACATATAGAAATATAGCTAAGTTGAACGTTCGCACAATCTAAGACTCACTTGCTCTAAGCCTTCGGCCAAACAGACATAGAGAAGGCAGTGCGGACCAGCTTCGCACTTAGGGATCCGCACATGTTGAAGTCTTCGCTCACCTACATATTTCGCCGATATGACCCTACAATCACTTTAACATTACGAGCCTGGATCCTTCCACTCATTGATGATGAATAGTCCAAAATAGTCTACGGAGAGATGACTCGTTGTGCGTGCCGATTGTTCCCAGAGAGGACCATCGCAGAGATAAGCAGCAGTTGCAGGAGGATGACACCTCAAATATTCATCTAATATCCATCACTTACAGCTTCTTGCCAATCCAAAGTGTGGGTGTCTTCTTATCAACAAGTTGCTGAGTTTGTCATGGGATTGGATGGTGGGTCATTGATAATGGCGGTGCTGGACGTTCAGACAGAGAAGTACTCGTAATGGACCAGCGGTGAAAATCTTCCTTGCTCCGCTTCGAACTTATTTTTTTCTTTCACAGAAGACAATGTCCTACGTGGCTATTTTGCATGGCATAGTAATAACTCCTATATCAGTTGTGGACACTGAACAAGGAATATTGTTCCTAAAGTTGTTCTGCCACTATGGACGGCCTTTTCCAGCTGTGAAGTCCGCCGCAGCATGTGGAACTACGTATGCTGTTAACACTATAACCCATATTCAATTCTCCCCTTCTGTTCATATCTCTTACCTGTTCCTTCCACTTTCTACCCAGCTCCTACGTTGCGCTCTATAGCATAAAACTTTAATAAAGACGCACGATAGCCTTTTATCCAAGGCTGGCGATACTTCGACGACCGATTCCCGTTTACCAACAACCAATAACATGGACTTCAATAACTCAAGCTATTCTGACTTTTAGAATCTTTTTCCCAGGAGCCGAGCGGCTTTGCATTCACTTGAAGCGGACGATGAAGAAAGTGGGCCATGTGGCTTGCAAAGCCCTCAAGAAAACTTAATTACTGTAGTTTATGGTGCGAGAGCGTACATATGATTCGCACCTACTAGAACCCTTGGGATACAGAGGTGTTAGTGTAATGCAAACTATAATCTAGATTAGTACATTATTGCAGTATCTGCGTCTTTTGGGCCGATGATTCGCGAGTGAATGAACAGGTGAAGCAGTCCGTGCGCAAATATTGCCTTCACTATTTACTCTGACGTCAGGACCACAGATTCAGCTTCGATTGTGAAGTTTTGTTCTGAAAGGCGGAGCAAACGGTCATGTGTTCTGCGAGCTGCCCGGCTGCGGCATATGATGACTTTCCGCCGCCGCCCCACCTCTCTTCCTCTCTTCCACACCAAAACAGCCCACCAAGATGAAAAGCTCGCACAGCTGCAATTATGACATGCAAGGGTGCAGAGCCGCTGCGCAAGCGACGCAAACTTGAGCCCGCGAGCGCCACCACGGAAGCATTACAATTCACATCCTGGGATGACTGACGCGGCGAAATCAAGAATCAGATCTACCAGCTCACCCTCAGCCAGGGCGGTCCCGTCGAAGAGGCCTCTACCATCCGTACAAGGTGCCTATCTTCTTTAACGACTGCTATGGCGCTAGCCCTAATCTTGCCATCAAAGCGCCTCCGACTGTCTTAGTCCCGAATATCCTCCTCACAAAAAGAAGGCGTGCAGCGAGGGCGCTCCTATCCTATCTCCTATCCTATATCGCAATGAACTGGCCTTCACGTACGGCGATGCCCTGTTTTTATTTCTTCTCCGCGTTACGCCGAAGGCCAGGAAATGGCTGGAGAGGATCAGAATTTATTCGACCATTACCCTGTACTAGCTTCATAACAGCGGCTAATTGCTCTGGATTCCTATAATTCTGCTTCCCATACACTTTTCGGGGTGAATTTGAGGCCATTCATCATTGTGTGGCTCTATGAAACTATTGCGACACTTGATGTGGAGGCTCGCATCTTCTACGCTATGGCTTCGCACTGGCTGCACGCGCTCGGGAAGGACAAGTTGGATTAGGTCTTACAATTCAGAGGTATGCGTAACTCGACTGGCACTACTTATCCACAATGTTACTTGAAAGAGCAATTCTGCGCATCCTTGAAGTTCCTGATGGGCGCGTGAACTCTATCATTTAGGATTCAGCATGAGAGTGTTAGGAAGGAGAGCTACAGCAATCTTCCTTCAGTGCTGTTCGTTGGAAAACTTTCGAGGAAAGGACACCAGGAGAATACCGGAGGATGAAGAAAAGCAAGTGGAAGTACGGCAAGACAGTAAAAGACATATCAAATAGAACGTTATAACATATGAAGCAAACCTAAAGGACATGATTATAGGTTTGTTCGATGATCAAAGGCTCCGTAGCCCGGTCTCCATTCCTCATCATCACTGGTGGTAAGGGTACACACAGAGGATTCTCCGCTTGCATAAATACCACCGTCTTACAACTCTCTGGTGGTTTCTGGGTGATGTTAGATACCTAGAAATACCAGTCTTCTAACATATAGAAGAGTTTTAAGATGTGAATAGCCTGCGTGTTCGCGTACAACACGCATTGTGTGCCCTGGGGAATCTACTTTTCAAAGGAATGCGGACACTGCACCTGTCTTGTATTGGCCCGATTTGCGAACTCTAGAAGTATTATCTTTTGAAAGAAACTGATAAGTGAAATGAATGAGCAGTCCGTGGCATGGTTTCTATTATCGACCATGTTCTGCTGGCAATCGGCTCTATATACAGCGGGATCGAATGCCGATTTCGCTTTTTTTGATCCATGAACAGATGGTAATTATCACCTATGATCGCTTTTCGTTGATGAAGACAGCGCTTGCGGGGTTTGTTAAGTGTGCAGAAGAGCCCTGTTGTAGCGGATCGAAGTGACAGCGACAACATTGAGGCTAGCTTGCCACGAGCCATCTTCCGTCACTTTAGCGATGTTGATCGGATTATCCCAGAGCATACACTCAGTCTTACAGGTTGATGGACGGAGGGAGAAGAGGATCGCGTGCGACGTAGATGTTGAGGGTCTCACATAAAAGATTTTCGGCGCAAATGTCCACGCACTAGGTATCAACAATGTAAATCCTTAATACCAAAAGTTTTGATGAATACTCCCATGAGCGTTCGTGAATGCCTTGTTCGAGCTCGTTTGGTAGCCGTATCGGCCGCTAAGCTTTAAAATGAGGGGTCAGCCAACAACGCGGACGTGTCCAGGGTCGAGGCTGTTAGCAGTCTATGATTCCAAGGGTGGGATTCTACGTGTCGCTGGGGCATAGAGACATAACTGCAGATGAATGAGATGTGCTAGCTACTTGTGAACGTTTGGTGGGGATCGCGGCCGTGCTACTGGACGCAGCAAACAGAGGTACATCAGTCCTGCGGAGTCTTCATGTTAACCATTAGAAAGTACGGACACGTCCCTTTCTTGTTCCAGAGAAACGCTTAAAAGAAGCCCTCGGCCTCGGTCTTGACAATAGCGCGAGGATGCTGCAACAGGGCAGTACGACTGACAAAGTGTGGGGACTCGTACGGGGCATTTTCGGTGAGTCTACGGGACATCGTGTAGGTTAGACTGTTACGACAAAGATGTGCGGGCGGTGACCTCGCCCTCAAGTAACTTGTTATTCGACCTATCAAGCCAAGGAATTCCAAGGAAAATGCCATATATGACTGGAGGACGAAATGGGTAATCCTTCGACAGCTAATCTAACCAGCATCTATGGCTACAACACTGGAAATGAGCTGCGGAATCCATCTATTGCATAATCGATAAACAATTCTTCACAATACATCTCTCTGTTTCACCTTCCAAGCCTGTGCCAATGCATCCCATCGCACTCCCTCCGCCTTCCCCGCCCAACCTCCTCAACGCTTCGCAACCCCGACCTCAATCTGCTGATCCACCAGCTCGCCGACCGCATCCTCCAACGGCCTCCACCTGATCCCCAGCACCTTCTCCGCCCTCTCCGTCCTGACCCTGAAGTTCGGCCCGCTCTCTCCATCCAGCGTGACGCCCAGCCCTGGATACTTCTTCTTCACAAAATCCGCAACGCCCTGCCAGGTCCAATCCGGCGCGCTGATGACGAACTCGGCGACGCGGCCCTTCTCGCCGAGCTCGGCATCGACCGCGGGCCGCAGCGCGAGCAAGTGTGCGCTCGCGACGTCGCGCACGTCGACGCCGGCCATGGGGATGAGAGGCGCCGGCGCGAACAGCGAGTCCCACAGGACCGAGTTGCTGCTGCTCGGTTCGGCCGGCGAGGGCTGCAGCAGGTGGCGGCCGATGACGAGGGACGGGTGCAGGGTCACGACGGCGAAGGGGAGCGGCGCGCCGGCGGCGCTCTGCTGCTCGACCCAGTCGAGACAGGCGCGGTGGGCGAGGATCTTGGAGGCTTTGTACTTATCCAAATCGGTGGCCGAGGCGCTAGTGACGATGGGCGAGTCCGGGTCGATGGGGATGGTGCGGTTGACGCCCTCTGTGTTGGGGGGTGGAGGTCAGTGAGGTGGCAGCTTCGGGAGGAGGAAGAGGTACGGGAGCAGAGGGTGTGGTTGAATGATGGTTGGACGTGCTTTGTCTGAACATGCCTTTGATTTCAAGGTTCCTCACATCGCTCACGTCCATTGGCAGCAGCGCAGCAGCGGACGAGTCAATGACAACACGCTTTACTGACGGGACAGACTGAGCGGCTTCGAGCAGCGAGATGGTTCCCTTGGTGGCGGGAGCTAAGTAGTCCTTCTTGAAGTCATTACCTCGACCCGGAATGGGAGATGCCACGTGGAAGACGTAGTCGACGCCGACGAGCGCGTCAGAAAAGACACCGTCCTTGGTAAAGTCGCGAATGACGACGAAATCGAGCTGGCTGAGGTGCTTCGAGAAGACTTTCTTGAACGTTCCGATAGATTCTTCCCTCCGTACGACGAGGCGAGCACGGTAGCCAGCTTCCAGCGTCTGCTCGACAACGTGACCACCGATGAAGCCTGTACCGCCAGTGATGAGTATAAGGCCTGAAGACATGGTTGCTCCAAACGATTTGCAACTTTCAGTCGACGCAAGCAAGGGGAAGATAGGTTGCTGTCCTTCTGGTCTACGCCGAGAAGAATCACCATTAAATAGAGGGATTCCCGCGTAGTAAGCGATTCTCACGCTGACAAATGACCTCAACGTAAAGGTGGATCTCCTCCTTTACTATCAGTTTGGGGATGACTTGTAAGATTCAATAGAGCAAGGGCTTCCGTAAGAATCCGAGAGAGAGGGTACCCAATACGATGAATTGGCGTATTTTATGAGGAATCGTGCGGTAATTCACTTTATCATAATCGCGGCTGTCACTATAACTTGGCAGCTTGTTCGCACTCATCTTTCCCACATGCGATGGTGTTAGGGACTCCAGCAATTGCACAACTCTTCAAGAGATACGGAACATCGCATGTCGGTGGCCGAAAACGCGGATATCGGGGCTTCATCTATCCGTACAAAGAGAGAGGGAGGGGGGGTTGGCACTTGACTACAATGGATTATATCAGAAACCAGAGCATATGTAAGCGACGGCATTGGTTGACCTCCGCTGTCTCACAGGGTGGATTATTTTACAGTGGGGGGCAGATCTCGGCTTATGTGGTCCTTCTTCTCGCACTAATAGGTTTCGCGCAGTAACAGCCAGAAAAAATTGTACTACATTGGTCTAGCATTTCCGCTCGGACTTTGGGCGAGTTCAGTTATGAGAAATATGATTGCCGTAGTTACATACTGCATTACTATGTAAACCAGGCACAATTTTATGAGCCGAACGTCGCCCCCACTGTAGAAATAGCCCGAGACATTTACCGAGAACTCCACCAACAAGCCGGCGCCGAATCGCCGACTCGCCGTGCTGGTGAAGAACATCAGGAGCTAGGGAAGCGTGATTCAATCCAATCTTCACACATACTCAGTTGAGCAGAAATAGATAAGGCAGACACGAGCTAGCAGCGATGAATGCCCCCTGCGAGCTTCACGTACTCGCGAGATTGCTGGCCCAAATAAGAAGTCCAACGCCCTCCACATATTGGCCTAATGCTCCATCAATTCCCTTTCCATCGTCTGTCGTCTTTGCTTGGATAGCCACACGGATATCCGCCCGCACGCCAGCGCTGCAGCTCCGCTGCCCAAGTCAGCTTTGTGCAGGCTCCGCCGGAATGGTAGCCAACAACTTCGGCCCTCTACCGCGATGCTCTCTCTCTTGCAGGAGGCGCAGCACCGATGATCTCGCGCAACGCAAAATGTTATTGTCAGGCTGAAAGCTAGCCTTGCACAACGTCTAGTAGATAAAAACGTGACGGTTTGCCGCGCCCGAGATGCACTTCATCATGATCACAAAGAATCTTTCTTCTTAACATGGACCCTTTGAGTATCACTGCATCTGCTTTCGCCATAGCAGGTTTTGCCTGCAAAGTCAGCAAGACTCTTGCAAGATGCATCCGCACCATGCATCTTGCCGACCGCGATGCCCGCAGCATGCAGATGGAACTCAGCACATTTAGCACCCTCCTACACATTTTTGTCGAAGCCGCATCTTCTTCCAATTCTCCGGAATCATATATCGATGAGGAATCAGGCATGAGTGTTCGCGTTCTTAGGCAAGGACAGTGTCTCATTGAGGATATGAATAGCCTGCTCGATCAAATCGGCTTCCAAAGTCGGGGTCAGCTTCAGACAAGCTTACAGCGTGGCTTAGCTAAACTCAAATGGTATCTCAAAAAGAAAAGGCTCCTGGATCTGTTTATTCAGTTCAATTTCGTCAAGACATCAATGGTGGCTTTTGTAAGCTTGGTAGGGCTGAAGAAGGTGCAACAGGAGCTTCAAAAGTTCAATGAGCAACTCAATAGGCTACGAGAAGAGCAGGTACCAAGAACTGATGATCGTTTCGTCCAGTTGGAGAATAAATGCGTAGAATATAGAATGCGCTTGTCAGTATATACCTGCTTACCATTGTCTTCGCATTGCGGGTTGCTGAACTATCTACAGAGACGCCTTTACGGCCGAGGTGAAAGCGGCGAGAAGATCATGCAGGCTCGCTGCCAAGGAGGTTAGGAAGCATATACATCGTCCCGAAGCTCAGGAACTATCCGACGATCTTGAGATAAGCGTGCGTAGAATATGCGAAATCATCAGCGACGAGACTGGAGATCTCTCAACACGTAGGCGGCGCCGACATTCCACTTCACGTCGCAGGTCGAGAAGACCCCCGTCTGAAGATGCGCGAAGCGCGCGCCCTCCTCCTCGTCGCGATCCACCAGAGCCTTCCAGTCCGGCAGGTTCTTCAGCCCCGTCACTATACCCGCCTTCGTCGTCGTCGGAGCGAACCCTCTCACCCATATCGCGGGCGATCCTCACCAACGGTCCACATTTCTCGGAGCATCAGGTCAGCGAGCCAGCATCTGAATCGTCTGAGGAGCTGTCCAGTACACCTCCACGTTATTCTCGGGATTTCCGCAACGAGCCTTTACCGGACCAGGCACCGAGGGCAAGACAGCCTGAGGATAATGGGAGATCATCAGACCTGGCTGAGACCGGCGAAACATCAAGGACTGCAATGGACGGACAAGGAACATATGTGAATCCTGAGAACCCTCAAGATAGAAGGCGTAGATTGCCTGATGGAAAGTTGTCAGAGACCTGAGTTACATGCAGCCAGTATTCAGAGGCCGCTGTGACGAGTAATGAAAGCAAGGCCTGCCTACTCAATCAGCTAGTACAATTTGTCGCGGGCGCGCTTCGAAAAGTGACAGCATGTCCGTGCTTCGGCGAGAAGTGGTGGAAGCTATCTTATGTGATACCATGAATCCTTTCCTTTTCAAGATTGGGATGACCTTACTTGTAGTATCCTTTTAGATAGTAAGACCGATTCCGTAACTTATCTAGACATGACGTGCTTACGCCCTGGCAGCCATTGTGTATCGTCCCATCCTACTCATCGATTAAGCATTCCTGCCTGCCCAAGCGCGCACCACACCGGCAATGGATGGTGCTCGATGGAACAGCAAATCACTCAAGCCATCTCCTTTAGAACACGGCGGAACTCTAGCTGCACGTCCTCCTCCGTCATCTTCACAGACTCGGACAGCGGTGCGAGGGCATGCGTGCGCAACGCGCAATCCACAGCCTTGGGCGACAAGCGTAGCAGACGGTCGATCGTCTCGCCACGCTCCTCCGCGTTCTCGCCCAGGCGGTGCAGCCACTGCCTCGAGCTTCCGAGGCTCCAAGCGAAATTGCTGGCCAGCTGCGCGGTGCTGAACAAGGCTGGCCTGCCCATGTCCGTCTTGAAGGGGCTATCGATATCGATGGTGATGCTCTGGAGATTGGTCGCCTGGAGCAGGAGGTTAAAAGCGGTCTTCTTGGCCGACTCAGTGGGAACGACGCGAGGCGTCAGGGTGATGTGCGTGAGCAATTTGAAGGTCTGGGGGCGCAGCCTCTCGAGGAAGAGGCAGAGGGCCCTGTAGTCGTAGAAGTCGAAGCGGTTTCGGTAGAGCAAGGAGGCGCATTCGGCGAAGGTCTGCTTATTGAGGAGGATCACGTTGGGGTTGAAGGCATTGGTGTACGCGCAGCTGCGCTCGCCAATAGCACTACCGCGGCCGCGTGCCCTTTCGGTGCCGATACGGAAAGTCACATTCCTTGGAATGATGAAATCGTAGACAGCGTTCCGAATTTCGCCAGGCACGTCGGTCCAGGTGGCGTGGCCATACGGAATTGCGAAGCTGCAAAGCTCGTCAAACTGTCGAAGTTGCGCGTCAATATAGTTACATTTGTTGAGATGTGAAAGCTGCACTTACCTCCGGCTCATGTTCGCGCTTGAACCTCTTAGTCGGCCGGCAGGGCATCGTGCTTGATCAATTCGGGCTTTGAAGGAGGGACCTGAAGAGCGAAGAGAGGTCAGATGTGAGAGGGTGCGTCGGGGGAGGCTAAACCAACATGAATTTCAGGCAGCAAGCGAACGGTGGCGCTAGCCGTATAGAGCCATGTACCACTGCGTCTCACTTCACTCTGAACAAGCATTACATAGGAAAGGCTTCAAAGGCGTTACAGCGCCAAAAGCTTTGTGCCCTTGGGTGTCGTTCTAGGTATTGCGATGAGCCAGGACTCTATGAGCGGTGGAGTAAGGGGCTTACACGCGAAGATTCGTGCCAGTGACGGATGCGTATGCGGGTACGATTGATAGGGAGAAGCGTGATCGAGATGATAATGATTTCTGTCCGCAAGGAGCAAAACATGAGCATGGCCGCTCAGGATGGATGAAAGCAGTCTTCGAATACAAAGATCCGCAAATTGTGGAAGGATCATATTAATATCTGGCATCGCCTTCTAGTAGTTCCATCTGCTGTTTATGAAAATTAGTTTGTCGCAGATGAAAATGCCACCCCGTTCGGCCGTTTTGCGTTAGAATGCTAGATTTGGTTAGCGCGTCCACAAAAGCCATGATATGGTTGCAAGATCACTGATCATCCCCTTCTCCGTCGGTCGCAGTCCACTCCTCTCACAACACCTCTGACGACGCCATGAGCTTGACCCATCCAGATATGGATGCACGAGCCTCTGCCCGCCGCCGCGATCGTATCGGCTAGAATGATCTTCTCGGCGAGCTCCGGACCCTCACCTACGAGTTTGTTCGTAAGTAACTTGCTCCACGGCACACGACGACAATGCCCGCTGACATGGCTTCCGGCCAACACTAAAGAAGCCGCACATTATAGAAATCTGCCAAGCTGCTGGCGGAAAGCGCCTCGAGACCCGATCGAATGGCTGCTGTCCTTGCGACCACAGCGGCTTGATCTCTTTCTGCAGGAACTGCCGGCGCTTTGCAACGAGCTCAGGGTGGAAAGAGGAGGGAGGAGACTGGATGTGGAACGAGCATCTGAGGACGATGGGCCGTTCTTATACTGCTCATAACGCATCATGCCCTGATACAAGCCGTCTTCGATCTATTTGTGCTAAATCTATCCACTTTTAGGCAGCGGCTGCTACGCGTTTTCGTGCATCACTCCGCCGCAGAAATACAGTTTAATCGCTTTTGAGCAGACTACACTTTCTTTATCCACGTCCACACTTCTCACAATGCATTCCCTGCTCGGACGGGTTTCAATATGACCCAACTCATTGTAAGTGCCACCGCCGTTGCTGTAGCCACCATTGACGCGGACACGAACGAAGGCGCAAACCGCGTTGCAAAATATCTCGCCAACGCAGCGCCAAGAATGACAAGCCACACCGCGATGGCCGTCAACGCGCCCAAATTGCCAGCAACTTCAGGTCGCAACTTCCAGCCAGCAGACGCAGCGCCATTTGCCACGCTCGCATTCCGCATCTGCGTACCCCATCCACCCTGCAGCGCAGTGAGCGTGCTCCAGAAGATAACGCCAGGCAACGGCAGCTGATAGAACAGCTGGCCCAGCATGAGCGCGCCCAGGCCGACATCATGCGCGCGGATCGGATTGACAGCGGCATTATACAAAGTGAAGGCGACGAAGCGCAGGGCCATGTCGGCAGCTGTGACGCTGAGCAGCTCGCGGCCGTCCCAGACGTAGCGGGCGGCGTAGATGGCGGCGACGAGAGCGCAATAGTGGCGCACGAGCGCGCCGACGAACAGCACCGGGCCATGGATGGCGTAGGCGCGCGGGTACTGCAGGCGTTCGATGTGCGCGGCGCGCGCCCAGCGCAGCTGCTGAAGCATCCAGCGCACCGGGGTCGTCGGCGTGTCCGTCAGCGCGAGCGCGCTCGAGAGGAAGGTCACTTTCCAGTTCTGCAGCAGGAGGAGCGTCGTCAGGTGCCGATCCTCGTTGACAATCTGGTAGGCGTGTCAGTGTTGGATGTACGGGTTTTTGGAAAGCGAAGGAGGAACTTACTGTGCGAACACCGAGGGAGGTTTGTGTGTACCATTGGTGTATTATTTCCTCCAGAGCTACGAAGCGGAAGGCTGCACAGGGTCCGGGTTGGCAATCCACCGCGTCTACGGCTCCGTTCTGGCTGCGAGTGATGGCCATCTCTGACCAGTAGACCGCAGTACCGAGTCTTGTAATCCAGTTCTCTCCAGAATTGTGGATACCGAGAGAGACAGAACTGCCGCCAATCAGGGGATCCAAGGTCATAGCACCGATGACTTTGTCTAGCGTGTCTGGGAACACCAGCGTATCCGAATCGCTTGTCCAGATGAACTCGAGACCCCGAGCCCGTTGAAGGACGATGGATGCGACAAGGTTGGTGAACATAATATCTTTCTTGCAGAAGTGCGGCTGATGAAAGCAGATTACCTGAACTCCTTGCTCCTGCTGTTTGGATGAAAACCGTAACACATTGGACTGCGCGAGTATTTCGTGGGCTTTCTTGAAGACTGAGCGCATGGCGAACTCACTTGCATCTTTGCGAATGTCTGCTGGGAGTTGATAAATGTCCTCAAGCCGCTCCTCGAGGGACTCCGATGGCTTGTATGATGAGCCGAATGCATGTCTCTCTGTCAAGCGCAATGCCATGAGGCCGAACGGTTCTTCGATAGGTATAATCGTTGTTGTTTCAGGGTATGCTTCTTCAACCACGCGGACCATATCCAAGTCATCCCTCTCATTGCCATCAACCCCAACCAGTAGGAGCTCGAGGCCTGAAGATGGCTTGTACGATTCCATGCATCTGCGGAACAGAGCTGGATCTTCGCGATAGCCAACCACCGAGGCCATATAGCGGACGGAGAGTCCAGTACCCTTCTCAGCATCACCGGCTGCTGATCCGGCTTCGAGAGCTTTGATTCTCCGGATGCCCTTGCGACGATTCCACTCGGAAAGACCGCAGTTGAACAGTGCTTCGGCTGTGACAGGCCAATTGGTAAAGGCACGGAGCGCGCGAGTAGCGAAGAGAAAACCCAGGACTATACAGACGAGTGAATTAGAGACGATTTGGATCGAGGAAGGCTGCGAGGGCTTGACCGGTATGCCCTTTTGCGAAAGGGTCATTTTTAGATTTGTGAAGATGGCAATCAAAAGGCTCAGGCAGCTTCCGCAATGATCTACTTGAACACGACTTATATGGTGATCTCGGACAATTGCACCTTCAGTGGCATTTCGCCGCCTTGCTCCACGATGGTCTAGGCCCACTATAGCTTCGAACATGCGGACGCGTGGAAGATCCCGTCCAAGTCGGCAAACCAAGCGGCTTGTCATTGACAATTCACCTCTTGTGTTCTGAAAGCCAAGAACTGGCATATTGAAACACTTCAGGCTAAGCGAACGGATGACGAAAATGTGCGTGAGAATGGGCAGAGGAAAGTGGAATTGGCGCGCTCCGGGTGTTCGCGGGTAGAGTGGTAAACGAAGGTGGTGTTGAGGATGCAGGCAGATCCAAGTTGTACCGAAGGTTGAACCTACTTTTCTTACTTGAACAAGCGTAGCTCTTGCCTAAGAAGTCTAGCGTGGCGCGTAAGCGGTTACGGCCGACGCTTTCGGTGAATTCTATCCTCTACTTTGTTTGCATTTGTGCCGAGGTCTGGTCCGTGCTACGAGTGTCCACACTCATGTAGTGCAATGCCGGAAGTACCTCCCAGTGCTCTATGTAGTGTTAGTAGATAGCCGTTGCAACGGCGCACCATTTGTTCCTCGGTCCGGCAAATTGGACAAGCATCAGCTCGCGTACCAAGACGCATGTTCCCTGAACTCGAACATCCCTCTCCGTATGCCGAATAGCCCATTTTCAACCTTGTAGAAAATCCGTATTCGAAAATCTGGTCCAATTGTTGATGTGCCCGGTTTGACCATCTGTGTTAGCTGTTCACATGGGTTGTTCATACACTGAGGAGTACCGCGAAGAATTCTCTGTGCAATTGCCTGGCTTAACGAGGTTGGACGTTCGGGTTACGAAACAAGCCACAGCCTGCAGAAGCAAGCTACTAATTGACACGCGGGAAGGCACGGATCGTGGGTTTACCTATGTCACCAGCCAAGTTCGCCCGTCTGATCTGACGAGCCATCAGCCCAAACATAATAACTTAGTGCGCCGCTCAGACCTCTACACTTTGTGCATAGAACAATGAAGAGCCATAACCTGCAAGTACTGGTACGGCCATGAAATACAGCTTTGGCCACTGTATCTCGCCTGCTAATCTACTTTTTCCTCGGCTTGAAGACGCATGCATGAGCACCGGCCAAGCAACCAAGAACTCGTATACTGCAGGATCATACGACTCGCTATCAAAGTACCATTAAAGCGATCTACGCTCTCCATCACTGCTCCAACTACCTGGGCGACGGACCTGCCTGTTGCATGTTTCATCGCTTCCCAGTTGCTTAATGCTTGCCAGCTTGAATCTGATACTGTTGTAGTGATATATATTCGCTTTTTTGAGCTTTCTCACTTCTTTCGACCTCCGGCTGGCACCAGATCTCTTTCGTCCCTTATCAATCGACCATGACTCCTCAATTACCACGCCGTAGACCTCGCTGGATAAGCCACGCCAAAGGCTACGCCTACGTCCTCTTTCTCTGCTTCTTCTTCCTCGCCATGGTGATCTGGAGCAACGAAGCCGCCACAAACTCTCCTCCGCAACCCGCCCTATCTGGTGATGGCCGTCAGCAACCCGCCGCCCAGCATTCTAGACCATCCAACCACCCAGCCACTCCCAGCAGCAAGCTCCACGCCATAACCGCCACCGCAGACACCTCTGCCGGCGACGGCCAGCCAATCGACCCAGCCGACGTGCTCATCATGCTCAAGACGGGCGCCAGCACGATGTGGCAGCGCGTCCCCACGCACCTCGCGACCACGCTCGCCGACCGCACCCTCACGCCGCACATCGCCATCTACTCGGACGCGGGCGGCTCCATCGGCGGACACGCCGTCACCGACGCGCTCGCCAACCTCTCCGGCCCCCTCCACGCGTCCGCCGACTTCGCCTACCGCCGCACGCTGCAGGCGGCCGCCGGGAACAACCTCTACCTCGACGGGACCGACCCCAACGCGCCGCCGCTGGTCGGCGGCGGGTGGCGGCTCGACAGGCACAAGTTCCTGCCGCTGGTCGCGCACGCGGCCAAGAACCACCCGGACAGGAAGTGGTTCGTGTACATGGAGGACGACACGGCGTACTTCTGGGCGACGCTGTACGCGTGGCTGGGGCGGCTGCGGCTGGACTGGCGCGACGGCGTCTACGTCGGGGCGGCGGCCGCGCGGCTGGGCGAAGGGTTCGCGCACGGCGGCAGCGGGTTCGTACTGTCGCGGGGCGCGGTGAGGGCGTTTGCGGAGGACCCCGGGCTGGTGGCGAGGTGGGAGGGGTACGCGGCGGAGCGGTGCTGCGGCGATCAGGTCCTGGCGCATGTGTTGGCGGGCGAGGGCGTGCCCGTGAGGCTGTTCCCCGGGCCCGGAGACGAGGGTGTGATGCCGTTGCAGGGGAGGAATCTGCCGGAGATGGGGTTTGGGGCGTGGAATTGGTGTTCGCCGCTGGTGACGGTGCATAAGGTGCATGCGCAGGACACGTCGGCGCTGTTTGAGTGGGAGCAGGAGTTCAAGAAATCCATGGTAGGTGATCCATGTGGATAATGCGCTGGAACCAGATCATTTGCTGACTGGCGCGACAGGACAGCCAGATGGTGAGATACAAAGATGTTTTCTCGCACTTCATTGCGCCGCACATTACTGCAGAGCGCGATGAGTGGGACAACCATGCGGAAGAGAAGCACTTCTCCTCAGGTAATGAACCTGAGGGTGGAAGATACCTCTCATCACATGAGAAAACAAGCAAGCCATGGTTCAACGCCAGTGCGTGCCGCCGTGCTTGCCATCATGATGAGGATTGTCTGCAATGGCGGTATGCTGACGACAACTGTTATCATGGGACCGAAGTCAAGAGAGGCCACTACCTCAGGTCGGGAGTAAGGATGCAGAGTGGCTGGATATTGGACAGGATTGAGAAGCTTCGGCGAAAGACCTGTGAACTAGCGTCATGAGTGGAGTTAGAACACGGTGGAGGTCTGAATGGATCACGAGCTGGGCTACAATGCATGTACGTACGCAATTGAGGTGGTCATTCTGTCATGGTATCCATATTATCAATTGTGATCTTCCAATCACCGCTTTGACCAGGTATGGGCCACAATGAGATTGAACATTCGAAAACATGTTTTATAACATTGTGGCTTCTCCTTTGCATCCCAGCAATGGACGTGCTACAAGACCACAACCGCCTTTTGGGCAGAAAGTCCCCCACTCAGAACATCCAACGCCTCCTGCACCTTTTCCAGCCCCTTGCCAACAACCAACGGGTCCGGTGCGGCCTGGTACTTCCCAGCCGCCAGTGCCTCGGGCAAAAAGTCCACATACACTGCCTTCGCAACCTCATTCCTCGCGAGGTGCGACCCCCAGATGAACTTGGCTGACACGCCCTCAGGAAACTTCGCATCCTCCGGCAGCAGCCCGGCGCAGGCGATGAACTTCCCGCCTTCGCCCTGCACCTTCGCCAGGACCTCGCCGCACGCGGTGATGGCATCCGCATACGTGCCCGCAGCCTGGAAAGCGCCGGCACAGACACATCCGGCGAACGCGTCAACCAGCTCCGCGACGACGGACGGGCTCTTGTAGTCGACGACCGCACTCGCACCCAGGCTCTTCACCAAGTCGAAGTTCTTGGGCGACGCGGTGGCGACGACGTCGTAGCCGGCAGCGCGCGCCAGCTGCACGGCGTTGCAGCCGACGCTGCTGGCGGCGCTCCACACCAGCAGCGTCTTGCCGTTGCTCGGGGCGGCGACCTTCGGGTGGTCGAGCGCCAGGTAGTCCGTCTGGAAGAGGCCGGACGCGGCGGTGGACAGGCAGAGCGGGACGACGGCGGCGCGCTCGTACGCGAGGCCGTCCGGGATCGGGGCCGCCATGTGCGCCTGCAGCACCGTGTACTCCTGGAAAGCGGCCTCCTCGCGGCGCCTGCTGTCGAAGCCGAGGGCGTGGCCCAGGACGCGGTCGCCGGGCTTGAAGCGCGCGGCAGCGGCACCGCCCTCGCCCACGGCGACGACCTCGCCCGCCACGTCGATGCCGAGGACGTGCGGGTAGGCGAGCGGGAAGATAGCGAAAGCCTGAATCGCCATGTCGACCGGGTTCATGGCCAGCGCGTGGTTCCTGATCAGGAGCTCGTTGTCGCTCAGCGTCTCCGGGTAGGGCGATTCCTGGATTTGGAGGGGCCGTGCCTTTTCGGCGATGAGCACGGCTGCGTGATTGGTGGGCATTTTGGATATGTCTTTATATTTCTTTGAGATGTTGTAGAGTGGTATCTAGCGCATGCTGCTGACGTTCTGGTCCGTTGCGCTCGGCGGGGCTGATATATGAAGCCATGTTGTGGAAGCAAACACGTGGAGATTGCTCCCAGATGCGGACTTAACAAGTCGGACTTAGCTATGCTTACTTCTAGGATCGGTGAAAGCTTGTGAATCCTCCCGACTCCACACAACTGGTCAGCCATGTGAATGGAGGGATAGCAGCGTACCGTTCACGTTATCTCCTAATTCCGGGCGCGATAGGCTACGCGGCTCAACAATTGTCCCCTTTCCCGTCATTAGCACGATTTCTGTCCACGATCTATGATCATACACTCCTTCGAGTCTCTCAATCAAGTATACCGCGGACGAACGATGCTCCGACATGCGCAGTTGGTTACGTAGTCGTTGCTCCTTAGCTATTAAACAGCAGGCGCGAAGGATGCTCAGTGGGGGAAAGGAGTAGTCGTCTTGACGGGATTGTCCGCTTGGGCTGGCAACAATGACAAACAGAATGACTTCCTCGATTTACTTCAAGATACATTTGCTATGGAGGATACATTTGCTATGGAGGTGACTTCCATAAATATTCAAAACACTATATGTGTCTCTTAATTACCCTATTCAATTCGCGGACCCCAGCTTCACCGCCCTCGGTGACTTCGTATGTACACACGTACGGCAAAGTCTGCTCATAATTGATGCGTACCTGTACTTATCCGCGAACATTCTATGCGATTTACATAAATTTGAAATGGTACAACAAACAGTTCGCATTACAGCGTCCGTGGCTGCATTCCGAACCCCAATATTTGCATCTGACTTCAACTCTAGCATGACGCAAACGAGCATTTCTACGAAATTGCCTTTGTTACCCTTTAGAATAGAAAGCTTAGAAGCAGTCATTGATGCTGATTCGTAGAAATCCAGTCCCCCAATATGTGCGCCAAGAGCTTCCTACTCAATTCGTTGAAGTTGCAGTCTCGCGCCGATTGTAGCGCCCACGAGGCACAGAGCGCAGTTCACATGTCCTCCGCGTCGCTATTTGGTGAAACTAAAAGGCAAGTCAGGCAGTCATTCGGCTGTGAAAGCTGTCGTTCTTACGTACCATTTACATCCGGACGACTGTTTCAACCACCCCGGCCCGGTGGTAGCGTCGCTCACCTGCTCACCTGTCTTCTGCGAATCTCTTTCACTGCACTATGTCTCCATTGCGACTACTCTTTTCGTCGGTGGTATGGTGTGCGCGTTGTGTATTTATCACCTATTTCGGCTAGCTTCTTCACTCAGTTGCGCAGGTGCATAGGCCATAGCAGCCAAGCACGTTTACCATCCCCTCCGCCTCAATCTTTTCATTTCCTTCGCTTCTTCGTTGCTCAGTCTTACGAACATTTCATTTTCTTCATCACGTGCAGGCCTGCCGGCCACAACAGTGACTGCACGCGCTCAGAGGGCTCCTCATCTTCTGCGTCTACCCCAAGCAAGCGCAGCCTTGACGATAAGTCCGCCCTGAACACGTCAACTTATGCCCAGAAGATATGTGCCTCGCGATTGACGCGATTGAGTGCGAACTGACCAGAATAAAGAGACAGAAACTCGCAATACCATGGAAGAAGACTGGGTGGAATGATCTTTGGGGCGAAGTCAAAAACATCATCTACCACTACATAATCAAGCCTCGCGAGGGCGTAGGTGACATCGATATCCGCTCCGCCCGCTTGCCTACCTCCGGAGCTTACCGAACATACCGATGCCAAGCCTTCGGATCAATAATCGTCCCCAAACCTACGCTTCTCCTCACAAAGAGACAGATCTACAACGAGACGGTCCCTATCTTCTACTCCAACAACATTGAATTCAGAGGGGTGGATATAGCACGATCAGTTAAAGCTTTTTACGTCTTTCTATTAAACTAAGAAGATAATAGGGTACTATATTAAGCAGTTATAATAAGTAGAATAAATAAATTAGTATACTAGTAAAAAACACTAAATAAAGGTAATTAAATATATCTAGTATATACTAATAAATAAGCGAGGTTACTAGTTAAATTAAATATATAATAAGTATATTATAGTAATAAATTAAGTACTATAATACTAAGATTTAATATAATTTAAGAGCTATCTTAGTAAAAAAAAAGAACGTATTAATTATATAAATAGCTAAGAATCTATTTAAAAAATAAGTATATTATATGCTTTATTATTATAAAGTACTTTAATCTTTAAAGCTATAAATATATTAAAAGTTAATAGTATAATTATAAGATAATTAATTAATTAAAATAAACTTCTATAAATTTTATAAAGTATTTTAGACTATACTATTTAATTAATATAAATAACTTATTATTATAAACTTTAGAATATATAAACTTTATAGCTATAAAAGTTATAAGCCTATATAGAAAAAATAAGCTATAAAGAATAAAGAGCTCTATATATAATAAAATTACGTCTTTTAAATTTTATATAAGAAAACTTAGAATATAAAATAAAAATATATATAGAAGTATTAATAGATAATACTATTACTTATATAAAAAGAACGCTTATAAATATAGTAGCTAAGAAAAAAAATAGTCTAATAAAAAGTCTATAGAAAATAAAAGACTATATAAATAAAAAGTAAAAAATAAATAAAAATAAATATAATATAATAAAAGTATAATAGTAGTATTATTTATTAATATTAATAAAAGTTAGATATTAAAAAAAAAGTTTTAGCGTTTAAGTTATATAGAATCTATTAAATCTATTAAATAATAAAAGATTATAACTATCTTTTACTATATATAGTTAAAAAAAATACTAGCTATTTTTTACTATTTATAGATTATTATAGCTTTTTTATAATATATAAATATACTCGTTAAATAATATTTTAACTTTTATAGTTACCTTAAAATTCTAATATAGACTTAAAGTTTAATTAAAAATAATAAAGCCTATTAAACTTTTATATTATATAACTTTTTATTCTATTATTATTTTTCTTTTTTTATCTTTAAAATAAATTCTTTAATAAATTTAAATTTATTAAATAATTTTAAAGTTTAATAATAGAGACTCTATTATTATATTTTAACTACTATTCTTATAAAAAAGAAAGTAATTTAATTAAAAAATAAAAAATATTTTTTACTTTAAAAAGTATTAATAGTATTAACTATTATAATAAATATATTAAGTAATAAATATATATAAAAAATATAGAATACTTTAAGCGTATAGTAATTATTATAATAAACTATAATAGTAGAAAATTAAAATTCTAATATATTAATTAATAAAAAGCTACTTAATATAACTCTAAAACTTTAAAATAAAAATATAATTCTATATATTTAAATTACTTAAATACTAGCTTTACTATTAGCTATTAAAATTAAAGTTTTAAAGCTAAATTTATATTATAAAGATTAAAAAAAATTTAAGTCTTTATTATATAGTATTAAACGCTAGTCTATAGATAAATAATAGCTAGAGACTAATATAAAGAGAAGATTACTAACGTATTACTAGTAGAACTCTAGTAGCTAAATAAAAAGTAAAATTCTAATTAAAACTAGTTTATTAAAATCTTCTTTCTATTAAATTATCTATTTATAAATATAAGCTCTTTATTCTTTTATTAACTCTTTATTTATTATATAATTCTTATATTTAATTTAATTATAATTTCTATTAGAGAAAAAATAGCTAGTTACTAGAAATATTTTTTTATTATTATTTATATATATTCTATTAGATTAATACTAAAGAAACTTCTTTAAAACTTTTTTTAAACTTTTATACGCCTGCTAATAATTATATAGATATAAAGTCTATAAATATTTTTAAAGAAAATCTAATAGCTTTCTTCTTTATATTAATATAAAAAGACTTAATATTATTAAAAATCTTAAACTCTAATAAAGTTAATTTAAAAGCTAGTATCTCTAACTTTAATAATATATAAAATTAATATTAAGATAATATTTTAAATATCTACTTTAAATACGCTTTAAAAGATAATAAAAATAATTTATTAATACTATTATAAGCTTTAAATCTTACTAGTAACTTTAAAAAAATATAAAGACTTTAAAAGACTTTAAAAATACTATAAGAATTTCGAATATAGAACTCTTTACTACTTATATATAAGAAGCTATCGGCTTCTATATAAAGTTCTAGCGCGGCTTATACGAGTTACGTAATCTCGCTTACCGCTTATCTATATATAAGTTCTATCTAACGAGCCTCTTAAATTTCTTAAGAATTCGTTTATTATTTAATAGAGACCCTCTTATACTATTTTTAAACTCTCTATTTATATCTAGTCTTTATATTCGAATTCTTCTATTTAAATAGCCGGTTTAAGATAGTTAATACGCGCTTCTCTTCGTATCTAAGAAGTAGCGTACTTCTTATAAATACTCTACGTATAGCGAATAAGAATTCTACGAATAGTATTCTCTTTAGTACTCTTACTTCTAGAGTAGATCTAATAATTAAAAGTAATATAAAAAGAGCTACTAATAAACTTTTAAGTTATAAAGAACGTATTAAGTAATTATAAGCTAAATATTACGAACCCTAGAGCACACGGGCTTTACAGCCATAAGGGCCGCGAGCCCGTACGGGAAAAAACACCCACGGGTATAGTAACTAGGAAGGAGGCACGGTCTAATAGAGAACCCGTAGAGGATAAGGGACCGCGCGGAAGGCGACAAGGGGCAAAGTACTACGGGATAAGAATATAGTAGTAATATCGTCCGCTAGTATTAGTAGAAGTCGGGTTCTAAGAAAGAAGGCTTTAGCGCCTAGATTACGTAGGACCTATCGAACCTATTAGATAACGAAGGATTATAGCTATCCTCTACTACGTATAGATAACGAAGGATACTAACTATCCTCTACTATCTAATAGATTGCTATAGCTTTTCTATAGTATATAGACATACTCGTTAGATAGTATTTTAACCCTCGTAGTTAACTTAAAGTTCTAATTTAATACTATATTAACTTAGAGGTAATAAGGCCTACTAAACTCTTATATTACGTAACTTCCTATTCTATTATTACTTTCCTTTCCTCGTCTTTAAGGTAAACCCTCCGATAAACCCGAACCTACTAGGTAACTTCGAAGCCTAGTAGTAGAGGCCCCGTCGTTATACTTTAACTACTATCCTTATAGGAAAGGAAGTAATTTAATTAGAAAAAATAGGAAGTATTCTCTTACCTCGAGAAGTACTAATAGTATTAGCTGTTATAGCGGACGTACCTAGTAGGGAGTACGTATAAGAGGCGTAGAATACCCTAGGCTCGTAGTAACCGCCGTAATATAGTACGGTAGTAGGAAACTAATACCCTAATATACCGACTAATAAGGAGCTGCTTAATATAATCCTAGAACTTTGAAACGAAAACGTAATTCTACGTATCTAGCTTACCTAGGTACTAGCTCTACTATCGGCTACTAAGGTTAAGGTCCCGAAACTAGACCTATACTACGGAGACCGAAAGAAGACCTAAGCCTTTATTACGTAGCTAAATAACTATATATACTTTATATATAGTAACTTCGCTAGCCCCGCCGAATAAGTCCTATACGCTAGTACCTACCTTAGAGGATCGGCGAAATAATAGTTCCAACCTTTTAAGCGAGAGTACTAGGAGAAACCCGTATACTTATAGTTCGAAGTAACCTCGATAATCTTTAGCGACTACCGAAACTTTATAAAGTAGCTTAAGGTAGTCTTTAGCGGCGTCGACGAGAACCGTCTAGCTACTAGGACCCTTATAAGTCTAAAATAGAAAGAAACGGTATAGAACTATATAGCTAAATTCTAAGACGTAGTATACCTTATAGATAGGTACTCTAATCTTACGCTACGTACCTTCTACTACTAAGGGCTAAGGGACGAGATTAAAGAAGCTATAACGTACTATAAGGAACTAGAAACCCTTAACGATATAATTAAGCTAGCCCTACTTATAGATAAGCGCCGTATAGAGAGGTAGTTCGATAAGAAAGAGTATAACGCTAATACCTCGAGATAAGCTAGGCCTCGCTATACCTAAGAAGGAGGCGACGCTATAGAAATAGATAACGTAGTCCGGCGAGATAGAGGTAGGAATAAGAAGAACGGCGATAATAAGGATAAGAAAAGGGAATAAAGTAAGAAAGAAAAAGAGCTCTATAAGAAAGGACTATATATCCGATATAGAGATAAATAGAGCGTAGGATATAAATACTTAAAGAAAGAGTTACGGGAAGTAGCGGTAACTATCTAAGAATAGGAGGCGCTACGAGAAATCGCTACTATAAAAATAGTAGATTATATAGCCTAGAGTTAGATAGCGTACTACGACGATGATTATACTATCTACTAGAGCGATAAGGACGCTATAGGGTAGTACCCTAGTAAGCTACGACGACTTAATATAATACTCCGAAAATTAGAAGAGGCTACGGAGGAAGATATCGAAAAATACCTTCCGGCTAATAAAGACCTCGTAAATAGTAAAACTAGAGAGCTTTACGATAGTATACCGAAATCTAGTAAGATAGGAAATACCGAGTAATAGTAGGATTAAGCTACGCTCGATCGAATCGCGGAATACTTAAACCGGTACGGAGATATAAGGAATATTAAATCCGGTTACACCCCTACAATCTACTAGACCCCCGGATCGAGAATAGATCTACTATCGTAATAGTACTAAATAAAGAACGGAAAACTTAGCTTACGATTCTTCGAGAACGACGTATAGCACCTCTAGAAGGAATTACTCTTAAAAACGGCCGATAAGGTAGCATTCTAGCTTAAAGAAGAAGCCTAGAGAACGTAGCGGTAACGAGACCTTACGTCTCTACACGATATAGCCTATACCCTCTACCGTTACGGTATAGCTACGCGGAACTACGGCACCCTATAGTAGATACCCGACGAAAAATACGGTAAACTAACCTTTTAGTACTAGATACGTAGCGGATAAATCTACTAGAGGCGTAAAGTTAAGTAAGGACGATAGACTTAGTAGAAGGATACTTCGATCCTAGTCGAAGAATAGGACGAGTATATACGCTACGAGATATTAAAAAACTAGACGGCTCCCCTAGCTAGGAACCCTAGAAGGGGCTAATACGAAGGTCCCTTAACTAGGTTATATACTTAATATCGAACGGAATATCTTATAAATAGGAAGAATTAAAAACGCTACTAGAAGTACCGATTATAATTAAAGGGACTACTATATTAGCAATAATAGATAGTAGAGCGTAAGGAAATTTCGTAGATTCTAAATTCCTTAGAAAGAACGACTTACTATTCTAATCTAAGAAACGGCCCTACGAACTTAGTACGTTCGACGGGTTATCGATAGAATACGGTAAGGGTTAGGTAAGGATCGAGACCGGTTAGGTACGAATAACCCTCGGAGATTATAAAGAACGAATCAACCTAGACGTAATAATAAGCCCGAACTACGATATCGTCCTTGGGATACCCTAGTTAAAAACCTACGACCCGTATATTAGCTAGAGTATAGGAACTATAACGTTCCCCGGAGACAACTATAAGCGATACCTCGCGAACCTCGAAGTAAAAGAGCTAGAGCTAAAGAGCTTAAGCTAAGAGCTAGAGCTAGAGAGCTAGAGCTAAGAGCTAGAGCTAGGGAGCTAGAGCCGAGAGCTAGAGCTAGAGAGCTAGAAGGACTACGAGCTAAAGCCGTCTAGAGAGCACCCGGTAGAGACTAAGAGAATATCCCTTAATACCCTACTACGCATAAAAAAACGAGGAGAGTAAGCTTATATCGTCTATATTAAGCCTAGCTTAGAATAAGAACGCCGAATTATAGTATAGATTAGAAAACAGACCCCGGAAGTCGATACTCCCCGACTACTCGGAGGAGACTATCCGAAGAGAATCTACGAGAGGCATAGCCCGCTAGGAAGAACCCTTAACTAGATACGCGTAACGGAAAATACTACGGGACTAGAGAAAGTACCCCTAGAATTCTAGAAATACGCCGAATTATTTTAAGAAAGAGGCAAAGGATTATTACCTAAGTATAAGCTATAGGACTATAAAATACCCCTATTACTAGGAACGCAGCCCGCGTTTAAGCCTATCTACTCTCTTTCTAAGAACGAGGCCGAGGTACTAAGGGAGTATCTTAAAACGAACCTAGAAAGAGAATATATCCGACCCTCTACGTTACCGGCCGGATACCCTATCTTATTCGTACCTAAGAAAAATAGTAAGCTCCGCCTCTATATCGACTATAGACAACTAAACGATATTACGATAAAAAACCGATACCCGTTACTACGTATAGATAAATTATAGGATAGACTAAGAAAAGCTAACTATTTTACTAAGCTAGATCTTAGAGAAGGTTATTACCTCGTCCGGATAAAAGAAGGCGAAGAATAGAAAACGGCTTTCCAAATAAGGTTCGGATACTACGAGTATACGGTAATGCCGTTCGGGCTTACTAATATACCGGCTACGTTCTAGAGTCTAGTTAACGATATACTACGACCGTATTTAGACGTATTCGCACTAGCCTATCTAGACGATATCCTAATATACTCGGAAACGCTCGAAGAATATACTAAGTACGTATATAAAGTCCTATAGATACTAGAGGAACGGAACCTCCGGATAGCCCCCGATAAGAGCGAATAGTATATATAGAAGACTAAGTACCTCGGGTTTATTATTATTCTAGGATATATTAGTATAGACGAGAAGAAACTAGACGCGATAAGAGAATAGCCTACGCCGAAAACCGTTAAAGAAGTATAATCCTTTCTTAGCTTTACTAACTTTTACCGGAAGTTTATTCTAAACTATATAAAGGTATTAGCTCCGCTTATAGATTTAACTAAAAAAGAATATAGATTCGTATAGAAAGAAAGATAGTAGAATACTTTCGATTTATTAAAACGAATATTTATAGAAGTACCGGTCTTAGGGCTATTCTACCCCGACCTACCTATAACGGTAGAAACCGACGTATCGGACTACGCTATCGGAGCGGTCTTAAGCTAGCTAGACGAGTAAGGCAGACTATATTCTATTACGTATTACTCCCGAAAAATAATAGGACTAGAAAGGAACTACGACGTCTATAATAAAGAACTCCTAGCTATTATTACGGCCTTTAAAGAATAGAGATATTACCTTAAAGAAGCTAAGTACTAGGTTATAGTCTACTACGACTATAAGAACCTTTTATACTTTACTACTATAAAAGAGCTAAATCGAAGGTAGGTTAGGTAGGCTAAAGAGCTAGTATCCTACGATATAAAGATTACCTACCGGAAGGGATTAGAAAACGCTCGCGTAGACGCGCTAAGTAGAAGAGCCGACTATACGAAAGAAAGGCTAGAACTATAACCGGCGATACTAGTAGAATAGGAAGACGGGTCTCTTATACCCGATAAACGCTAGATCTCCGCTATATATAGGAGAAAAGAGAAACCTAAGAGGTCGCTTACCCCGGCTAGGCTAGTAGCCTTAGCGATACGCCTAGAAAGCTACGAATAGAATCGTAAAATCTAAGAAGCCTACACGGAAGACGCTACGATATAAGAAATCGGAAATCTAGAAAACGACCCCCGAGTAACTAGAGACATAGAAGGAACAATCTTATTTTTAGGATTAATCTACGTCCCGGTAAAACTACGAGAGGAACTCGTAAGAGATATATACGAGGCTCTAGTATATAGTTATTAAGGAACCGAGAAGACGATCGAGAGGATTACGAGAAATTATTACTTCCTAGGGCTTAGAAGGATAGTTTAGCGGGTAGTTACGTAATACGACCTTTATATTCGAAGTAAGATAGTAAGATACGTATCTTATAGACTACTCTAGCTACTACTAGCACCTAAGCGCCCCTAGTAATCTATCTCGCTAGATTTTATTACGGACCTATCTAAGTTAGAGGAACCCCTTACTAGAGTTAAGTACGATTTAGTACTAGTTATCGTAGATAGAATAACGAAATACGCGTATTACCTACTATACCTAAAGAAGGTAAACGCGGAAGATCTCGTATATACGTTTCTAAGAACTATTCTCGGTAACTACGGATTACTAGAAGAGCTCGTATTAGATAGAGATAAACTATTTATATTATAATTCTAGTAGACTCTTACTAAATAACTTAGAGTAAAGTATAAACTCTCGACTACGGTATATCCGTAAATAGACGGATAGATAGAACGGACTAATTAGACGCTAGAGTAATACCTACGCTATTACCTTAACTACGTATAGAATAACTAGGTAGAATTACTACCCTTAGCCTAGTTCGCGTATAATAGCTCTAAAGTATCGGTAATATAAGAATTACTATTCTACGCTAATTACGGTTACGAGCTATCGGCCTATAAGGAGCCGATACCGAGTAAATCGTTAGCCTAAAAAGAAATCCTTAAAGCCGACTAGCTAAAGATACTCTACGAATAACTATATCTAGACCTAGAATTCGTAGCCCTACGGATAGGTAAATACTACGATAAGCGGCACTAGGAGGCACCGTAGCTAAAGAAGGGGGATAAAGTTTACCTTCTTAGAAAAAACATTAGAATAAGGCGACTAAATAATAAGCTAGATTTTAAGAAAATAGGACCCTTTAGGATCGAAGAAAAAATCGGGAAAGTTAATTTCCGCCTTAAATTACTAGAAATAATACGGATACACCCCGTTTTCTACGTATTCCTCCTAGAACCAGTACTAAAGAACGCTAAAACCGTAACCTATACGAAAGAAATACTCCTAGAAAACCCGAACGCCGATAAAAACTAAGATTAGGAGGTAGAAAAAGTCCTCGATAGTAGCTATATCGACGGTTAATTCTAATACCTTCTTAAATAGAAAGGAGAATAGGACGATACCTAGGAACCGCTAGAAAATTACGACGGATATAGATAACTTATTAATAAGTTCTATCGTTAAAACCCGGATCGACTAATACCGCCAACTCGTTAAATATAAAAGACCTAAAATTAAAATTAGAGAATAGAGACTACCGCGCCTAATCGACTAGCTCGGAGCTCTCGGGCGGCGTAGTAGTAGAACTAACGCTAGGCGACTCGACGGAACGGGACGGACCCGTAGTAGCGTTAGCTAAGACGTCGCTACGTATACGCTTTACTAATCGTTCCTCCTCGGCGTCTTTAGAGTTAATAGGATTCCCCGCCTCGCGAGCTGCCTCTAAACGATCTAGCTCCTCTAACTCCTCTATAGTCGCAGCCTTCTTAGAAAGTATTAAGTAGGCGCGACGCTCTAAGAGATCCTCCTACCGCTCTAAACGAGATAGACGGGCTATTACGGCTTATATAGCTCTACGAGCCTCCTCCCGGTCCGTATAAACTTTAGCACGTGCTCGATCTAGACGATTAACTAAGGACAAGCGTTAGTAGTAGTAAGAGAAGGTAAAGAAAGAACGAATAATCCGCGGCGTTAAGACCTCCCCTATTATATATGGTACGTCCGCGACGCGCGTACTCCCCGTAGCGAGAAGAACTCTTAAAATCTATCCGATATTCTATAGGTTCCCCCCGGGAAGATAGAAGTAAATAAGAAGAATAAGAGACGGGTATCGTATAACCCTTACGGTTAATACGCTTACCTAGGAGAACCTATTTAATACGCTTACGTTTCGGAGGTATCGCGGAAGTCTTACTAGGAGAAAAGAAGAGAGGAATAGACGGAAGCCTAAGATATAGACCGCACGGAAGAATCTTCGGGCCGAAGATTCCTAAGGAGGGGGGTAGTATTACGAACCCTAGAGTATACGGGCTTTATAGCTATAAGGGCCGCGAGCCTGCACGGGAAAAAATACCCACGGGCATAGTAACTAGAAAGGAGGCACGGTCTAATAGAGAACCCGTAGGGGATAAGGGACCGCGCGGAAGGCGACAAGGGGCAAAGTACTACGGGATAAGAATATAGTAGTAATATTATCCGCTAGTACTAGTAGAAGTCGGGTTCTAAGAAAGAAGGCTTTAGCGCCTAGATTACGTAGGACCTATCGAACCTATTAGATAACGAAGGATTATAGCTATCCTCTACTACGTATAGATAACGAAGGATACTAACTATTCTCTACTATCTAATAGATTGCTATAGCTTTCCTATAGTATATAGATATACTCGTTAGATAGTATTTTAACCCTCGTAGTTAACTTAAAGTTCTAATTTAATACTATATTAACTTAGAGGTAATAAGGCCTACTAAACTCTTATATTACGTAACTTCCTATTCTATTATTGCTTTCCTTTCCTCGTCTTTAAGATAAACCCTCCGATAAACCCGAACCTACTAGGTGACTCCGAAGCCTAGTAGTAGAGGCTCCGTCGTTATACTAAACTAGATAGACTTCTTAATACGAACTTAAGCGTTACTATAGAAGAAATTTAATAGTTAAACTAAATAATCGACGCTTTATAGAATTATATTATACTTATATATTATAAGCTACTTAAATCTAATATATAGGCGACTTATATCTCTAGCGTATTTAAAGTAATACGTATCTTTAATAAGATATACGAGCGCCTATATATTATAAACTCTACGGACTTTATAGCCGTAAGAACCGCGAGCCCGTATAGGAAAAAGAGCCGCGAGGCTCTAAGAATCCTACGTATAGTAGAGCCGCACTCCTTAAGCTCGTAGAGGATAAAAGACCGTATAGGTGGGAAGTAGAAAAGCCGATAAGAATAAATACTACGGGATAAGAGTATAGCGGTAATATCGTCCGCTAGTACTAGTAGAAGTTAGATTCTAGAGAGTAGATTTTAGCGCCCGAGTTACGTAAAACCTATAGAATCTATATAGGATTAGAACTAATCTAAACCTCTAATCTAAGGCTCTAATCTAATACTATAATCTCTAGATTACTATAACTTTCTTATAGTATATAGATATACTCGTTAGATAGTATTTTAACCCTCGTAGTTAACTTAAAGTTCTAATTCGATACTATATTAACTTAGAGGTAATAAGGCCTATTAAACTCCTATATTACGTAACTTCTTATTCTATTATTACTCCCCTTTCCTCGTCTTTAAGGTAAACCCTTCGACGAATCCAAACCTACTAGGTAACTTTAAAGCCTAGTAGTAGAGGCTTATCGTTATACTTTAACTACTATTCTTATAGAAAAGAAAGCGATTTAATTAGAAAATAGAAAGTATTCTCTTATTCCGAGAAGTGCTAATAGTATTAGCTATTATAGCGGACGTATCTAGTAGTAAGTACGTATAAGAGGTATAGAATATCCTAGGCTCGTAGTAACCGCCGTAATATAGTACGGTAGTAGAAAACTAATATTCTAATATACCGACTAACGAGGAGCTACTTAATATAATCCTAGAACTTTAAAATAAAAACGTAATTCTACGTATCTAGCTTATCTAGGCACTAGCTCTATTATCGGCTACTAAGATTAAGGTCCTAAAGCTAGACCTATACTATAAAGACCGAAAAAAGATCTAAGCCTTTATTATATAGTTAAATAACTATATATACTTTATATACGGTAATTTCGCCGCTCCCGCCGAATAAGTTCTATACGCTAGTACCTACCTTAGAGGATTAGCGGAATAATAGTTCCGACCTTTTAAGTAGAAGTACTAAGAAAAACCCGTATATCTATAGTTTAAAGTAACCTCGATAATCTTTAATAACTACCGAAACTTTATAAAATAGCTTAAGATAGCCTTTAGCGGCGTCGATAAGAACCGTCTAGCTACTAGAACCCTTATAAGTTTAAAATAGAAAGAAATAATATAGGACTATATAGCTAAATTCTAAGACGTAGTATACCTTATAGATAGATACTCTAATCTTACGCTACGTATCTTCTACTACTAAGAGCTAAGAAATAAGATTAAAGAAGCTATAACGTACTATAAGGAACTAGAAACCCTTAACGATATAATTAAGCTAGCTCTACTTATAGATAAGCGTCGTATAGAGAGGTAGTTCGATAAGAAAAGATATAACGCTAATATCTCGAGGTAAGCTAGGCCTCGCTATATCTAGAAAGAAGGCGACGCTATAGAAATAGATAATATAGTCCGACGGGATAAAAGTAAGAATAAAAAAAACGGCAATAATAGAAGTAAGAAAAGAGAATAGAGTAAGAAAGAAAAAGAGCTCTATAAGAAGGGACTTTATATCCGATATAGAGATAAATAGAGCGTAGGATATAAATACTTAAAGAGAGAGTTACGAGAAGTAGCGGTAGCTATCTAGAAATAGAAGACGCTACGAGAAATCGCTACTATAAGAATAGTAGACTATATAGCTCTAAGCTAGATAGCGTACTATAACGACGATTATACTATCTACTAGAGCGATAAGAACGCTATAAGATAGTACTCTAGTAAGCTACGACGACTTAATATAATACTCCGAAAATTAGAAGAGGCTACGAAGAAAGATATTAAAAGGTACTTCTTAGCCGACGAAGACCTCGTAAATAGTAAAACCGAAGAACTCTACGATAGTATACTAGAATCTAGTAAGATAGAAAATACTAAGTAATAGTAAGATTAGGCTATACTTAACTAGATTATAGAATACTTAAACTAGTACGAAGATATAAGAAATATCGAATCTAGTTATACTTCTACGATCTACTAGACCTTTAGACCGAGAATAGATCTACTACTATAATAGTACTAGATAAAGAACGGAAAACTTAGCTTACGGTTTTTTAAGAACGACGTATAGTACTTCTAGAAGGAATCGCTATTAAAAACGGCCGATAAGATAGTATTCTAGCTTAAAGGGGAAGCCTAGAGAATATAGTAGTAATAAGATCTTATATCTTTACGTAATATAGCCTATACCCTCTACCGTTACGATATAGCTACGCGAAGCTACGGTACCCTATAGTAGATATTCGACGAAAAATACGGTAAACTAACTTTTTAGTACTAGATACGTAACGGATAAATCTACTAGAGACGTAAAATTAAACGGGGACGATAGACTTAGTAGAAGAATACCTCGATTCTAGTCGAAGAATAGAATAAGTATATACGCTACGAGATATTAAAAAACTAGATAGCTTCTCTAGCTAGAAACCCTAGAAGAAGCTAATACGAAGGTCTCTTAACTAGATTATATACTTAATATTAAACGGAATATCTCGTAAATAGAAAGAACTTAAAACGCTACTAGAAGTACTAGTTATAATTAAAGGGACTACTATATTAGTAATAATAGATAGTAGAGCGTAAGAAAATTTTATAGATTCTAAATTCTTTAGAAAGAACGACTTACTATTCTAATCTAAGAAACGGCTCTACGAACTTAGTACGTTTAACGAATTATCGATAGAATACGGTAAGAATTAGATAAGAATCGAGACCGATTAGATACGAATAACCCTTAGAGATTATAAAGAACAAATTAACCTAGACGTAATAATAAGTCTAAACTACGATATTATCCTTAGAATACCTTAGTTAAAAACCTACGACCCGTATATTAGCTAAAGTATAGGAACTATAACGTTTCTAGGAGATAACTATAAGCAATATCTCGCAAATCTTAAAGTAAAAGAGCTAGAGCCCGAGAGCTAGAGCTAAGAGCTAGAGCTAGAGAGCTAGAGCTAAGAGCTAGAGCTAGAGAGCTAGAGCTAAGAGCTAGAGCTCGAAAGCGAGAGCTAAGAGCTAGAGCTAGAGAGCTAGAGCTAAGAGCTAGAGTCTAAGAGCTAAAAGCTAGAGCTAAACCTATCTAAAGAGTATCTAGTAGAGGCTAAGAGGATATTCTTTAATATCCTACTACGTATAAAAAAACGAGGAGAGTAAGCTTATATCGTCTATATTAAGCCTAGCTTAGAATAAGAGCGCCGAATTATAGTATAAATTAGAAAGCGGACTCTAGAAGTTAAGAACCCCCGGCTACTCGAAGAAGACTATTCGAAGAGGATCTACGAGAGGTATAGCCCGCTAGATAGAACCCTTAACTAAATACGCGTAACGGAAAATACTACGGGACTAGAGAAAGTATTCTCGGAATTTTAGAAATACGCCGAATTATTTTAAGAAAGAAGTAAAGAATTATTATCCGAGTATAAGCTATAGGACTATAAAATACCTCTATTACTAGGGACGTAGCCTACGTTTAAGCCTATTTATTCCCTCTTAGAAAACGAGGCCGAAGTACTAAGAGAGTATCTTAAAACAAACCTAGAAAAAGAATATATCCAACCCTCTACGTTACTAGTCGGATACCCTATCTTATTCGTATCTAAGAAGAATAGTAAGCTCCGCCTCTATATCTTATTTATTTATTTATTTATTTATTTATTTATTTATTCGTTTAACGTCCTTATATAAGCTAAGCTTATAAAAGACGGCTAGTTTACTAACGTATCTAGTCCGGTATTTCGACCGGGGTTTTTATTCGGGTTTTCTTCGGGAAGGGGTCTAGAAATAGTTAGGGCTAAGCCGGTACTTTTTAGAAAGAAATAGGAAAGTAAATAGAGAGTTAGAAAGAGGTAGAAGTTAAAAGAAAAGTAGAAGAGAATAACTTCTTTCTTAAAAGGAGAGGCTAAAGTTAGTTTTTCGAAAGTACGTATTTAGGCTTCTATCGAAGTAAGTTCTAATAGCTACTTTCGGGTAGCTATTTTAGTTGTCGATAAAAAGCTTAAAAGAGTCTTCTATCCTTCTTCGGTATTAAAAACGAGGTCTAGGGAGGGGTTTTTTGTTTCTAGACTAGTATATATATCTTCTCTTTCGAGTCGATACTTTTTACAGTCTAGAATTAGGTGCTGGGGGGTTTATTTAGCCGTATTATTATACGGGTAGCTATTAGAGGGGTTTAGTCCGAAGCGGTTTAGATAGAACTTAAAGTATCTATATCCTATTTTAAGCTAGTAAAACGCGGAGCTAGTTTCTCTCTTCGTAGAGAGGTCTATTAACTTTCGTTTTATTTTCCAGTTAAACCGCCTTAGATAAGACTCTTTAGAGGCTATTTCCGCTTACTTATTCGCTATTTTTTACCACGAATTAATAAAATCTACTTGCGTTAGCATTCGAAAGAATACGTAGCTAGTTGATTCGTTATTCGGGTTTATTTTATAGGCGTATTTAGCTAGGGAATCTGCTTCTTCGTTACCGCGTATATTAAAATAGCCGGGGACCTATTCTAATAGAACTAAATTTCCGTTAGAGATAAGCGTTTTAGCTGCGTTTAAAGCTCGTATTTACGCTAGTTATCCTAGATTTCCGGATAGTATTTTTAGACGGTAGAGCGCGGCCTAGTTATCCGCGTAGACTCTAATATCTTTATCGGTATATCCGTTTTTAACTGCGAGTTCGAGGGCTCTCGTAAGAGCCTCTATTTCGCCGTTATAAACTAGGTTATTATCCCCGATATTTCCTACTATAATAGTAGTTTCGTCTTTAAAGGTAGGGTCGTTTCTATCTATAAAAACTACTAATCCTATTCCGGTTTTATTCGGAATTAAACTCGCGTCCGTATAGATAGAAATTAGGTTATCCGGAGGGTTTTCGAGTTCGTTTAGATGTTTCTTAGCTTATTCTTCTTTCGAGAGTTTAGAGACTTTAACCGAGTAGGGGGTAGATAGCCTCTAGGGTAGAAAGTAGAAAGAATTAACCGTTTCGAGGTTATACGGCTTATTTTTTAAAAAGTCTCTAATTTTTCGAACGAGCTTACTTTCGTATTTGTTCTCTTTTTCTAGAAGGCTTCGAATTAGGTGTTTTCGGTCTAATTTAAGACTTCGTAGGGCGTAGGATCGGAGGTTATTTTCTAAGCGAATTTCCGAGGGTAGGATCGCGGCTTCTATTTCGAGGGGAGTTATTAGAGCGGTTTTAAAAACGCCTAGTATTTTCCGTAGGGCTAGATTCTAGAGTATCGTAGCTTTTCGTTTAAAATTCGCTTGGTTATTCTAGTATAAGACAGAGCCGTAATCGGAGACGAAGATAACGTAGGCTAAGTATAACTACCGTACCGCGTTAGATTTTAGTCCGTTTTCGATATTAGCTAGTCGGTTTATCCTCGAAAGACTCGAACGAGCTTAGCTTATTCTAATATCGACGTATTCCTTAAAATTAAGGAGTGGGTCTAAGAAAACTCCTAGATATCGGACTAGATTCTTAGGCTTTATAACTAAACCCGTAGGTAGTTTTAGAGTAGAATCTCTTACCGTTTTTTCTTTAGAAAAATGCATTAATTCGGTTTTTTCGAGGTCAAATTATATAGTATTTTCCGCGCCTAGTTTATAGAGTCTTTCCGCTTCTCTTTCTAATATCTTTATATTTCTTTTCTAGCTTTTCGAGCTTACTATTAAAGAGATATTATCGACGTAAGATAAGTAGGTAGCGGATTTCGTCTAAAATAGGTCTCGGATATATATTAGAAATAGTATCGGTAAAATAGGACTTCCTTACGGTATACCCGTTTCTACGTTACTAAATTCTTCTATATTTCTATCGAAACTAAGGCGTAATTATCGGGAATTTAAGAAAGTTCTAACCTACGCAAGTAGGTTAGTAGGAAGCTTTAACTTTCTTAGAATTCCTAGAAGTTATTCTTGCGTGACGTAATCGTACGCGCCGCGTACGTCTAGAAATAGCGTAGATATTTTTAGCTTTGCCTTACGGTTTTCCTCTACTAAATTTGTTAGAATAAAGTAGGCGTCTATAGCGGATTTTTTAAGTCTTTCTCCTATTTATATAGGGTGGATTAGGTTTATCGTTTCCGCTAGAAAACCGAGGCGTTTAGCTATTACTTGTTCGAGTACTTTTTCTAGGCAATTTAATAAAGAAATAACTCTATAAGTCTTAGGATTCGCGGGATCCGGCTTATTAGGTTTTTTTAAGATTGCCTTCGTAGCTTGTCTCTAGCACTTTAGATAGTAGCTATATTTAAAGAGGTTCGAATAGATAAGATAAAAGACTTTCGGGGATGCGTTATAGGCCTAGATTATAATTTATTAGGATATTAAATCCGGCCCTAGCGTAGTCCCTTTTATTAGGTTCGAATAAGTTCGTTCGAGCTCTTTTTTATCTAGAATTGGCTATTCCTAGCTTAGATCCGGCTAGTAATTTATCCAGTTATTTTCGATTCGTACGTTAGGAGGGGATGGAAATAACGTTTCTTTTAGCGCGGAGCTTTTCCCCTTCTAGCTATCTTATAGTAAGCCGTTTTTAGCCCGAATCGGTGGAATTCGTTCTATCGGACGGTATTTTATATAGGCCATTGCTTTAAAGATAGTTTCGGGGGTATTTTTACTTAGAAACGAATTCTAGTAGTCCCGTTTAGCTTTACGAATAGAGGAGAAGTATTCGTTTCGGGTTTTTAGGAAGTCTTGCTTATTTATAAGCTCCGACGAGCGTCGTATAAGCCGCGTTTATCGTTTAAGGTTCCCTCGGGCCTCCGTTAGGATAGAATTCCACTAGGGTTTAGCTTTAGCTAGCGGGGTAGTTTTCGGAATAGCTTAGTCCGCTGCTTACCGTATAAGGTTAGTTAGGGTTTCTCCTAGTTTTTCTAAAAGTAAGACTTCTTTCGAGCGGTCTTTTAGAATCTCTAGGCTAAGGTCTTTATTCTTTTCTTCTAGAATAGCTAGCTAGGGGCGTAGCTTTTCTATATAGTTCGAGGCTTTTTCTTTAAAGATCTTAGAGAATTTTTCCTAGTTCGCCTTATCGTAGTTAAATCTAATTTACTTAGATTTCTCCTAGTTTATTCGTTTATTAAATTAGATTTAAAATAAAATAGGGAAGTAGTCGGATTCGATAGATTCGAGTATTTACTAGTCCGTTATTTTATTCGTTAGCTCTCGGCTTAAAAACGTTAGATCTATTACCGTAGGCCTATCTAGGTTCGGCCGGTAGAAGGTATCTTCTTCTAGCGTATTTAGTAGGTCTAGGTTATTAGATTCAATCTAATTAATTAGGGCGGAGGCCCCGTTCGAGTAGGGGGACCTTAGGTCCCACTACGGGTGGTAAATATTAAAGTCCCCGGCTATAATACTAGGGAATTCTAGCTGTTAGTAGCCTAGAATACGTTCTAGCGTATAGGAGGATTTATCGTTTCCTTGTTCCTTTTAGTTATATAAGTTAAAGAGGTAGAATTAGCTATTTTCCTCTATTACTTTTAGAACTATTAAGTTAGGGGATTTAGTTACCGTGGAGTTATAGTTAATATCTATTCCCATTAGATATCGGGATATATATACTAACGTACGCGGTCTTTCCGTTTAAGAATAATCCGGTAGAATTTAAACGAAAGCGGGGTAGTTAACCGACCGCCTTTCTCTAGGATTTTCGGGGTTTGTTAGCTATAGTTCTTATATAAGAATTAGGCTAATTTTAAGATCGATTACTTTAGATAGAAGACTCTCCGTAGCTAGAGCGTTTCTATTTAAATTAGCTTAAAATACCCTTAGTTTATCTATAGATAAAGGGGGTTAGTTAATTCGAATTAGGGTAGTACTAGTACCGTATACCTTTAGAGGCTTTACAGCCTATAAATTTACACTTATACTCTTTCGTAAGGTGCTCCTTTTTGTAGATTTTATATATAGGAGTCCTCGTATACTTCTTCGTTTCGTGTCTATTTTTAAGGTAGTTTCGGTATTAAATTCCCTTAGGAATAGTCCGTGCTTTTTCTGCCTTATAGCTTATTCCGTATATAAAAAGGCGGCTATTAATAGCCTTTTTCTGTTCCTTTTTAGTGCGAAACGAGACTATAACGGATCCCGCGGATTATTTTTCTCTTTTCTCCTTCGAAGTAGCCTAGTAGGGCTTTCTAATAGAAGAGAGACCTACGTTAAAGGTCTCTATTTCCTCCTTAATAAAGAAGTCGATTGAAATATCCTTAGTCTTCCGCGTAGGGATTCCGTAGATAATAACCTTATACTAGGCCTTAACTAGTTTTAGGTTAGAATTAGGAAGGACTTTCCTAATAATATTCTCTTTTTCTAAGAGAAATTAGCTAGTATAGCCTTCGGTGCCCGTAATTAGGATATTTCCCTTAAATAAAAGGGAAGTTCCTTAGATAACGGGTTTATTTACGAAACCGGCTCCCGCGAACGCGAGGTTTAGCTTTTATCGAAGTCGGATTCCGTTAAATTAATCTCGTATACCGTCGTAGGAGACGGTAATTTATCTATCTTTAATAGACGTTAGTTTTACGAGCTTTATAGTTATTTTTTTAGTTGGTTTTTTATATAATATAGTTGTAAAACCGTCGTATAGAACTAAACCTACCGCTACCGAGGCGTAGGAGATAGGTTTTTTTACCGGGACTAGCTGGCTAGGCTAGGGTTTTCCCGTAGTAGCTACGAAGGTAGCCCCGAGATTCCTCGTTTTATTCGAAAGCGTACGGGATACGTTTTCGAGTACGCGGACTTCGGTTACAAGAATCGACTTAGTAAAGTCGATTTTCCCTTTCGCCGTATATTCGCGGAAGACGGTAAGAAGTTCGTTAAGGTTATTTACCTTAGACCGGTCGTCTTCGAAGTCGATCGCCTTAATAAGGCAATCGAACGCGGCTTCGATATATTCCGCGGAGGACTTTAGTTTCGATCCCGGTATATACCGGGTTCTTTTCTCGGGGCGGTATTCGAACGGGTTAATGCCCGTAGAGGTAGGCGAGAAGGAGTCTTTTCCGAGTCGGCTCGACCGTTACCGTTACCGCTACTTTACCTTAGGCGGTATTATTTCGTCGTTTTCTATCTTAATATCTTCGATACTACTCGATCCCGTAGTATTTAAAAATTCGATAACTACCGGCGTAGTCGATAGTTAAATTAGAGTTAAGGGGCGTAGAGGGTCCGGGGAATCCGGGGGATCCGGGGGCGGGTATCCTTAGTTTTCTATGCTCTTTCTATAGAAAAGAAATAGTAGAAGTAGAAAATTAGACTAGAAAGAAATCGCCGGCTTTAGTTTCGTCTAAACTAAGCCGTAAATAAACGAATTCCTAGCGAGCGCGGGGAATTTTCTTCGTTACTTTCTCCTAAGAAGTAACGAAGCGTTTTCGGGGCTATTCGGTTAAGCTTTTTACTTATTTTCGGTTATTCGCTTAGGTATAGGGAGGGTAAAAACTCTACGTATACGGGCCGTGAAAAAGGGGTAGAGTAAAAGAAAGAAAAAGACGCTTCTTCGCCTTCGATCTAGGTGCGTAAACGCGCTCTAAATCTCGTATAATTTTATACGAAGGTACGCGTAGGTATTTTCGGTAGATTCTAAACTTTTTACGTCTTTTTAAGTCGATTTAGGATTTTAGTGGGGATGCGGAGGTCGAGGAAGTCGATTCGGCCTAATAAGGTCTCTTTTCTATGCGATAACGTAGTAGCGCGTATAGCTACGAAGCTAAGATTCGAAAATCTAGCTAAGGGAATCGAGAGCTTTCGATAAATGCCGGTCTTAGCGCTTTTTCTTAAGGTCGAATTATTGTCTACGTATAATAGATAGAGCCTACTACGTATTTAAATTATAGATTAAGATCCCCGCTTTATATCTAACTTCTAGAAGTAAGTATATTAAAAGCTAGAAATCGCCTAATATATAACTATAGCCTACTATCTATAAGCGGACGGGTAAAGCGAACGTATAAACTAAACGATAGAAATAGCTATACGCTACTATATTATAATATTCCTAGATAGCGAATAGACGAAACTACTTCTATTTCTATAGATATTACTAAATAACGCAATTAACGTAACTATTAGTTTCTCGCTAAACTAGCTTATTATAGAAATAAACGCCTAAATAGACCCGCTAGCGGCCCTAGTAGAGGTATCTAAAGACTATAAGTAGCTTAGAGACGCGGTAAGACGCGAAGTATAAAAAGCGATTATATTCGCGGTAATAAAGTAGAAAGAACGTTACGATAGAAAATATAAGTCGCTTCGCCTTAAAAAGAGCGATCTAGTCTTTATACGCTTATACTAAAAATATAAGATTTAAGAATACGCGGATTAAAAGTTTGTATACTAGAGAATAGGTCTATTTCTAGTAAAAAAGAAGATTAATAACCTAGCCTACGAGATCGATATTCTATCGAACTAGAAAATATATCTAGTTATATCTATAGCGTATCTTAAACTAGTACTAAAAGGCTCTAATCCGTATAAACGAGAGAACTACTTAGAACTAGAACTAATAGTAGAATAGAACGATCTAAACCCCCCTTACGAAATATAAAGGCTACTTAATAGAAGAGAATCCTTTATATATAGATAGAAGGTTAAGAAGTATCTCGTCTAATAGAAAGAATAGAGACCGGTATATAATTTCTAGTTAACTAAAGAAGCCCTAAAGAATATATACGATCTTATAAGAAAATATAATAATTAATACTCTATAAGCTAGCTAGAAAGGCGATCTAGAAGAATAGATCGTCGGCGAATACGAAAGAAACTATAAAAAGAGCGGCCGGAGGCTAACGTAGGTAAAGAAAGCGGCTAGTAGTTAGTATATAGGCCTATTTACTAGAGGTACGTTAGTAAGAACGTAATTCGACTACTAGCTTCTACTAATATTTATTTACGCGCTTCGTATAAAAAATAAGCGAATCTATATTCTATACTAATATACTTACTACGCCGCCTATAAGCCTATTATAATCTATTAAAGAAACGTATTCTTAACTTCTAATAAGATACTATACGAGTAAATATAAAAATATATACTAAGCCTCGCTAATAGCTTATATAAATACTAAGCCGCGCGAGAACTAACTAAATATTTCTTTAGTTATTACTCTTAGATTCTCCGTTACTAGATAGTAGTAATTATTAACTCGCTAGTACTTATTATCTAGTACTATAGGCTAGATACTATTACGCTAGATAATCTAATAGCGTATAAATAGACTATATCTATTCTTAATATATTACGTTAGAAGTATTATATCTAGGCCGTTCTAGACGAGGTATATATTAAAAACTAACTACGTAATTAGATACTAGTAATTGTAGCGGTAGATAGATTCGTTATATCCGCGTAGTAAGAGATTTATAGCTACTAGAGCGAAGTATCTAAAGTATAGAGAGTTTAAAATATAATATAGGTAATACTAACGGGTCGTAGCCGCGAGCGTTATATATAGAAAGTAACGCTTGTTATCGATTAGTTTTTAGCCGATAATCTAGAGTTCTTTCGAATCTTAGAAACGCTCTATAGTATAGCCGCGAGATCCTATATTAAAATTATCGATAACTTTAGGCTCGGTTTCCTTAATCTTTAAGACGGATAGTTTACGCCGGAATACTTAATACGCGCCTAGTAGATTCTAGCTAAGAAGCCGCTCTAGTAAGCTAAATTTAATTTCTAGATAAACGCGGGCAATTTTAGAAGATTCCTACTCTTAGAAAACTCGGTAGATTCTAATCTAGACTAGCTAGACGATACTAATATATAGTTCGATATTAACTTTTAATAAGAACTTAAAATAGTAGTAGGTAGTCTACCCTCTTTTATAATATCGACGTATCTACTAAATTCCGTCCTCTACGATAGAATTAAGCTTAAGTAAATAAGCGAGGACTAAGAAATATAAGTATAATTAGCTAAAGCGAACGTAGAATTAGCTCTTACCGACTCGAATAGTACGCTACTATAGATATATTATACTACTCTCGATATATTAATCGCCTTAGTAGACGTTATCTTAGCTAACTTTCTATCGACGAGATAGAAGTTTAGCGATCTCTCCGGCCGCGGCGTATAGCGAATTAATACGACTAGAAAGACCGCGGTAGTTTATAAAGAGATTAATATTCTTCCTCTATATAACGTCGATATAGTAGTCAACGAGAATTATATTCCGCTAGAGAACGTAATTCTTTTATCTAATTTAGTATACTAAGTTATCTATCTTTATCTAGAAATAGACTTTCTTACTCTACGCTAACTATATAATTATTAGCTAGCTAATTTTACTATATTCGGATCTCTATTTATAATAATCGAGCTATTAGAGAAACTAGTAGTAGTACGCCTTAAAGACGAAAAATTAGTATATAGCGTATATAACGGCTATATCTACGCGGGAGTAGTAGGTTTTCGTAAAATATATAGCGATAATACGACCGACCTAATAATCTAATATATAAAGATAGTATAGCTTTAGTACGACTTAAATATAAAGAACGAAAGAATCTATCCCGTCGATAAGAAAGCCCCCGATATTATTCTAATTAAGGATCGTAAAATCGATTCGGAGAGATACTTACGCTATATAAAGTAGAACGAGAGTTATAAGAAGATTTAGAAGAAGTACTAGAACGGTAAGTTCCTCTATAAGCTCGGGTAATATTCGCCTATATATCTAGATACGTAAGACTATAATACTAAGATAGTAAATAACCTCTAAACTAGAAAGAAAATAGGCGAGTACGTATTAGTAATACGTAAAGGCGCGAGAGTATACGACTTTCTTCTAGCTAAGAAAATCTCGATACCTACTAAAGTATCGGAGAATAATAACTTATTAGCTAATATAGGCCTACTTACGCTTATAAACGATATCTTAACGAATATTAAGATCGTATTTACTAGAAAGCCTTAGCTAGTATAAAATACGGAGGCCTAGGCCGATTTTGTTATAAAGCTTAGCGGAGAATATTATAAGATTCTAGTTCGTAGTATAACCTTCTTAGTTATCTATAAGGACTTTAAGAATACTAGAGTAGTCGGAAAGATAGTAAGAAGTTACCGAGTTATACTTAAGACCGAATAAGAATTCTTAAACTAAGTTAAGAAACTACTCTAGAAGAAGATTATACTAATTGACGACTCTCTAATTATAATACTAGATCTAGAAAATACTTAAGTATAAGACGTAAACGTCTATATATTCTAGATCGTCTTTTAAATAACTCGGTAAGCTATAACTATCGTAGAGAACTCTAGAAAGGCGATCTTCGAGTCGTCTAAATAGAATATTATAGATATAAGAAAGGCCGTTAAAGCTATCCGGCGTATAGACGCTAGAGTTACTAATACTAATTTATATAATAAGCTAAACGACTAGGTTAATTACCTAGAAGCTCTAATCGCTAATTAGTAGAATATCTTAGTAAACGGTTATACTAGCTAGATTATAAACTACGAAACTAGCCTATAGAATTTAGCTAATATAGTTAAAGCGGTATCTAGCTAAATATACGATAAAAGTAAAGTAATAACTCTTTCGGGGGATAGCGTATTAAAGAACGTAGCGCCGATTAAAGCGCTAGAAGGATAGTTCTAAGCGGTTAAGAGCTAGTAGGCTAAAAAAAGGCTAGAATAAGATATTAAGAACGGTACTATAGTATAATAGAGTTATTAGAACCTAGTAACGAGTACCCCTAATAAGCGAGAAGTAGAAAGCCTCTTCTAATCCCTATAGAAGAAGAAAAGAACTAAGTTAATTAACCTTATAACTTAAATACTAGAAGCGTTACTAAGTATTAATAGTAACTTTAAATCGTCTTTTTTAGACGAGTACTAAGGCGCTTAGTTTCGCTAACTACTACTATATAACTAATAGTAGATAGCTAAAACCCTATAGTTTAAAGCTTTATATAATAAAAGCTTTTTACTATAGTATATAATAACGATAAGATACTCGTAACTATTACCTCTATTTAATACGATACTCCCGGCTATCGATCGACTATCCGCGGTAAGATAATACTTATATAAAAAAAAAAAGAGACGCGATTAGATACTCTCGTATAAAACGTATATCTACGCGATCGAAAGGACTAACGAGGCCTAGTAGAGGCCGAGTAGAGGAAGTAATAGTTTAGAAACGGAGGAATATCTAAGCGTAGAATAGATTAGTAATCTATAAGCGAGTTTTACTTTTTTTAAGTTTATTATTATTTATTTTTTTTCTTTAGCTTCTACGTATTATAAGAGAAGCGTAATAGATCGCGATCTATTAAATCGTCGTCCTCTAGATATTACGATACGTAGAAAAGAAACCGTAGAAAAGGAATAGTAGAACGATCCGCTCTATAATAGCGGACCGCTATTTAGATAGTTACGATAAACGATATATATATATTTACGTATCGAGATCTCTACTTCCGATTCGTAATTCCTACTAGAGAAACCCGCGCGTACTTCTCTATCTTAACGTTTTAAGTTTATAATCTCTTCGTTAACTATCTTCTAAATTATCTTCTATATATCGCGTTTCTATTACGAGTTTACGCGCGTTTAGATAGGTTAGACTTATAATTATATAGTTAGATTAGAAACTTCTATCTTCTAGACCGCTAAATTAGAGTCTTTTTCTACTAACTATATTATTATCTACTAGAGCTTCGTAATTAGATAGTTAACTTTATTTTAAATATATAGCTAAATATTTCTAGACTATATTTCGCGTTCTATTAACTTATATACTTTATTATCTAAATTATTATTTCTATAACTTAGTTCTACTTTAGCTAGATTTCGCGTAGTAGATTCTTTAGCTTTTAAAACTATCTTTAAGAATTAAAATAGAGCTACTAGTTTAATATCTTTCTAGTTTCTTAACTAAGCGAATATAAGTACTAGTAGATATCTTAGTTAAATAACTTTAGAATCGTCTTCTAGATTTAACGAATATATTAACGAGAATAAAGTTATTATAATTAGGTTTTAAAAGCTCTACTTTTATATTCTAGATAGTAAATTCTACTCTAATTTATCTACTATTTAACTATTAAGTTCGGTTAGATTTACTATTAAGATAAAGAACTAATTACTAAAAGATAATAGATTAGATAATTTAACTAGTAGATTTAGCTAGAATCTATAATTATATAGAGAAACTCTAGACTTTAGATTCTTTAAATTCTAGTTCTCGTTTTTACGGTCGTATTTCTTAAAACGCTATTTAAATACTAGACTCTTATGAATACTAGTCTCCTCTAATTAAATAGCGAATTTATATATAGCTTATAGTACTAGTTTCTTAGTATTTATTTTAATATACTAATTTAGCGAATACTAATATAAGTACTTAGTAACTACTTTTAAATTATAAGTCTTTCTTTCTAACTCTATAATTTCGTAGAATCTAGATTTAAAATAAAGACTAATAGTAGCTTTTACTAACGATACTACTTTACCGACTAGCGCTATAATTACTTTCTAATTCTTTTAACTTTCGTTATAGAAGGCGAAAAGATAATACGCGGTTCGCTAAATTATTTTTAAAACTTTTAAAAGATAATCTAGCGTTATAGCTAATTATTTCGATACTATTTAAAATCTATCTTATTAATAGATTTTAAAAAGAAGCGCTCGTTAGTAGCGCTACTCTCTATATCTTCTATTCTTAGCTAGCTTCGCGATTCGCAAGCTATTAAAGGCTATTTTCCCTATATATAAGAATACTAAGAAGATAAATTCCTTATAAAGAAAAAAAGAATCTCTTATACGTTCTAAGTATATACTTTAATCTCTAATCTTTTATACTTTAGATCGCCGTATTTTAGTATAGCGTTAAGGGGTTTATTTTAAACGCTTAATTAGTAGAGGTTTATAAGCTATAGAAGTAAATCTAGCTCGCTAAGAATATATAAATTCGCGCTATTTATAAGAATCTTTACGCTAATTCTCGGCTCGTTATAAAATAAGATTATATAATCGATAGCTAGTAGAGCGATTACGCGTTCTAGTATAACTAATAAATTAATATTCTAGTAGGAAAAATTTATAGTTTTTACTATAGTAAACTTAATCTAGAATATTAATTTATCTTTTAGCTACTAAATAGTAGAAATTATAAATTAAAAGTAGAAATCTTAATATATAAATATATATATATAGTTTATTATAACTATCTAAATAGTAGTCTATTATTATAGAGCGGATCGCTCTATTATTTCTTTTCTATAATTTTTTTTCTACGTATTATAATAGTAATCTATCTTGCTAGATTTTATTATAGATCTATTTAAGTTAGAAGAACTACTTACTAAAGTTAAATATAACTTAGTACTAATTATTATAAATAGAATAATAAAATACGCGTATTATCTACTATATCTAAAGAAGATAAATATAAAAGATCTTATATATATATTTCTAAGAACTATCTTTAGTAACTATAGATTATCTAAAGAACTTATATTAAATAGAGATAAATTATTTATATTATAATTCTAGTAGACTCTTACTAAATAACTTAGAGTAAAATATAAGCTCTTAACTATAATATACTTATAGATAAATAAATAAATAGAATAAATTAACTAGACGCTAGAATAATATCTACGCTATTATTTTAACTACGTATAGAATAACTAAATAAAATTACTACTACTAGTCTAGTTTATATATAATAGCTTTAGAGTGTTAGTAATATAAGAATTACCGTTCTACGCTAATTATAATTACGAGCTATTAGTCTATAAAGAGCCGATACTAAGTAAATTATTAGCTTAAAAAGAAATTCTTAAAGCCGACTAGCTAAAGATACTTTATAAATAACTATATCTAGATCTAGAATTCGTAGCTCTACGAATAGAGAAATACTATAATAAGCGATACTAGAAGATATTATAGCTAAAAAAGAAGAATAAAGTCTATCTTCTTAAAAAAAATATTAGAATAAGACGATTAAATAATAAGCTAGATTTTAAGAAAATAGAACTATTTAAAATTAAAGAAAAGATTAAAAAAGTTAACTTCCGCCTTAAACTACTAGAAACGATATAGATATATCTCGTTTTTTATATATCTCTTCTAGAGCTAGTACTAAAAAACGCTAAAATTATAATCTATATAAAAAAAATACTTCTAGAAAATCTAGACGCTAATAAAAACTAAGATTAGAAAGTAGAAAAAGTCTTTAATAGCGGCTATATTAACGGTTAATTCTAATATCTTCTTAAATAGAAAGAAGAATAAAATAATATTTAGAAACTACTAGAAAACTATAATAGATATAAATAACTTATTAATAAATTCTATCGCTAAAATCTAGATCGACTAATATCGCTAACTCGTTAAATATAAAGAATCTAAAATTAAAATTAGAAAATAGAGACTACCGCGCTTAATTAACTAGCTCGAAACTCTTAGATAGCGTAATAGCGGAACTAATACTAGACAACCTAATAAAATAGAATAAATCTATAATAATATTAGCTAAGACGTCGCTATATATACGCTTTACTAATTATTTCTCCTTAATATTTTTAGTCTTATAAGCTACCTCTAAATAATTTAGCTCTTTAAAATCTTTAATAGACTACGCCTTCTTATTTAGTATTAAACTATTATAGTGTTATAATAGAATCTTCTATTTCTAAAAATACTCTAGATAAAATAAAGTAGCGCGTAACTTAGATATTAGCTTAGAAATAGTATTTAAAGCCTCTATTTTATTTATAGTAACTTTCGTAATAGTATACTCTAGATAAATAACTAGAAGAAAAAAGTTAAAATAAGTTAAATAGAATTAAGAAAAATTTATAATCGCTCTTTTTTATACTACTAGCGTTATAATAGATATTACCGCGATAAGTATACTTATTATAATATAAATACTCTAAGATAATATAATATACTACCGCCTTATTCTTCTTCTTTAATAAAAGATAATAAGTATAAGAAATTAGTATATTAAGGCCTAAGAGATTATATAAAGAATTAATCTTCGCGTTAAGATACTCGCGCTTAGCTTACTATACGTCGCGCTTACGCTTAGAAGATATTATAGAGAATATCTATAATAAAGAAAAACGAAGAGATAAGAGAAGCCTAGAAAGATATAAGTAAATAAATAAATTTTTAAGCCGAAGATTTCTAAAGGAAGAATAGTATTACGAACTCTAGAATATATAAGCTTTATAGCTACGAAGGCCGCGAGTTTATATAGAAAAGACGCCTATAGGCGTAGTAATTAGAAAGAAAGTACGATCTAATAAAGAACTCGTAGAAGATAAAGAACTACGTAGATAGAAAGTAGAAAAGTAATAAAAGTAAGTACTATAGAATAAGAGTATAGTAGTAATATCGTCCGCTAGTATTAGTAAAAGGCGGATTCTAAAAATAAGGCGTTAAGTACTTAGATTACGTAGAACTTACTAAGTCTACTTAAGAATTAAAAGTCTTAGTACTAATCTAATATTTAAAATAATCTTATACTACGACTAATCTAATAGTCGTTTTAATTTCTAGATTATTATAGCTTTTCTATAAGTATATAGATACGCTTATTAGATAGTATTTTAATTCTTATAGTTAAATTTAAAGTTCTAATTTAATATTATATTAACTTAGAAGTAATAAGGCCTACTAAACTTCTATATTATATAACTTCTTATTTTATTATTACTTTCTTTTCCTCGTCTTTAGTATAAACTCTTTAATAAACTTAAACCTACTAAGTAACTTTAAAGCCTAGTAGTAGAGGCTCCGTCGTTATAAGTATTTTATACTAATAAGAAATTAAAGCCTACTACTACTCTATTAAACTATACTAAAGCTATTAATTATATATATAAATAAGAACTATAAGTACTTATATACTATTAGTTTAGTAATAAGATAATTTTTAAGTACTATAAAACTATAGCTAAAAAAGTAAATAATAATAGTAAGTACGAACGTTTAAAAATAATTATAGTTAATAGTAGTTTAGTTATAAGGAAAATACGAGCGTTAAGTAAGTATATTTCTAGAATATATTATCTTATTATATAAAGTCTCGGTTTATTTATAATAGATACTATAAATACCTCTTTAATTTATTAACTTAACGCTAGTTTAATAGCTAAAATAATTTAGTTCTTCTACCCCGCTCTTAGATGGGTAATACTAGAGTAGTAGTTTATTAAAGATATTTCATTTATATATAAATGCGTATTCCATCAAATCCGTACCGACTGATCAACCCGTTCTCTTACCTTTGAAAACATTGAAAAAGCACCCACGATAAAGAAATATCCTCCGTCCACAATGAAGACCATCCTTTCTATCCTTCTTACCTATATCGCCTTGATAAGCGCTTAGCAAGTCTGCACACCGAGCGATCTAGTAAGGAATATACCGCTGATTAACAGCAGCATTGTTAGTGTGAGGCTAATTGGACATCAGTGTTGCATTTCAGCTGGATCGCTTGGCAATTGCGGTACTGTACCGACTTACTCGGAATGCGATAAATGTTGCTCCGGTGATGATGGTTGTTGCTAGTTAGAGAAGATGTTATTAGCCGTTATTAGATGCAACTCGGATGAAGGAACCTGCAAACCACACCGGCGCGCAATTACGTGCTTTATTTGCTTTTACTTACAGACGCGTTTCGGTTCCCTACTCTGCGACATTTCTAGCAAGGGTCTCTCATTATTGGGTCGAGCATGGTTTTTTTTTTTTTTTTTTTTGCACTGAGGCAGGGCTTCGATCACTGCAAGGCGATGATTGAGGGTTTGTCTCGTGTGCTGGTTTTGAGTTTCGTGTTGTGGGAACATGCTAGAAAAACCGACACACAATTGGAGCACCGTGGTACAGTTGAATTTGAGGCTTTTTCATCGCCCGTCTCAAGGATAATACGCTCTTTTCCAGAAAGAACTTGTTCGCCATTCATGCCGCAGTGAAACATCAATCCACTCTTTCGTGCGCTCTCAGATCCGGACTCTCCCCGGCTGTAAGCGGGTATGCGTGGATGACGCCGGCCGGGCAGCGAACTTTATCTGGCCTTCTTCTCCTTGGCTTCAGCCTCGAGCCTGTCAGATTGATCCTCCTTCATCGCGACAATGACATAGGCAACGAGAACCACGTTGGCCATGATTGCGGCGAGACCGCCGGCAAAGGTGGAGTTTCCTTGATTGAGAAAAATTCAGATGTCAGCAAGAGCATTATTGATTAATCTTTGTGCTTTTGGTCACGCTGATAACAGAGGAACTGTGGCGTTTTCACGATCGAGGATGACCGTGATGTGATGACTTACCTTTGAATATCGTGTTCACCGTCATGAAGTAGGTGCCAATGGGTAGCGTGATCATGGCAAACGTGAAGCCTAATAACTTGGCGATAACGGCACTGCACACACCCATGCGGATAACCAGAGTCGCGCGCACATTAGTCTACTGCTATGGAAACGTAACTGCATGCATGTGTAGAGGTGACGGTGCGATGGGAGAGGCAGAAAAGGGAACGAGCTCACGCACTGCAGGACAGATTAAAACAACAGGGTGAAACTCACGGAGGCACTGCAGGCGTGATGTTGCTGTTGCCAGCCTGCGGCGCACTGCCCGGCGCGGCTGGGTCGTCCTGATCGAGGAGCGTCTTCTCCGTCGAGACGATCCTTCGCGAAGTCATCCTCGAGGAGGCGGGAGCAAGCGAGACTGAGATGTTGCGATGGGGCGGTCGAGATGTTATGCACCGGCTTCCGATATTGGGGCGGGCGCGACGGTTCAATGGCTGCCATGGGCGCAGGGCCTGATTGCTGCCTGCCGGGGCGCGTCAAAAAGCGCGCCAAGACCCCGGGGGCGCGCGCGGTCGTGACGTCCGGCGAGCAGGGATTGAGCGCCGCCCGCCCGGACCCTTGCACGCGAAACCGCGTTTCTTTTGTACCCGCGCCTCTCTCTTTTTCTCTTCACCGACACCCCCCGTTGCGCTTCGATCCGACAGCTTAGCTCCTCCGCCCGCCTTGCATCCTTGGTACAATCCCTTTGTCGGCGCGCACTGGAGCTCGCACGGTCTGCGCTCATTCATGCTGCTTTGCGCCTCGAGCGCTTGATCGTCACCTCGACTTGGACGTCCAACCCTCTTGCGACCGCCAGCCTCACCTCACCATGGAGAGTGACCCCATAACAGACTCCCCCGACAGGCCTCTTCGTAGCGGCAGGATGTGCCACTCGCCGCACGACAGTGGTGACGAGCTCTTCGCCAACGACACAGTCGCAACCATGCCGCTTACCCACCCGTACAACCCTGCGAACGCAACCCAACCTTCGCCCTACTTTTCTCCCGCGCCGCCGCAGGTCACCCAGCCGACCCAGATTCTCGACACTCCTCTTGCCCGCCGCGCCGACCCCGACGCCATTGTCCAGGTCCCCGCCTCATCGCCTGTCGCCCAATCTCAATTTACCGCAACCTCACCCTCCCCTCGGACATTTTTCTCCAAGGGCACTGCGTCAGCTAACTCCAACACCCGGCCAAACCCCATACCTACCGTCACCGAGGGCAGCTTCGACGACGATCCGCCGATTGCTAGTTCGTCGGAAGACGAACTCGCCGCTTCAAAGTCAGATATCCCGCAGTCGCGCTTCCACAGCAAGTCGAAATCCACCAACCCCGCCGCGCCCTCACCTTTTCAGCAGGCAATGGCGCAGTTCACCTACACTGGCCTCCCTCAGAAGCGTTCAGCCGATGACATGGCCAACGCCTACTCCTCAGCCTCCAAGAGACCTCGCCCCGCACCCCGCCAGACCGCACCGTCGCGCGCTCAGCCTGTGGAAAAGAAGATGACATTGGACGACGTTCCGGACTTTCTCCAGAGACAGAAGGTCAAGCGCATGCTCATTGTCTACCCTGACGTGTCAATCGAGCTCCTTGTGAAGGCGCTTCGGGTGAAGAGAGGCAGCGTGGACGATGCCATGGCTTACATTGTCGAATTGGAGGAGGCCCAGGGCGCCAAGGACGCCCAGCATGACCAGGAAATGATTGATCTCACTGCAGATGATGACAATTCACCTGTCAAGCGCTCCAAATCTTCGAACAACGCGGCGTTGAAGCCCACTCCTTCACTTACCTCGAAACGAAGCTCCAACCAGGTCTCGAAGGTCGAGAAGAAGTCGATTCATGAGAAATGGTCCAACATCACCCAGCCTCTGGACATTTCTGACGATTCCGCCTCCGTCGACCCGTCTCCGGTCAAGCCACGCCGTCGTTTGGTGAAGGGCCGTAGAGCTGCAAGCCCGTCTAGCTCGTTTGCAGCACTCACTCCACAGAAGCCGGCACCCGCTCCTCGTCAGAAGAAGATGGTCACGATTGATTCTGATGAAGATGACTCTGATGTTGAGATGAGCGAAGAGCAAAGTGACGACGAGGCTGCTCAGGAGACCTCTGAGAGCCTCTTGGCTTACATCAACCAGTGTTCGGCGCAGGATCTTGCTGACCTTTCGGACAAGCCCTTGGAGGAGTGTGAGTTCGTCCTGACCAAGCGGCCTTTCAAGAGCCTGGATGCAGTGCGCCTTGTCGACATGAAGCAGCCGGAGTTGACCAAGGCCGGCAAGCCGAAGAAGAACCATCGCACCACGGGTGACAAGCTCTTGGACCCCACTGAGAGGATGTGGGCTTCCTATGCATCTGTTGATCAGCTCGTCACAGAGTGCAAAGGGCTTGGTCAACCAATCCTCGCAGATATGAAGCGCCTTGGATTCCACACTTCCCGTGCTGATGGCAAGGAGTTGAGCATCCTGAACTTCGATGACCCCAAGAACGACTCTGGTATTGGCACTCCGAGCTCCTCTGCAGACCCTGAAGACGACGACGATGTCGTTACGTCCACCACCCAGCGATTGGGCAAGCCAGCCATCATGAGCGAGGATGTAGTTTTGAAAGACTATCAAATCGTTGGCCTGAATTGGCTTAGCATTCTGTGGAGGCGTCGCATTTCGGGCATTCTTGCCGATGACATGGGTCTCGGTAAGACCTGTCAAGTCATTGCATTTTTGTCGTACCTCTACGAGACGGGCCAGAAGGGTGTTCACCTCGTCGTTGTGCCCAACTCAACCCTGGAGAACTGGCTTCGTGAGTTCAGAAACTTTTCTCCAAAGCTCTGCGTCGAACCCTTCTTTGGCAATCAGAACGAGAGGCCCGCGATGAAGGCGCGTATTCTTGAGAACATTGACAAGATCAACGTCATTGTAACCACCTACGAATGTACCACCCATGATGTCGAGAACAAATTCCTGCGCAAGCTCAACCCAACCGTTTGCGTCTTTGACGAAGGTCACAAGTTGAGGAGCAAGAATACCAAGGTGTATAAATACCTGATGCGCATCCCAGCCGAGCTCCGACTGTTACTCACCGGAACCCCAATTCAGAACAACCTTCAAGAACTTGTCTCGATCTTGGCTTTCCTTTCACCGAAGATGTTCGAGAATCACCAGGAGAACCTCGATTACATCTTCAAGAAGAAGGCCAAGACCAACGAGGACAGCCATGCGAGTCTGCTCTCTGCTCAACGCACCACTCGCGCTCGTACCATGATGACCCCGTTCATTCTCCGCAGGAAAAAGGAGCAGGTTCTTGGACAACATCTTCCCAAGAAAACGGTGAATAAGGTGTTGTGCGATATGGTTCCGGAGCAGAAGGAGGTGTATGACGCGTTGCTGGCAAGGCAAGTCCAGGTCCTGCTCGACAGAGAGGCCGGAGTTCCCAATGATAGCGATGCCAATGTGACCGTCCAACTCCGTCAAGCTGCCGTTCACCCTTTGATGGCCACCCGTACCTTTTATGACGATGAGAAGCTCTCCGAAATGGCCGAGGATTTTGTAAAGGCCTTTCCAAAGGATAAGAAGAACAGCCTGGGCAAGCTCCACGAGCTTCTTTGGATGAAGGATTCTGATATCGCTGATGAGATTGAGAAGCTTGCGGAGGATTCGGAGTTTCGGGAGAAGTATCAAGTCCCTCAAGAGCTGTGGTACAAGTCCGGCAAGATCCTCAAAATGCGCGAGCTCGTCCGGCACTGGTGCGAGAACGGCGATCGCGTTCTGATCTTCTCCCAATGGGTGAAGACGCTTAACATCATACAGAGGGCGATGGAAGATGAGAACATCCCTTACCTTCGCATGGACGGCAGCACGCCCACATGGCAGCGTCAGGGCATCATCGACCTGTTCTACGAAGACGGGACAATCCCGGTCTTTTTGTTGTCGACGAAGACGGGTGGCACTGGTATTAACCTCACTCCAGCGAACAAGGTGCTCATCTTCGACGAGCAGTACAACCCGCAGGAGGATCTGCAGGCTGAGAGCCGCGCTCACCGTGTCGGTCAGACCCGTGATGTGGAGGTCGTGCGCCTCATCACCGAGGGTACAATCGAGGAGCAGATCCACGCGCTGGGCAAGTCCAAGCTCGCGATGGACGAGCGCATCGCAGGTGTGCCTGGCACCTCTGACGAGGGTGTCGGTGCTTCTTCTGGCGAGGCTGCGGAGAAGAAGGCCGCTAAGGCGCTGGCGGATGATATGTTCAAGAAGTTGAAAGAGGACGGCAGGCTGGAGCAGCTGAAGAAAGGTGGCGATGCGAAGGACTTGTTCAAGAGCATGTTGGAGGGAAAAGGTATTGAGATGGCGGAGTGAGAAGACGGGAACGAAGCGCGGTTCACACACAACCATACAGTGGAGTAATTCACGGATGGAGTTCGGCTTTCATACGGCGGATCGGATTACACAAAGTCGGACTGCAACGACTTGTCATTCTCTTGTTTTGATTTGAGAGGATATCACGGACGGAGTTTTCAGAGACTCCAAAATGGGTGAGACGGACTTGGCAGGAGTACACACGAAGATGAAGTTTGCATTGGTGGTGTTCATACGGTTCATGAGTGCACAGAGCGAGGGTGGATTTGACATTCTCTTATTGAGCTTTTGTGGGTTTTTACAACTGGCAAAGCGGGTTTGGCATACGTGGCACCCAGGTTGGCAAATGAGCTGACACCTTAGATACCAGTGCTGCAGCAATATCATCTAGATTATTAGAAAAAAAAAAAAAATGTGCCTCTTCCCTGTGCGTAAGTGACCCCTATGTATCATAGTGTGTTGAGAGCATCGCGGGTGATTGTCGGTGAAGTGTTTCCCCGACGCCGAAGGCGGGTCCGACCGTCCGTCATCTTTTTTCTTTCGCGGCCGCGCACCTCGCGTCTTTCTTCCGCACCACAACGCATGCCCGCACAGCATCATCAACGTCGCCTCACGTAACAATGCTTCCGCACCGATGAACCGAAGGATCTGGGGTCGTCCGTCCGTTCGTCCGCCGATTAAAAGATGACCGACAACTAACAACGACGACGGCGGGCTGGCCCCAGCATACAACGAATGTAAGCCGGCACCTTTCCCTTGTGGATTCGTCTACCACCACCGCCGCCCAGCACATCAAATCCGGAACCTTCCTTGAGAGGACAAAAAAAAGAGAAAAGACCTGGTCTTCAAATGATGAGAACATTGCTGTGTACCCGCAAAAATACAATTATAGGAAGAGCCGGAAAAGGTATGGCCTCGCTCTTGCTCGATGGAGCCGAGTGGCGGGGCTGTCGCTGCTTATAACTGGGACTCTGATTGAAGAAACTGGGTGCTTTTCATCGGGAGGTGTTGTGTGCGCGGCTGGTGGTGATGATGGAGAGGCGTGGTCTTGGGGATCAGAAGTGCTAACGCGGGACGTTCTGGTTGTAGGATGCGGACGTGCGGGTTCGAGAGATGATGGGGACAGGCGTGGCTTGGATTTGGAGGAGTACGCTTTGACGCGTTGCGCTGGAGCAACCGACTGACTGACCGACCGACCGACCGACCTGAGCTTTTGGGCTGATGACACGGCCTCGAGCCTGGTGACGCGGATGCCACATCCGCGCTACATGCGAAGGGAGAAGGATCGTCGTCGCGGCACTGTAGTTGGTGTCGAAGTTTGGGCTCGTAGATTTCGCTCTGCGGAAACAGTAAAGAGCTGGGCTGAATGATCTTGGGGTTTCTGCTACTGAAATGAACAGTACGAATTCTTACAGATCCAATCGAGGGGTCCTGGATTACGAAGCACGCCTGATCACGGCTCTTGTATTCTCCTCGACTAATCGTTGCCCAACGCTGAACCAGTTGACATATACGAGGTAGATGAATTCGGCTGAAAGGTTACAGGGCCTTCACATTGATCTTGGGGAATGCAGCTGACCGCGGTGCGCCTGGCGTGTAAATGGGAAGAACCTGTGCAGATTTTTGAACCGTATCCTCCTTTCTAACTTCTACAATACGCACGGCTAGCAATATACCTCCTCCAGGTACTGCCTATCATTCCGGCGTCCTCTCCATCGACAATTCCTCCGCCACCGATCCTTCGTTAGCCCGCTCATTAGTGACGACTACGTTGTTATCTTTTGCCTCACGCACACTCAGCGCTTTTGTTGGAGTCGATGGGCTCGACGTTGGCGCGCTTCCCCGCAATGGGGCCACGAGCCTTGGATGTCCAGGATCGCTGATATCCAGCACGCCCAACCTCTCGCCCTTCTTAGTCACGGGGTTCGCATCAGCGGTCCCGGACCAAGTGGCAATGCCGAGCTCCTCGTGCGCCAGCCGCTGCAGCTGCAGCGTCTCGTGCGAACACCACTCCAGCCACTTATAATACTTCCCTCTCCCTCCCCTGCTCCCCTCCGTCCCACTATCCTCTTTTTCTTCCCCCTCCCCCTCCCCATCCCCGGTCCTCCCCCTGCGGCACCACCGCCCCAGCAGCCCCTCCACCACCCACCCCAGCACCACCACCGCCCCGCCCACGCCGAAGATCACGCCCAGCCCCAGCCCGCTGAACGACGCGTACCGCGCCGCGCGCACCTTCTGGCTCGCGCACAGCCGCCGCTCCGACGCGTTGCGCGGCGGCACCGTCCACCCGGGCGCGCGCAGCTCCGCCGTCGGCGGGCCCGCCGCCACGTCGACGAAGGCCCCCTGCAGCGAGGCGAGCGACGTCGCGTGCCAGTGCCGGACGTCGGCCTGCCACTGCGTCGGGGGCAGGGGCCCCTGGATGCCGCTGGAGAGGCTGAAGCGCGAGGGCAGCGCGGTGGTGCCCAGGTCGCGGACCACGGCGCGGACGTCGAAGGACGCGTAGTCGTAGGTGTCGTACTGCGGCGTTGTGGACGATGGGGGTTGGCACGTCAGCGCGCGAGTGGATCTGGGGGGAAAAGGGGGGGGGGGGGGGGAGGGAGAGAAGGAAGGAAGGATGTCTGAGGTCTTTCCGAATCCTATGGGGCAGAAAAAGGAGAGAGGGGGGAAACGAGGATGAAGTAGGAAATCAGAGACTCACGCCCCATCGGAACACGTAGAACTGCTCCATGCTCGACCAGATGTAGTTGGCCAGGCGGCTGGCCCGCAGGTACCCCGCGAGCGGCGGGCAGCGGCCGCCGACCTCGGGCTCGTTCGGGTTGCAGAACTGGCTGTTCATCGCGCAGCCCAGCACCGTGGCCGGCTCGTCGCGCACGTAGACGGGCGTGCCGCCGCCGCTGCCGTCGTCTGACCCGGAGCCGGAGCGGCTGAGGGTGCCGGCCGGCGTGTGCGCCGCGTACCACGGGTCGTCGACCGGCTGCGGGTAGCGGACGGCGTTGGCGGACAGGAAGAAGAGGACGACGTCGGCGTCCGGGCGGCGGAGCTCGGGGACGGGGTCGAAGTCGGAGTAGGGGCTTGCTTCGGTGCTGTTGGTGCCGTAGGCGACCATGGTGCTATCGAGATCAGATTTCAGTTACATTCATTTCCCCCCCGTGCGGTTGGGCTTCCCCGTTTCTTTTTCTTCTTCTTTTTTTTTCTTAAAAAAAAAAAAAACAGACGGGTTTGTTGTGGACCGGAAGCGATGCTTACCCCAGACTGTAGTCGGCAAAGGCGCTGTAGTCGGCGAACGCGGTGGTCGTGTTCTTGGATCGGAGCAGTTCCTGGGGATCTTCGGCTGAGTACTCGTAGGTGTAGTTGCCGTCCCCGGCGGCCGCGCGTATCCGTTCCCCGTAGTAGTATCGCATGTACGGATCGCCATCGGACCCGGTGTATGGCTGCTTGTATCCTTCCGTGGCAAGCGGGGCGCAGTGAATCACCTCTCTGTACAAGAACCGTCTGTCTGGCGGCGTGTTTAGTCCGAGGTGTTCGTGGCTGTTGATATATCCCGTGTCGATGTAGAGGTTGGCGTCGGCACTCTTGCAGATCCTGTCCTCGAACGGGCAGCTGGCATTGTGGAGGACGGTTTGCGGGGTCAGCTTCTGCTTCGCGAACATGGCGCAGTTCTCCCCCGAAGTGCTGCTGGCCTCCGCATAGCACTGCTGTGCGTAGTCGGCGTTCGCGACTAGACGCTGCGACAGGTATGGCTGGTACACGCGCAACTGCTCTGTCAGATTCACCCCTTGAGGCACGTACGTCTGGCCGCAGTTGTCGCTCGAGATGAGCACCTCATCCCCTGTCAGTGTCGAGACGCGGGATGAGAACACTCCGGCGATGGCGAAGGCGCTCAACACCAAGACCGAGTACAAGATCAAAGGGAGAGTCCGCCGCCAAGGGCTCTCGGCTCGACGACGCCACGCCCGAAGCATTTGGACGAGACTCAAAAACCCGTTGAACCCATTTCCGGAGTTGCGCAGGATGACTTGTTGCTGGTGGTACAGACCGTCTTGCGGCGACGAAGTTGAGCGGGTGTAATGAAAGATTATGCAGGAGATGCGCCAGAATGATGTGCCGACAATGGTAACGAATAATGCTATGAAGGCGAGAAGCAGGCCACCGTCACGATGTGACAACGTGATGGTGCAACCGAGTATTCGGCCGCGAGACCAGTTGGTCCACACGCCAAGGTAAACGCCATCACCAGCGATGGAATGGACGGTAGTAGAGCTCATTTTTCTGAGGTGACGCCACCTTCAGAGAATCGAAAATTATAAAATCAAATTAGAGTTGGGGAGAAGGAGAACATGAATGTTCGATGAATGAAATATCACAGCATTGCGTTGTCTTTATAAAGCTCTGGGTGCAAAAACGTTCATACTCGGTGCTTACAGCCTTTCAGCGTTGACGTCTAAAAACTGCCTTGCAGCTCGACCGACCCAGGAAAATGAACCAGGGGGGAGCCGCCAGCATTATGATAAGGCAGACAGATTCAAGAAAGCCTTGAAGGAGGCCCACCAATGCAAAACTCGGCCCCCACAGGGACTTCAGATCATTGGTTGATTGACCTTGATACTGGCCACCAGCCTGCTATAGCCATGAGGCTCGCCCGCCCAATCGGACGCATTCGGTCGATTTCACATGCTGGTGATGGGTGTAAGGAAAGCGAACACCGTTTCTCCTTGAAAGAAGGGTGGTTGTAGTGGTTCGCAATCTCCGCGATTGCACTCTTGTTTAACCCGTTCCTACTTTCCTTTGAGCGCTGGCAGCTCTCGGTCGCTACAAGTGACTTTCAGCCTTGTGAAGTCTTGTTTTCGTGGTTGAGTCGGCTCCATCGCGGACCTTATTGCGACGGGCGCTAAATTTAGCAGTTTATCTTCACTGCAAGCTGAGCCAACCAGCCCTGCGAGATTCGCGACCACTTCTAAATATTACGTGGGGGGCCGTTGCTGCAAAGATTTCAATCCTGGTCTAGCAGAAATCTCAGCCTTCCGCAGAACAGCCAATGTCAATTCACAAGCAAGCCTCAGGGCTGAGAGGGCTGACAAGGTTTGCAGCTGCAGCACTATAGCCAATGAGAGTCAGAAACCTTAATGCATGTGCCTTAGTATTTCCTCGACAGCCTGGTTCAAACCTGATGGCGTCTATTATGGGGGGTTTTGCTGATTGGTCAAGTGACATCAAATGTTTTCCTTGGAAAGTTTTCTTCACGTTTTCAAAGTGTAGAAGTAGCAGAACAGGAACTTATTTTGAGTGTACGGCCAGTAAGTATGCGCGATTAACGCCAAAATCTGCGGCCCTTCTTTTCGTGGTAATTCCTTTCCTTGGAGTCCATCCATCCTTCATAACCATCGTCAATTTTCCCCTCTCATCCCAAAAATCGGAGTATGGGAGGCCTCATTCACATAGGAGCCAGATCATCCGTCCAGACGTACCTATCACATCACACAGCACCCACATCCAGACGAATGTTTACAATCCCACCCACGCCTCCCACAAGCCTCCTATACTCAAACGGCTTGACAACGATTAGGCGGTTCTTTTAGCTCTGCGTGGGCATGTTCACGTTCGCCTTTTGCGCGAGCGCATCCTCGTGGCGCCACAGGCTGGTGACCGTCTTCGTCTGTGTGTAGAAGTTGATACCGGGCTTGCCGTAGAAAGTGCTAGCGCCACCGCCGGCGACGCTCTTCTTGTTACCAGAGAAGCTGAAGACGGGAATGGGGACGGGGATCGGCACCTGTGGTCATCCAAGTCAGCTCCAATCTTGGATCGTGGTGCTGTGGAGTGGGCGAGGAAGGTGTTGGAGAGCAAAGCTGGCAAGAATTCGTGGCCGCGACTCGGTAGAAGTAAAAATACTGGCGACGATATTCCGCCGAGGCTCTTCCGGACTGCAGATATCTTCAAGGATACAACCGTTCGGAGACAACCGCCAGAAGACTTCCACTGAGGGATGAAGCAGCCTTTCGAACACAGACGTTCCCAGATACTCCCAGGCAGCTGCCTCCAATCCTTAAGGAGATGCACCATCCATTCTCCTCGCCGCAAATCACGATGATTCCTCAGGGCAAAAGGGATCACTTACATTGATGCCAACCTGGCCGGGCTCAATTTCGTTCCTGAAGCGCTCCGCAGTCGGACCTGAGCGAGTGAAGATGGCAGCACCGTTGCCATACTCATTCGCGTTGATCATGTTGATCGCATCATCGACGGTATCCACGTTCAAGCAGACGAGGACGGGGCCGAAGATCTCCTCCGTGTAGCAGCGCATGTGCGGCTTGACGTTCGTGATGATGGTGGGGCCGACCTAAAGTCACATATCCATCAGTCTTCCTTTTCCTCGAACACGTCCACACACACACACACACACACTCTCTCTCTCTCTCTCTCTCTATCTCCCGCAAAGGATTATCGCTCACCCAGTTGCCGTTGGGATACTTCTCCGGCTTGTACCCCCTGCCGTCCAGCAGGATGGTCGCGCCCTCCTCCTCGGCGCTCGCGATGAGGTCCTCGATCCGCCTCTTCGCCTCCGGGCTGATGACGGGGCCCAGGTCGGCGCCGGGCTCGAAGCCGCCGTTCACGTTCAGGGCCTTGGCGCGCTCGGCGATCTCGTGCACCCAGTCCTTCGTCTCGCCGACCAGCACGAGCGCGCTGAGCGCCATGCAGCGCTGGCCCGCGGCGCCGAACGCGGCGCCGGCGATGGCGTTGAGCGCGTGGTTCTTGTTGCAGTCGGGCATGACGGCGGCGTGGTTCTTGGCGCCGAGGTTGGCCTGGCAGCGCTTGCCGTTGGCCGACGCGCGCGCGTAGATGTACTCGCCCGCCTTGTTGCTGCCGACGAAGCTGATGGCCTTGATGCGCGGCTCGTCCAGCAGGAAGTCGACCGTCTTGGCCGCGCCGTGCACGATGTTGACCACGCCCGGCGGGAACCCGGCCTTCTCGACCAGCTCGGCCAGGATCATGCACGCGCCCGGGTCGCGCTCCGAGGGCTTGATGACCAGCGTGTTGCCCGTCACCGTCGCGATGGGGATCGACCAGAGGGGGATCATGGCGGGGAAGTCTGCGTGTGGGGAGAAAAGAAAAGAAGAGCAATCAGTCACTTGTGTTCCCTCTCCTCCTTCTCCTCCACCGCCCGATAGACGAACACGCAACGCGGGGTGAGGGAGGGGGGGACAAGAGTTTGGGTCTTCTCCAGCTACTCACTGAACGGGCAAATCGCCGCCGTCACGCCCAACGGCTCGCGGTACGTCCTGGTCTCCATGTCCTTGCTGACCTCGAGCACCTCGCCGGTCAGCTGGGTGGTGATGCCGCAGGCCGTCTCGGCGACCTGCAGGCCCCTCAGCACGTCGCCCTTGGCGTCCGCGAACGTCTTGCCCTGCTCCAGCGTGATGCTGGCCGCCAGGCGGTCCCAGTGCTCGCGGATCAGCGCGGTGAAGCGGAACATGACCTGCTGGCGGTGCAGCAGCGTCGTGTCCCTCCACGCCGGGAAGGCCCGCGCCGCGCTGTCGACCGCCGCGGCGAGCTCCTCGTCCGTGCTCTGCGGCACCCGCGTCACCAGGTTGTTCGTCGCCGGGTCGTGCAGGTCGATCCACTGCGTGGCCTTGGACGGCACGAATGCGTTGTCCAGGAAGTTCTGCGTGTCCAGCGGCTCGGCCACCGCGTCGTGCGTCGTCGGGTAGGAATCGACCGTTGAGGCCGCCGTCGTGGTGGCGGCGGGCTTCAGGTGCTGTGCGGTGGCATGCAGGCGGCGTGTAGCCACGCGGCTAACCGAGGCCTTCGAGGAGGAAGCCATTGTTCGTGCTGGGAGGTAAGCTGCTGCTGCTCTGGGGACTGCGGGAGTGCGGGAGGCGAGAGCGGGGAAGTTCCGTGCGAGCAGGCGGCGTCCGGCCATTGTCTGGAGGCAGCGTTGGGCTCGTAACACAAGGGATCAATTGAGAAGCCGGTGAGAAGGAAGAACGAGGCGCGCACTTGACAGCCGGGCACTCGACGATGTTCGTGAGGGGAGAAGGCGAGCTGGCGAGCGAGGTGATGCTCGGCTTAAGCATGAAGCTGCCGGCTAGCGGAGGCGTGGGGACGATAGCAACCGAGGGTCAAAGGCGGCCAAGGGGCCCCTGCTCGCTCGCGGTGACACGCCGTTCTCCGCCGTCGGCCAAACCATCCAAGTCCTCCGCCGCCAGCCGCCTCAGCGCATACGCCTTCCCGATTCGGCAACATCATAAACACGCTCGTCACCGTGATATTGTTACGTAGCGCCGCTGACAATCGCGTCGTCGCTATAACATTCCACTTTCAGGTGCACGAAAGGGTAGTAATGAAAAATCCATTTACCCAAGTATAACTATAACACACCCGTCGTATCAATACCCGCTTTCACCGTGAACTCCGAAAGTGAGCACGCTGCTAGAATTTTGGTTGTCCATCGACTTCTGCCATTGCACCACCATGCTCTCTCCCCCTACGAAGAAGAACGGGTCTGGCGCTTGGTCGCCTCGCCGGCCTTCTCGGCGCCGGTCGAGACCGCCTCAGCCGCCTTGTCCTTGGCCTCACCAGCCTTGGCCTTGGCCTTGTCGGCCGCGGCCTTGACCTGCTCCTTGGAGGGAGCCTTGGAACCGCCGGTGGCGACGACCGCGATGAGAGCGATGAGGATAGCGACGACACCACCGATACCACCAGCGATGTCAGGCACCAGGGTGAGAGCGCCAACGGGGTCCTTGGGGAGAAGCTCGAAGAAGAGAGCGGTGCGCTCCTTGACGTACTTGGCCGGGTCATCCTTGAAGCTCAGGTCGAGAGGAGACTTGGCCTTGTCGTCCTTCTTCGGCTTGCTGGCCTCCTCCTCAGCCTTCTCAAACTTGATCTTGACGTCGTACGTCTCCTCCTGGAGCTTCTTAGCATCCTCAATGGAGTGGCCAACGTAGATGTTGTCGAAGAGAATGTCCTTCTGCATGGTCCAGATCTCGAAGCCAATCTAGGAAGACGTTAGCAGGTGCCATTCACCAATACATTTTCGTGCACTCACAGCGCCAATGGGCTCAAAGTTGGCCGGGGTCTTGTCCTCGAAGTAGTCAGGGTTGGTGATCTTGCGGGGAGCCCACGGGCCCTTGTAATCCGGGTTGTCAATGAGAGGAGCGGTCCACTTGCCCTTGTAGGCAGGGTTCTTCTTCATAGGAGGAGACCACGGGCCACATCCAGAAACCTCGTCGCACTTCGGGTTGGGAACGGTAGGAGGAATCCAGTCACCATCCTCCTCGTCGTCCCAGTCTTCAGGCTTCTCGGCCTCAGGATCGGGGATGGTAGTAGGCTCATCCTCCAGCCAATCATCGGGCTTCTCGGCCTCCTCGTCGACAATCTCGTAGGGAGCGTCCTCATCCCAGTCATCAGGCTTCTTCGCCTCAGGGTCAGGAATCTTGGCGGTATCAACCCAATCATCGGGCTTGCTGTCATTGGGGTCGTCGATCTCGGCCGGGGGGTTAACAGCGGGGTTGAAGTCCTCAAGGAGAGTACCGTTGCGGATAGACTCGCCGTTGATCTTGATCTCGAAAGTCTGGTCGGGCTTGACAATGAGAGTGTACAGGGCCGAAGTCTTGGTAATACGGGCCGACGGAGGGTTCTTGAGGTGCTTCTCCTCATACTCGCCAGTCTTGGGGTTCTTGTGCTTGAAGATGAAGTGAACCTGGAAATTACGTCAGACGAGTGTTCACAAGGGATCATGGCCAGCCGGCAGGAGATTGCAGAAAGCGGCCCGGCGTGGAATGAAGGCAATCACCAATTGGCGAACCTGCAAGGTGCCGTGGTCGCACTGTCGCGCGCTTCAAGGTCCCACTAAAAGTGCTTGGTGCAATTTTGTGCGAAAAGCCAGCTCGTGGCAATGGGGAGCGTACCTTGTTGGTGGCACCGCACTTGTCGGGACCAAACATGATGACATAGGGAGAGGCATTGGAGAACTCCTCCTGGTGGAGAGCCTTGTTATCCTGAAGAAGCTTCATGTAGGCACCGCCGCACTCAAGACCATCTGACAAACGCGTTAGCCGAAATCTATTCGGTCCAGACTACACAGGCAAAGCACATACCCTGGAGCTTGACCTCATACTGGACGACGAGGGTGTTGTCGGTATTGTCAACAGCCTTGGGGAACTTGGCGGAGATGGCGTGGTGAGCAGCCTTGTCCTTGATGACCAGACCCTTGTCGCCCTCAATGCCCTTGAAGACGGTAGGCTCCTCGACGGACCAGGTACCGACGTAGGCCCATTCCTCCTCGGTGTTCTCCTTCTTGGCGTGCGAAACCTTCCAGCGGTCTTCCCAGTCGTCGGTGAACTGCTCGAGGAAAGGCGCGGTGATGGTGGTGGGCTGGGTGGGAGATGGTCAGCTCTGGACGGCTCTGCAGCTCGAGACGGGGAGCGGACGGGCAGCTACGCACAGTAAAGGTGGGCTTCTCGACAGCCGAGGTCGAGGTCGAGGACGAAGCTTCGTCGGCGCGGACAGCAGCAGCGCTGAGTAGCGCGATGGGGAGGATGTTGGCGCGCATGGTGGAGTCCGCTTGCTGCGTGTACAAGCAAGGGCGATGGCCAATGGCAGAAAGTCGAGTGATCAACGAAAAGTAAGAGGACGAGGTGGAGAAGCGGTTGAAATAGAGGGCGCGCGAGCTGCTTGTGACCACGGTGGCAGTTACCCGGCGTCTTTCTGCCGGAAGCCACTCACCGCCTTCCCAAGCCGGCTCTGGCTGAAAGTCGTCGCCGTTGAGCGTGCGGGGAACGCGCTGTGGCAGCGGCCAGCGGCGCCGGGGCCGTGGGCCGCACTCGCAGCTTCAGCCGCGGGGAGCTTATTTCCTTCTAGAGTCTTCGCCGGGGCTGCTGCTCATCAAACTCCGCGTCACCGTGTTCGGCAGGTCAGACTGCTCCAATTTCCGCCTCGCCGCCTGGCGCTGGCACTGACACCGACACTGACCCTGCGCTGTCTGTACAATACGCATTGTATGAGAGCACACACGCATGTGCAGCTAAACAATACGTACGTACGTACAGTACGTGCACTGAGTGGACGGCGACGGTGCTGCTGCGGCCGAGGGTCCGACGGGCGAGGGCACATCGCACACGGGGAGCTGGGAGCTGGAGCTGGGGGAGAAATCGGCCGGACGCGAGGGAGCTGCGCGAGCTGCTAGCTATAGAGCCGTCTAATAGACGGGTGCTTTGCTTTGACCCCTGTATAAGGATATGCGTGTCATTCGCGACGCTTTGAAACAACACCCGCGCGGCTGGCCTCAGGCTGCCACTGCCACGGCCACGGCCACGGCCACGGCCACGGCTGCGTCAACGCGAGGCTGGTGGCAGCTCGTCTCGTCTCGTTTCGTCTCGCCTCGGTGGCACTGCGCTGCCAGTTGTTCTTTCTCGCAGGGCGGACCCGCCTCGCTGCGCCTCATCCAATCGGGTCGTGGCACAGTAGCTAAATCTAGGGTTCGCTCGCGCTTCCCCGCCGATTGCTCTGCCAACGTCCTGCGAGTGGGCTCGACGCACCCAAGACGCCTCTCTCGTCGAACGAAAACTGCTGCTTTGCCGTCACCAGAACCGCTTGCTGCTCTTGCGCTCCGCCGAAGTGGCCCTCTCCTTGCATCGCCCATCCATTCTCATCCGTCCCGGCCTTCCAGCCGCACCCCGGACCCCGGGCCTGCATCGAGCTTTCCCGTCTTCTGGCCCTCACAGGATGGTCTCAATCATGCTGCCGCCGAGCTCATCGGTCCGGCTCCAGCTCCTCTCCTCTGGGCACTTCCATCACGGCAGCTGGCGGGAGTGCGAACGACGTCAGGCAGGGAAAGAAGAGAAAGGGTGCATTTCTGGTCCTCATCACTAGCCTCGCCTACGGTGCTTTACCCACGTTGCCCCTCCTCTGCGGCCCGAAACCACTGAGCACTCCAGCATTCGAGTGCTGTCAGCGTAGTGCCCTTCCACCGCCAGTTCTGTTCTCCATCCAGCTATTCCGCTTCCACCGAGTGATCTTCAGCAGAAAAAGAACCTGCCGTATCACGGGCCAACCCTCTAGCAGCCGTTCTAGACGCTCCCGCCCGCCGAGGCTGTGAGGGGCCGCCTTTTTTTTTCGTTTTATTTTTTTCGTGTTTCTTTACTGGCACGGGGCCCAGCATTCGGAGCACTGCGGGCCGGGTCAGATTCCCATCCTGCATCGAAGGAGACTGAGGCATTCACGCACGATCGAGATCTTCTGGACGGCCATGACACATTAGCCACCCGTTCCTCTTCACACCGCTCGCCCTCTGCACCCCACCCAAGATGGGAGAACTGCTTACCATACAAGTGTCACGCTTACAAGGGTCGATGCAGGCCGGGTTGCTCTGGCACCCCTGTGAGCCGGATCAGAGTGGGCGCACTTCCAGGAACGAGGGGGCCAGCGGGTCATACCGTCATGCACGAGCTGTAGGCCGCGTCGCACTTCTCGTCGCAGCCGCCAGAGGACCGCGCCGTAGCGGCGCCGGCGGCAAAAACCGTGGCAATCAGCAGGGTGACGGTACGCATGGCCGCTGCTTGCTGCTTGATACTTCTTGCTGGAGATGGGGAGGGATCTTCGCTTGTCTATCCGCGTGTTTGCGTCTCTGTGTCTGTGTGTGTGTGTCTGCGTCTGCGTCTGCTGCGTGGGAGATCCGGTGCGGCGAACGAGTGGACATGGGAGTGGGTGAAGCGAGCGTGGGAAGTTGGAGGGGGAGAGTAGGAGTCGCAGGGAACGGCGGATGCGACGGTGACGCGCACTTAAGTACCAGGGTGCTGCCGGACCCATGATTGTGCACTTTTGAGGAAGTTGGGGCAAGAGTAGGTGAGCCACTGCTTGACGGGCCTTGGCCTCGCTCTGCTGCACGTTCCGATGCCTCGACCTGCGAGCTGCGACTGAGAGAACCGCCTGCCTGTGGACCAGGTAAGCCCACGCCGCCGGTCGTTGTCTCCCAGCAGCTCTTCAGCACACCCAGGCCTACGATAGGGCAGCAGTGCATTGCGAGGCCAGAGGGAAACACAGGGCTGCTGCTGTGCGCTAACGAAAAAGCAGAAAAAGCGGGGACGGTCGAGTCCCCACGGTATGGAGACTGTGCCTGGCACTAAGCCGCAAGACGCAGAAGAGCGACCTGGAAACCATGGGCATGGGAGGAGCCAGTGCTGGAAGCGGCCGATAATCTGATTCAGTGCTTCTTCGGGCCATGCCCCGTGAATGACCTGTCACTCGTCCGCGCTCGAACCCTGATCCCACGCGTATTCTGCCGCTGTTCTAGATCGCCGACCCAGCCTGCCGGTGGTTCTTATCTACCTGCATAGCACTGCGATACATGGGCCCCGCGATAGTGAGCTGAAGCAGTTATACCAGCGCAGATGTCCAGGAGGAGCAGTGGCCCGCCGGCCCGGACACGTTCTTCAACTGTCCATGCTTTTCTTCCCGTTGGCCGTCGTGCTACTCGACGAATCGGCAATGTACTACGCCCTGCCTCTCCCCAGAGACCCCACGCCGGCCGACCGCCAACCAGACCCCGACAGCGGGACTGGCGCACCTCCCGTCCTGTAGCCCCCCCTGTCCGCCTTGGGCCCGGTGCTACCATCCTTGGCTAGGTCCCAAGAGGGCCCGATGCCCAGTCTGGATGCTTTCTCGCCCGAGGAGATCCGCTTTGCTGGCAGAGCTGTGTGGTGCGCAGTGCACGGTGACCGCAAGCCGGACATCGCATCATCCACTGACTCAGGACCGCTCGGGTGAGGCAGACATTGGCTTCTGATCGCCGGCTGCATTGGCGGTGACCAGGAAGGCTTCGACGGAAGAGAGGGTCGTCCCGAGCCCAGCGTGGATGCCTGATGGCCACCAGCGACCCGTGAGCAGTAAGGCTGGCCCAACTACGCGCGCCCTGCGAAGAAGCACGGTGTCTGGCGCGTGTGCTGCGGCGGTCTAGCTTCCATTTTGACTTTCAGCCACTTCTGCGCGTACAATAGTGCTTATCTTGGGAGCATCGTGGACAGCCGAAGTCCTCGTCTGGAGGGGCCCACGGCGTATTCCATACCGCACTTTCGCGCTCCGGACAAATGCTTCAAGCCCATACGCGGGTACAACATCAGGCCTTCTGCCGCAAGCATTTGCGCCGACAGCGTCCGGCACCGGCTTCGCGCGAGTCGGCGACGACGACGCCTACCCCGCCGCTGACACCGTGCTTCTTGAATCTCTGCTGCGCACATTCGGCGGTAAACTCCACCCTGGCCTGGCCTATGCCTCTGCTGGACGAGAGACCCTGATGGCCGTGCGGCGGTCGACAAGAAGTGACCACGCGAGCTGGCCCGATGTCGAATCACGATGATCCCCAGCACACCATAACAGCCTCCCTCAGCCGCCCATCGTGAGCATCCTTCCAGGGTCCGAAACCGTAGGGCGAGCTGCTTAGCTTGGAGGTCGGATCTGCACTCGCTATTGGCCCGGGATTGCACTGCACGAACGGTGTGTCACTCCAACGGGATTGGCACTACGACCGAGATAAACAGCCCTAGCCGCAGGAGGGGCCTGGACGCTTCCCGCCTTCTTCCCTCTGCGCCCTCTGATTCAGGGAGCGGCGCAGTCGCCGCCGAAGAAGCGAATGCGGTATACCCCTCCGCAAAGCACACGAGTTGCGCTGCGGTTCCGATGCCTTCGGAGTTGTCTCCATGACGGGATCTACTCTGCCGCGTGTATGCGTCAGCAGTTCTTGCGACATACCGCCATTGTGAAGGTTGGTCAGGCGGGGAGGCGGAGCACATTCACATGCCGGTACTTCAACCATTTGACGCGGCACCGCTCCTCTCTGACGAACATTCCAGATGAACAAGGATTTGCCGATGTCCTCCAAAGTTTGCTTGAAGTCATGCCTCTGCTGCGGATGTTGCTGGAAAATTATTCCGGAGACAGCAAGACCCTTAATCCGAAGGCACGACTCTTGAACCATCTGCCAGCAAACACAATACGATGAGCTGAATCATTGGCCCCCACGATTGGTCGTGCCACCCGTCGAAACTGCCCTGATATAGACGTCTTGATTCATGAACGAGGGCCCAGATGACTTGAAAACCGCGTAGTATCCACGGTTTGGGCATACAGCGCCGAAGTCCCAAGGACACGAAACCTGCTCAGCGGAGCGAGAAAGGGCTTGTAGTATCCCAGTCATATCAGAAGAAATGATGCGTGTGCGGGGCAAGAGTTGGCGTGAAACGATGCCTTCGGTTTCGGGTTGCTTTGGTAGATATACGGCACCACGACAATCCTGCTCAGGACTCGTGTCTGAGATCTTTGCCTGATATTTCGGCCCTGGCACCGGTCGACTTGCAGGTCGAGCACTTGTGGGGTCGTGTGCGTGCCCCGCGTAGGCGGCAACCACTTTCCCTCGTCGAGAGCCGGCAGCTGGTCCCTTCTCTCGATGTAACGTAGGACGTGCAGTTCTAAGGATACGTCAACTGACGTACATCTCTTTCCCTTAGCCACCGCAAAACCACACACATGAGGCACAGCACGCTCCCCTGGCTCTTGCGAATCCTATCCACAAACTTCGCTCATCCTTCAGCTGCTGCCTGCCAGAACAGGCATACGTCCCCTCCCAACTCCGGCACGTGCGTCAGCCAATCCCGGACGGAGTGGCTGCATGAGACATACATCACGCTAATCCATGCAATTCCAGTCACCGTTTCTCCTCTCCTTTGTTTTTTTGCCGATAGTTGCCCAACCGGCATCCCGAGGTCCAATCTCCTTCTCGTGTAACCATCGGCAAATGCTCACTGTCCCGCCTCCTTTTCCCGCATATCCCGTTTCCACTTCCCGACGGCGGGTGGCGGATGACGGATGGCATTGCGAGATTGCCATAACGGCGGCCCGACGGGATCTCCTCCTCATGCACGCCCTGTGACCATGGCAAAGCGTACTCCCGCAGCCTTATCAGTCGCACGCGCTCCCAGCCTTGTTGATCAAACGGGCTTGCTGCGGCTCACGGGCCATCGAATGGGGCCTCGGGCCGCTCGAGGCTTGCCCGCACCACACACGTACTCTTGCACCACACCAGAGCCCACGAACACTGCATTTTCCTCGGTCGGGAACCTGCTCGTGCATGGGAAGGTGTAGCGACGCACTCCGCATCCTTGGCGAGCCCCTCCCCTCCTCTCGCCCCAGCTCAGGGGTGCGTTCGTCCCGTGAGATGCTCCAGCCGGTTTTTCCTATCCAACCCCCTGTTGGGCAGCAGTACATGTAGGTGTGTTTTCCTTTGCTCAGCCACAGTGGTTGAGTGGGTTTGCAGAGCGCTGCGCGCCATGTCTGTCACCGGCCGTGCTTGTGCGTTCAACGCGTAGGCCCTGCGATGTCCGACTCCGCGGCTTGGCGCATGGTTCGGGGAGTTGCGGCTGAGGAGCCTGGCGTTCTGCCCCCCAACGCCTTCTGACGGCCTCCGCTTTCTGCCGCACCGATGTTGTGAAGATGTCTGTCTCAGTTTCTGAGGGAAGTTTAAAGTGTGGGGAGGAGCTTGTCACGTGGGCTTGGCAAGCAGTATCACCGACTTGGTCGGATTTGAGTGAGGTTAACTAAAGGCGGTCATGCCAAGAATCTGCTCGATAAACGCGGCCCCACACTTAGATATGCCTATAGGAGCCCAGGTGGAATGGAAGGATCTGTTAATGCCTGAAGCGAAATAGTATGCCTTTTGGAAGGTGGCGTTGACGATCTTCGGAGGCAGCTCCACTGCTCGCTTGTTTCTATAGGACTATCACAGTGGTGCTAGCAAAAAGCACATCTCCAATAGGTCGCAATGCTGTTTGACTACACATCCTCCACACTTTCAAGATACGCACACCTCTCTCATTTGATCTGGACTCTGGGCGTCTCCATGAAACCTCAAGAACCGATTACATAAGTCCTGTTCCCCCCAGATAGTAATCGCATGTACCCTCTTTTTTGCTCTATCCTATCACTAAGCTTCCTCGAGAGATATAAGGCCATCAAATTGTCGACATGCAACATTGGAAAGTGCAAAGATCTTCAACGTAACAAGCTACATCACTCCATGTGCAATCTAGCAAGCGCATATGAGCGCTTATTGCTTCGGCAGAATACCCCGAGTATTTCCCAAAGCAAGCTCCTCATACTTGTTAGCCATTTCTTCCAGCCCATTTGCCGCAGAGGCGAGCATCGCCTGCCAATATGCCCATGCTAGAATCATACCACCCGTATTCTCCTGTTCATAAAGAAGTACAAGCTCCACGGCCTTATCAAGTGTGCACGACTTCTTTTTGTCAGCCCATTCATTCTTGCACTCGTCAACAATATCCAATATACGCTGGACGCGCTGGTCGGATTGGTCGATCTCCACCAAGGTGCGAGAACAGTGTGAGCAGCTGCACCTGAAGCCCCACTGCTTGTTCAAATCGTACAACCGCTCATGCCGAGGTAGCATGGTGTCCGTATCTATTTCGGTGTTCCGGCTTTATCAGTCCGCGGCAACGCACAAGTACAACTTCAGACGTAGACGACGTTCGCTTACAGGAGATGGTGAGCTCTTCTCCAGGGTGGATTGTGCGGGTGGCGAAGGTGTACTGGCCCATTGATTCTTTATCGAAGTTGTATTCGACGCTGTGGATGTGAGCAGGCAAACGGCAGAAAGCGGACGAAAGTGGTAAGCTCACTTTGGGCGGCAAGCATGGTTGAACCGCTACAACCCATTAGTATTTAGAGAGCGAACGAAACAATTTTGGGGGAGGTACTGACAGATGCCTCCGGGAAACTTGCGACATGACGACCATCCATGCCTCCGATGCCATCAAAGACGAAAGCGTTCGTTTTCATGATGTCGGTAACCTGGTGTCCACCGAACTGCGCATGCTGCGCGAGGAACATTGATCTCCATTCTTTGCTCATTCGGTCGACAGCCAGGTCCTGCAGCTTCTCCAACTGCTCCCAAGGGACCGATCGCGAGGCCTCGTCATCCACCACGAGAAGGGGAGTCCAGGCGGTGATGAGTTCGCCCTTGGCTATGGTTCGCTCTGCGACCAAACCAAGGCCACTTCCGGGGATTGCAGTCGCGCGGAAAGGAAGATCATCGTTTCGGTTCAGCCGATCCAGAATGGTCGAGTTCGTGACCGTCTGTACCCATTGGATCTTGTCTACCGCCGTCGCGCTCGTGATGAACGAGATTCCTCGACCATCGCCGAACTCGCTGTTCGTAAACAGGCAGAACTCTGAATCGTCCACTTGGACACATTCCTGGGTGTGTGTCCAGGGCCCCATGGTCACTCCTGCTGCCATGTCCAAACTCTCTTGAAGGGGATCTGCAAAGACTTTAGTATCAGCATGGCTGTGTCTGGCCAGTGCCAACGAGGAGAGAGCCACCCATGCCGAAGTGGTCGGCATCGTAAAGCGTAGAAATCAGCAAGAAAGTATGTTAAAGTTTGAGCGAGGATAATGCATCTCTGCGAAGCGGGACATTATTTAAAAAGTGGTTTAAATATTGGACAAGTGTTTCTCGCTAAATAGGTGTAAAGCCAAATCTGAATTGTGTAACGCGTATAACGGGACCAGCATCATGCGGACTTAGTGCTACAAATGTGGCGTATTTCGAATTGCTGAGTAGCGTGACACTAGATATCGTATTCTATTCAACGTCGCCGAAACTTTATCTTTAGGCGCACGACCATGCGGTAGCGTTCATCAAGCGCGACAGCTTAAAAAATGGATTCCACCTACGAGACTACGAACACGAGCCGTAGTTTCGTACCTTAGCATATGCGAGATGCTTTCTAAACTTTAAAACAGCCGAAAGCGTGCTTGTGGAATTGGTTGCTGTCGTAGCTTTCAAACTTGCCGAGGTAGGCGTTCCTGGGCAAAACACATGGACCCGTTCGGAGCATCCTCTTCCTGCGTCGGCGCCCATCCTATAGCCCACGGGTTCGCGAGGTTGTTTGCCTGGGCTACGTGACTTTTAAGGCGGTATACCCGGTCTTGTGGTGGGTCAACCTCGATCAGGTCCCCCGGGCCTTCTTCCCACTCTCCAGGCTCAGCAAGAACGTAAACAGACGTATCTCCAGTGATTCCATCTTCGTCAATATCAAAGGGAACCTGCTCAGCTTGCGGGTCATATGGGTTACCCGATAGTAGAAGAGAAACATCTTCCAGCAATGAGGAATTTCCGGTGGAGTAGTTGGCCTACGTACACAAGAGTCAGCACTACTACATTCCTGCCATGTCAGATGTACGAGCCTTACCCAACAGGCTGGCAGCGCACGTAGCGTCATTCGAAGCTTTATGAGGACAGGCTCGTCATCTCTCCGAACAACTTCGAGCCCGGAATTCGGCTCGCACCACTCGCCCACGTAAGTGACCACATGAGTTCGTTCCATATCGGCTCCGATCAAAACGAAGTCCCCGGGGCATGATCCATCTCCGTCTAATTCTCGTCGAATTTCCTCGGCTGTTTTCCCCTCAAAACGTTGCTCATGATGGACGACAAGGCGGGCACTGCCGCAAGTGTCAGCTTCGAAAAGTGCACAGACCCGATCCCTCGTTGTGTCTGCAATAGTGCAGTTCGTATAGGCATGGAGCTCTTCGATTTCGCCTTGGAGGACTCTCATGGCTTTGTGTTGTAGGGAAAAGAACTTGATAACCTTGGGTGTAATTTCCGACCCTGTGTTGTCTGGCTTCAGCTGCATTCTTATGCTGTGCGAAAGTATATCAAAGTATATTCAGATGGTCGAACGCCAAGTGGGACGAGCGTTAGATGGCGTTACAGTGCACATACCTCCGGCAAGAGCTGAGACCTACCCGCGCCACGTATGGCGCTAAGCTTTCGCCAACAGCCTAAGCCACCACTTGGTGTCCATCGCGGCCCAGAGCGTAGGTCTAGTCTGCGACGTCAATGTGGTTCGATTCGCCGTTCTTGTTTGAGAAGGGACAGGTGTCTATTTCTATTTTAAAACAAAACCAGATGTTCTATATCTACTATAAAAGTACAGGGGGGGAAAAATAACAAAAGGAATGTATACAGTTGGCTCAATCACTTTGCGATGCGAACAACCCCGATCCCAAATCACAAACTCCACTCGCCGAATCCATCATGCTCCTAAGCGGAGTTCGCCTCAGCCTTGGCAATTTCAGAGGCAAGCTCTGCCTCGGTCAACAGATGGTCCACCTCATCTTCCGCGAGGTCGACGCTGTCGCCGTACATCTCGTCAAAGTCGATGTCGTCCTCATCTCCCGTGTTGTCCGCAACCTTGGCCTCCATGGTGGCATTGATGACGGTGTGGAAGATCTTGTCACCGGGCTGCAGCTCCTTGGGGGCAGCAACGAGCGCGCCGCTCTTGAGGCGGAATTGAGCCAGCTCACCCTCGGCGGTAGCCTCCTGCCTGCGCGTCTTGGGCGTCCAGCCGATACCGGGAGCTTTGGCTTGGAACTTGCCCGAGATGAGCAGGTTGTTGTCGGGCTGGCAGGCGTTGACGCCTCTCCTGCAGTGCCTGACACCGGGGGTCAGGGGGTTCAGGAAAGCGATGTTGTAGTCGAAGGGGATCCTGTTGATCTTGTTCGAGCCGACGCGGCCGCCCATGCGCGGAAGCCCAGTCATGGAAAGGCCTTGCCCTTTTGGAAGTGTTAGCGGCAGAACTCATTTTTCTCCTGGTCTTTGGCGCTGAACTTACTGTTGTTCTGCTGGTAAGGGACGCAACGGCTGATCTGGAAAAGCTGGTCCGCCTGCCTCGAGCTCGCAAACGGGAATTCGTCACAGCTGAGCCTTTTGCCCTGGTTGGTGCCCGAGATACAACGTCTATTATTTCCTTTGTGAGTTAAGACTGCAGTTCTGAAGGCTGCGCCGCCAGCTATAAGCACGTGGCTGGGGATCAAATGTGCACGGCAAGAGACTTGGCACTGATGAGCTGGTAATATGCCTGTAGTAGAATTCCGCTTCTTTCGCAGGGCGGGCGTTTGAACCGAATCTAATATCGTGCCATTCTCATTTTAATCTCGTGTTTTTGCTGCAAAGCCGTTGGCCCTAAGCCCAAGTCCGAATTCTAGAAGCATTCTAGACCTACTGCGCCTCGTAAATCGTTTCAATCAGTTGTACTTGAGGACTTTGAGAGATGGGAATTTGAAGAAGTTGAGCTGTGCTGAAAACTATAAAGACTCTGCCATTCGCAGTCTTTCTGTCTCATCACCATCATCATCATCATCATTAATTCGAAAACTCTCAGCCTTGCATCCACGAGACTAAAGAAACTTCTCACTATCAGTGAGTGATCTCCCAAGATCAGAGATCGACCTCTCTAACCTCGTTCACAGCGATGGTTCGTCTTACCATGGCCGTCCTCGCGGCGGTTGCCGCTTTCTCGCCCCACGTCATCGCCGACTGCGAGGGCTCCGCCTGTTCTTCGGTGGCTGTCGGGCCAAAGTCATCTGCTGCCGTCCCGAAACCATCGGCTGTCGCCCCAGTTCCGTCGGCTGTTGTCCCGGTCTCTTCGGCTGTTGTCCCGATTCCTCGGGTTGTCGTCCCGATTTCTTCGGTTGCTGTCCCAAGCTCGTCCGCCGGGCCGTCGATCAACCCTTCGTTTGTTGCTCGTCAGGTCACTCGAACCACTGTGGTCTCGTCCCAGATATCATCCTCTTGTGTCGCTGGCCAAACCTGCGGTGGTGGCGGCGGCAACAACAACAACAACAACAACAACAACAACAACAACAACAACGGCGGCGGCGGCGGTGGTGTCGTCGTTCCCGGAGGAGGTGTTGTCGTCCCTGGAGGAGGTGTCGTCGTCCCCGGAGGAGGTGCTGTCGTCCCCGGAGTAGGTAATGGTGGTAATAACGGAGGCAACAACGGCAACCGCCAGAACGACAAGAATGAGCGCTGCCACAGGGGACTTGGCGTAAGTAAACACTTCGGCTCGTGTGAGTTCCCGTGCTGACCATCTCTCAGTGTTGCACTATTCCCCTGCCTAATGGCAGATGCGTGTATGGCAGGAACAGGTACCCTTGCGACAGCTGCTGTGGCATTCCTCCTGACAACTGGGATGCATGCTCTTAATCGGTCTTGTGAGCGGAGGCATTTTTCAGCACTGCCAACGGACGGTTGAACTTCGAACGAAAGCATGGTGTCACTGGAACGTCATTGATGCCGTTACAATCCGGGCCGATGCTTTCCTTCTGTTATCTCTTTCTGTTTCATTCTTTTCATTGTAAATAGACTTCGTGGCTTCCTTCGTATCTAGACTTTATTTCTTTTGTTACTGTTTCACTAGAAGGATAGAAAAAAAAATACCAAAAAAACTATTCTCTACGGAGATGTTATAAAGCTTGTGTGTTTAGATAAAGTCTACCTTCAAGAATTAGTGACTTAGCTCAGTTACGCAGGCCATTACTTGTCTGGACTAAAATGTTCAAACAGTACAATGGCACTTTAACTGTGGAAAGCGTTTTCGCTTAGATGCTTCAACACTTATAAATTCAAATAGTTCAGAAGAGAATCTGCTTCATTTTTCCTTGTGACGGAGTTCTCAAATGCGTGCACAAACAGTGACTTGAGGCGGTCATTTCAAAATAGTATTAAAAAAAAAAAAAAAAAAACTCCAGCTGACTGATGCAGGCGCCGATGGCGTAATTTGAGGCGTCGGTCTCGACCGTGATTGGTAGCTCTAGCTTTGACATCCCAAGCATGGGTGCTTTGCAGAATGTCCGCTTCGGCCAGTCGAACGCGGTTTACTATGCTTCTCCCAACTGGAACCCGTGTTCCTTTCTGGTAAGCCTGGTTAGGTGTTCCGAGACCTGGGCATAGTTCATGATGAACAAACCCAAGGTAGGACTGTACTTCTTCTACGGATTTTGGTTCGGGCCAGTCTCCCATGGCGTCTACTGTTCTATCATCCATGCTAAAGTCTCTCAAAGTAATAACAAACCTAAGGAACTATGTTCTACGTATGTACCATTCGTATGTTCCTGGTGCGGATTGGAGATCTCGTTTTTCGAATGTCTTAGGAATCTTGTAGATATGCTCGGTGAGTTCCTCGAGTGTGTACGAATAGATCATAATATTTTCTAGATAAACCACGAGCGACACGTCTAATTACGGGCATGAGGTGTTGTTAATTAGTCTCTAAAACGTGCCTGGGGCGTTGGTAAGCCTAGAAGGTACAACGGTATACTCAAGATTTCCTAGGCGTGTTCGGAACACGGTCTTCTATTCTTCGACTTCCTTTATGCGAAGTAGGTACCATCCTTCTCTAAGTTCCAACTTCGTGAAGTATTCTGCGATTTGGATCTTGTCTTATAGTTCATCTAGTCTTAGAAATGGAGACTAATTTTTAATCATTATGTCGATTAGCTAACGAAAGTCCACACAGATTCGTAGTTTGCCATTTTTTTCAGGGACAAACAAGATGGGATGGCTGGCTAGTGATGATAATGGTCGTATATATCCTCGTTCTACGTTGTCGTTGATGTATCCCCTTAAAGCCTCTAGCTCTTTCTCCATTAAGGAGTAGATAGGCTTGAATGCGGGCTGCATTACTAGGATAAGGGGGTATTTCGTAATCCCATCATGGCTTGTGCTCTGATAGTTGTCCTTTGCCTTTTTGCTGAAAGATTCTTGGGTATTTCCAGAATCCCTAAGGTACCGTATCCAATTCTGGGATTGATGCTATCTAATTGGTGATAGGCCTTACTTCGCCGTCCGGATCGCCGTGTCCGACCGCCGCGATGCCTCTGTGGCTTACTATTTGTGCCCTAGTATATGCGCTAGCGGAGACGATTGCTGGTCCGAGAATTCGAACGTGGCGCCCTCTATTACGCTTACTGTCATATAAGGCCTTACAGGCGCGGTTGCCATCGTCATCTGCGAGTGGCCTGTTTGGGTTGGTGAGAGCGATTCCTCCAACTTCGACCGTCGCGGTGGAGCTCTGACAGCGGGATGTTTCGCTTTCTTTCGTAAGACAGTTTACCCCCGTATTCGCATACGCGCAGGCGCTTAACTATACTGCCGTCCACCAGCTTTTGGTTTGGACATCTCGCCGGGGTTCCCTTTGGTTTTCTTTAATTCTGAGACGAGATTCTTCGAGGGAAGTCACCTCCGATTGGTTCCGAGAGTTGGGATCCCCCGGGGGCTTTGCGGATTGCATTTGTGCCAGGAATTGTTGTTAATTTTTTGGGCTGAATTTGACGGATACTCCAAACGCCTCTTCTTCTTCTTCTTCTTCTTTTTCTTCTTCTTCTTACCCTCTGCGTCTCATGCAACGCAGGGTTGCAAGCGAAGTTTTCTGGATCTCTACTGGGTCTTATGACTCTGGCTTTTCCGGTTCTGGCTCCTGGCGGCTCTCGGTAGGTTTGTTTTGCCAAGCGCTTGTGAGGTGGTGCTCGCAACCCTGGCTCGGGAGTGTTATTTCTCCCCGTTCTCCAGCGGATGTGTGGCTCGCGAGTACGCAGTTACGGTATGCCGAGGATGATGTCATGGTTCGGCATGTTAGTGATACCCAAGGCTATATTTTCTCTGTGGTTTCCGGCGTTTGTCTAATCAGTCTCCATTCTTATCCATCAGTCGCCATAGCTTGTGGCAGATCCGTCTACTGTCTACAGACGATAGGGCCCGCCTTTTGCCGCGAAACGGAGGCCATGCATGATGACGAAAGTGTGGCTGACAAACTTGCCGCTTGCTCCACTATCGGTCATGACTCTTGCTGGTTATTTGTTGTTCCTGGCAGGGTTGACAAGTTGTTTCCATAGGTTGTTTCCGGTGAGAGTTGTTCCGTTTGATGCGTGCGTAATCTGACAAACGGACCTTACTTCGGGCTCCAGCTGTTGGTCCCAAGTTTCAGGAAAGCCGTTTGGTTTTTTTGATTGTTGCTGTCCCTGATCCGGATATTCTCCTTTGGGTACCGGTATCCATTCTCTCCTTGTTTCTTCCGGATATTAACGCCTTTTGAATGGTTGCTCGTTACGGATTTCATATTCGACATGGCATGTAAAAGTCTTGGCGGAGCACTACGCCGGAAATCCATAGCCCTTTGGCTGGTTGGTTACCTGCCGATGGTGGTTTCTAGGCGAGGTCACGTTTAATAGCTTGTTCAAGCATAGCGTCGAGTAGGCGATCCTCCCCGTTGGTCAAGGGCTCTTCGTGTCGGGCCTCTACTGTTGCTGTAAGTTCCTGTTTAGGGTCTCCGGTGGTTCCTCCCGGGACTTTGTACGTAGGATTGTGATTGCTACCTTTGTTGATGCCCATTCTTTATTCACTTCTGTTTATGCCGAAGCAGGTTGTGCGGTGGCTGCTCCGGTTATCTCCGGCTCCGCCTCCGGTTCCGGGGTGCTTTCGTATACCTCGCCAGTGTGGCTATCCGTCGGGTATTCGTCATCCGGGAAGACATCGATAAGGTCGTCGATATATAGCACTTCCTCTTTTCGATACATCGATGCAGCTTTTTGTCTCTGGTTCTTGGGATGCCACCCGGTGGCTTTTTGTCGATCTGGCGGGTAGTGTAGTCATCATTGAAACATGCTGTCCAGCTGACTTTTCCGTGTTCCTCTATTTGCTTGTCGATTTTCCTGATATTTTTTTTTGCGTGCGGCTTTAGCGTGGTTTCTGCTCGTTGCAACAGCGTCTTTCCTGCTTTTTTTTTTTTCGAGGGTTCTGTGCGCAGTTGTGACCTGGCCTCTAGTCTTTTCCGTAGTGGATATAGAGCTTTTCTCTGTTTAAGCGCCGCTCCTGCTCGTCTGTCCAGTTCGGGTTCGGCGCGTGAAATCTGCGGGTATTTCCGACCTAGTTGTTGCTCCGAGGTTTACGATTCTCGTCTTTATTGGCGTTATCGAGTTCCATGACATTGCCTCCTTTTTGGTGTGACGAGGCCTGGCTGAGCGTATGGTATTGGCTGGGTAGTGCTCTGAGTGTCTCTCCCAGCATCTGCGTCGAGGCGTCTGGGTAGCTCAATCATCTAGTCAAGCGTATTTGGGTCCGGGTGAAAGGCCATAGCATCGTTGATGTCCGTCCTGAGACTCTTGTAGTAATGGTCCCTTTGGTTCTGGTCCGATCATCCTTCGAGAAGTATACAGGGTAGGTAGCGAGTAGGCCGGACTCCGCCACCTCAATTAGGTTCAAGCGGGCTTGGCGGGCGCAGTGGAGCCGGCCGCATGCCGCATAGCTGCCATCGGCAGCTGAGACGGTCTATGAATTCATCATCATCATCATCATCATCATCATCATCATCACCGATCACTGGATCAAGGAATCAAATCCAAGCCCAACTGATCCCCTGAACACTGGAAAAGGGAAGAAGCCGTCCCTATATATATAAAGTACACTCGTTGATCGTGGATAGGAACCATGTAGTCAACTTGTCGATTGATTCCTTCCCTAATACCTTTGTGCGCACCTCCCCTGACTACAGCAAAGACCCCCCGAGAAGCCCAAGCTACCCGACCATAGGCTTGGCCTCCTCCAGACCGAGGGTCGGCGTAACATTACGTGGGCCTTGCCATAAGAACACTATCGAAAAACTCCCTGAGATGCTGATTTGTTACGTTGGGCTGTTCTATATGTAGAAAATGTCCAGCGTTGACCTCCCTCACACGGAGGTCGATGGAATACGGTTCGGTTCCTTGGATCTGTAAATGGGGCAAGGACACGGGATCTTTCTGTCCTGTAACTAAGAGAACAGGTTTTTCAATTGTGAAATTACTCCCAAGCACTGCAGCCGTGAAACAGGTTTTCAATTGTGAAATTACTCCCAAGCACTGCAGCCGTGATTAGTAACGCACAACTGCCCTTTGCTCAACGACTAGAACATCTGTGCTTACTCTCTTCATCATTTCTGTTTATATTTTCGAGCAGAGCCTGGTAAGTCTTAAGAATAGTCTTGTAGCCTCCGCCAGCCTCGCGAATTCGATCATGGATTCTCTTCTCCTGCTTCCAAATTAGATCGCCGTTGATCGACCCCGCAGCCTAGTATACCTGTTTGGTAATAAATGAACCCCAGGGCGCTGTTTCACCCTGTAGCAGCCAGTCTCTGAAAGAGCCAACAGGACAGAAATACAATTTCAAAATTTCGGGCTCAGTCGTGTAGAACATAGAAAAAGCGGAATAAGCCTACGAGTTTAAGTAAGTTTTCTTAGCCCAAACTAGAAATACTAACATGATCATCAAGAATTGTTGCAGCATCAACATCCTGGTAGAAATACCAGTAACCCATAACTGGATACCCGAGAGTCTGTAAAGTCTGATTATTCAATTTTTGAATTGCGTCTAATGTCGGCAGCGCTCCTTTGCCGGCATAGCCAACGTCAATAAAAACATGTGCGTTGAAAAGGTGAGGATAATAATTTGCAAGGCGCGAATGTACAATGGAGCCGCTTTATCTTGTTAGATCTTATTTCCAAAACAGTCTCTGAGAAGACTCACTAATCGTGGCTCACGCCGATGACCCGGGATATGCCCTCACATTTAAGGAGCATCGATATCTCGTCTGCTTGTGTTTTCAGTCGGTAGTCTTCTAACGGGCCTGATCCGTCTGTGCCGCCAAATCCCCGTAGATCCGGTGAGATAATGCCGTATCCGGCAGCCTGAAAATACTCAATCTGGTGTCTCCAGTCAAAAGGAGATGGGACGCCGTGGATGAAGAGGATGTATGGCTTTGATGCGGTCGGAGCTATATGGACATAGCGATACGTAGCTTTGGTGGTCGGCAGCTGTACGGACTTGATATGGCCTCTGTAAGGCACACCGGTGAGATCGGTCTAAAAAGGTTACTTATGCACCGAGACGCAGAGAAGCGTATTTACCGTGTCGGGGGAAAAGTTAAATGTGCATTTGCATTCCTACATGTTATAGATCAGCAGTGTGTCTATACTAGGGACACTTATACATACCGTATTGTTCCCTTTGACTTCTACAGAAGGGTAGGATAAGCGAGCCGGAAAATGTCCCTTGCAGGTAGCCACCGCGGTGAGGATCCATATTAGTATTAAGTTCCACGTCATCATTAGTTGATTGAAAAAGTTAATGGTGCTCGAAATAGACTTTCTGGGGACCAGTCTTTCGCCAGGAGGAAAAAGGCCTATTTATATATGCTAAATTTCTCATATGGCTAGGCGAATAAAGTAAGACACCGAGGTCCAGAAACACCGAGATTGATTTCAAAGCCGCCCCTATTATCGGATCTGACTGCGCCGAATTAGCCGTCTCGATAATCCTATCCCCCGCAGTAAAGCAGTTGATTAAATTTTCAATTAAGTTTCCTAAGACTTATAAATTGGATTATATTGGATTAGTTTGCTCAATATTTACAGCGCAATCAATAGACGATGGAAGGGAAGTATCGAGTTGGACAGCAGACGAACCTAACTCCCATCAGATGGCCAAGAAATGATCGCCCGTAACCACCTTGATGACTCAGAAACATGTAAGGACTAAGATCCCGCGAGTAGAGCCGCACAACCAAGGGTGCAGGGGGTACAACACCTAAGGGATTAGTCTCCAAGACGGAAGCCCATACGGAAGATAACCCCACAATGCATAGAGAGACTATTGAAGCGTCTGCCCAATCAGCAATCCTGCAAGAGAAGAAGGACCACAGGGACAGAAGACGGATCCGGGAAATGACAAGGAGCACGAAGAACGGGATGATGAGAATAGTGGTTATCTCGTCTGGTCGTCAGGTCAGGGTGCGGTTTCGGGAAAGAGGCACAAGCGCCCGCTTTACGTGTGGCCCATCGGGCCCGCCCTGGATCATATTGATCCAAAACCTTTGATCTCACACTATAGATCCAGATTAAACGCATATATAGATACACTCTTCAGATAGTACTTTAGCCTTCGTAGTCAACTCAAAGTTCCAATACTCGCCTATTGGAGGTAACGAGCCTTTCGCACATCGTGTACCAACTTATCACATGATCACTACCTGTTATTTGAACCTTCTACACTTAGGTAAACCCCATCGGTTATTCAGACCCCGAAGCCTAGTGGAAGAGGCCCGCTGTCACAAACCTCCACTACCTACCGTGACGGCCCCTAGAGAGCTTGAACCACCCGGCGATACACTTGACCTCCCATAAAGTGAGTGTCGCCGTAACAGATTTGGTTGGCCCATCGCTATGACAATACGGTCATTCTCCGAAAGTCGATAGTTCCCTGAAAGCCGGTCGTTCCCCAAAAGCCGGTCGTTCCCCAAAAGCCGGTCGTTCCCTAAAATCCGGTCGTTCCGCGAAATGCCGGTCATTACCTAAAACCCAGTCGTTCCCCGCAAGCATCAATCGGTAATTTGAGAGGCAAATCAAACGTGAAGGCGACAGATCAACTAGTGCAAAGCTGGCTTAGATACGGATAAGGCGGCAAGTGTCTTAGGCATATTAAATTGTTAAAGTTTGTTATTGCTTTCCAACGTTGGGAGTCGAATAACGATTTAGGCTTCATAGCAAAATCATCTCCACTTATTAGTTCATCGCAAGTTTTGCATTGACCTCGGCTATAAGCAATGTCCGGGGATCAATCGGAAAGAACGTGTCTTGTTCCTAATGTATGTTCGTAATAGTGATCCAGAGCATGTATAAATCATCTCCATTTCTCTAAGATGTGAAGTGCGGCAAATTACTCAACAACACCGACGATACTGCTTCACATAGAACACCAACAACATCGGCGAGTTCGACAGCATCATGGACATCACAGAGGTTCGAGTCCAACAATTTGCCATGAGAAAGAATCCAGGTCAGGCTTGGCCAAAGGATAAGGCCACTTACTTTGCAGGTTTCATGGAACCCACCCGCTTGGAAGGTGTCGTCGAGAATGTTATCGCCGAGGGCGAAGTGCCTAAGGATATCTACGGTGTTCTCTTCCGGCTCCACCCTGACAATCAGTTTCCACCTCGATTCGAGGACGAAGAATGGTTTGCGGGTGATGGAAGTGTTTTTGCCTTACGATTCAAGGACGGCTGTGTCACATTTGAAAAGAAATATGTGCGAACCAAGAAGTTCATGACCGAGAACAAAGCCAGAAAAGCACTGTATGGCTATTACGGAAACCCTTGGACCGCTCTACCGGAAATTGGAGTACGTGATGAGAAGACGGACATAAGCACAGCAAACACCAATATCGTATTTCATAATCCAACCGGTGTCCTTCTTGCATTGGAAGAACTAAACCCTCCGTATGCGATTAACCCTTTCACCCTGGATACAATAGGAACGTGGGACTTTGGAGGGACGTTGGATGCCTTCACAATGACGGCGCACCCAAAGTACGATTATGAGACAGGGGAACTAGTGTGCTTTTCCAATGAAGCAAATGGTCACTACTCGGTAGGTGCTCTGATTAAAACACATACCAGATGAGAAAGAAAATATTGATGAGAATAACAGGAAAAGCTATTTTACTTCACTGTTGACGCCGAAGGAAAGGTGACTGATAGTTTGTGGTTCGACAACCCTTACGGAGCGACCTTGATTCACGACTGCATTGTGACTAAGAAATACATCGTGTTGATCTTGGTCCCTCAAAAAGCTGATTTGGCATGGGCCAAAGAAGGCAATAAGCATTGGGCGTGGGATCCAGAAGAATATTTGAGATTTGGTCTAATTCCCCGTCACTCTCCAGCGGAAAGCAGCGTCAAGTAGTTCCACCTCAACAATAGCTTTGCTGGCCATTCAGCAAATGGGTTCGATCTCAATGATGGCCGAGTCGCTATGGATGTCACGCTCGCAGATGGTGAGTACCAGAAAATTATCCCTTTATGATGGCTGTTAACTGTCAAAGACAACTGTATGCCGTGGTATCCTACGAAAGACGGCGTAAAACCCGTTCTCAGCGAGATCGAGGTTAAGTTTGCGCGCATTTATTTTGACCCTGGGCTCCCGGGATCCACCCACCAAGCGCAACTGGAGATCATACAAAGACATTCTGGAGAGTTTCCTCGAATAGACGACCGCTTCCAAACTCGCGACTACACAACGGCCTTTATTCCTGCATTGGACCATGGCAAACCTACTAATTTCGAAGATGTTTTCTCTGTTGCAGGACCTGTTCCCTTCTTTAACTGCATGACAATGCTCAATGTTAAAACGAAAGAAAGGAAGGTTTGGTTTGCAGGAACGCATCACGGTGTTCTTGAACCTGTGTTCATCCCAAGAAGTCAAGATGCGCCCGAGGCAGACGGGTGGGTGATTTTTCAGCGCAATTGCTACGACACCATGACTACCGACTTTGCCATCATTGATACTCTAACATTCGAGGCCGGCCCAGTAGCGATTCTAAAACTTCCATTTAGGATTCGCCCTGGGTTTCATGGTAACTGGGTGGATGGTAAATTGCTTGATACTTTCGTGGATAGATATAAGTAGTTAACAAAGCGTTTTCGGAAAATGGAATCAATCACCTCCGCTATATATTATCGAATAGTTGTTGTTTCGGCACAGAAATATAAGGAGGGGAAATACTAAGCTAAAGGTAATCGGACCTACCGCAATGGGTGGCCAAAACACGAAGCGCTTGTAACCACCATCTTTCTCTTACTCACATCCTGCGTTCGTGTTCGGTTTCCCAGACTGCGTCCTCAAGCCTTGGCGAGAGTATTATACTGTCACAATAGTCTTCTGCCATCAATCCCGTGCTCACGTTATTCTCCTATGAGATACGAACTCCTCTGCGGTACTCTGCTCAAGACCTAGCTCCAAATGAAGGGGGTAGAGCATCTTTCGGGACATACGTGGCACCAGTCATTTAAGAAGAGATGGGCAAGGTCAACATTATAATGAGCGGAAGCCGGCCCTTTGATGACAATACCACCAAAAACACCGTCCCAAGCCTGGACATAGAAGTGGAAGTGGTACCAGCCCGTGCCATACTCGACCGCACGCCATTTGTAGGTGTAAGAGTCATCGGGAGCAGTTGTAATGCTGGGAACGCCATCCACCTAATCAGACCATGAGTTTCGGATACAATGCCAATACAGACCAGTGCTTTTGGTCTGCAGGGAATTGGTCACATGTAGAGCTAAGTTCCAATATGTTAATCTGGCTCTGCCATCCCCAGTCGAGTTCCACTACAACGTTCCATTGCATTTACTGACAGTATCACCCCAATATGCTATGATTTTCAGCCCCTAGAAATGATCACAGATGATGAGCCGTACTGGCAGTTCTACTCCATCAGAGGCGGCGGTAGCGTTCTCAATGTTGAACCAGAACTCTCGCACAACACCAGTATCTGGGATATTATCGTAGTAGTCGGTAGAGATGCCAAAGTCCTCATTTCAGCAAGATCTGCCGGTTGCGTTGTGAAAACATGTTGTGTTTGTTGTCGTATCGGTGGAAACAGGTGAAGCAAGCGCTGTGACGCAGAAAACACTGAACAGCGAAGCGAATGAAGTTAGAAGAGGAGCTTGGAAGCACATGAGGTACAGCGATTTGGTAAAAATGAGTGAATGAATGTGAATTGCAGCTAAAACAAGAGCATAAGATCAAGCCAGTGTACCAGGCGAGACGTCTAATAAGTGCGACTACGGGCGTGGATGATAGATGGCAAGCCGCGCATTGTATATACCAGAAAAACAACGGCCAAGGCACAGCTTTCGAACGCCAGATGAGAAGGGTGAAGGCCTCAGACGATGCATCTAAAGAAGCTACTAAGCCAACGTAGCACAGCTATTGCAGTAGCGAAGTTTGCATATGCGCGCCGCATTGCCCAGGAGCTTGGCTGCTATCGCTTAAACTCGAGCGAGCTACCGGGCGCGGCAAGGCCAGTCGCACGATGCATAGTCCCACCATCATCACCCATACTCGTCTTTCTCTACAAACTCACCACGCTGCACGTGCGCTGTTGCTAAAGAAGACACCTAACCATGGCCGCCGTCGAGTTTGCGCCAGCACGCTTCCTGGGTCACTTCAGCGACCAGCAAGGAGAGACGGCACAGGCGCAGGTCGATCGGCATCAGGAACAGGCCTGGCACCAGCGACCAGCCTTGCTGATCTTGAACCAGCCTATAGCCAGCTTCAATGTCCTGAAGCGTCTATGGGCGCACACGGGATACCGCCTCTGCGCCGACGGCGGTGCTAACCGCCTGTACGACATATTCGACGGTCTTGACGATGCCGAGGCACGCAGACAGGAATTTGTACGTACCGCGCAGCAGGCTCTATAAGAGCAGAGCCTCTAGCTGACCCGTTGCTGCACCCTAGGACTGACATATTGTCAGCCCTGGCTGCTGTTTTTTTTTTTTTACTGCCTGTGCCTTTGTTTTTCTTCCTTTTTTTTTTTTGGCATCTCAGTCTACCTCGGCCCGCCTCGGCTGACCCTTAAATCACAGCTCTCGACCAGCATTCACGGTGACCTAGATTCGCTGCGCAGCGACGTACGCGCCTACTATACCGGCCATGGTGTCACCATCACACGCGACTTAGAAGATTATTCGATCGACTTCAACAAAGCCACCAAGGTCATTACTGCCGCCGTACCGCCCGCCGGACCCGGCGCTGACAGGGCGCGTTGACCAGGCGTTGCGTACGCTATTCGAGATGCTGCAAGTCCAGATCGCCTATCCAGACGTGCGCCTGTGGCTCTTCTCCGAGTCGAGCGTCTCCTTTATTCTACCACCGGGGCCTAAACCGCATCGTTGTACCCATAGCGCATGCGGCACTCGGAGGAGAGGGGCCGGTGAGGGGCTACTTCACCCGAAACATCGGCATCTTGCCTACTTTCGGGCCTGCTGTCATATCGACGACGGGCTTGGAGCGGAACGTAGTTGATTGGCCGATAAGCGTCGATAACAATTGCAATCAGAGCTATCACGTTAGGGACGAGGTGGTGACGATTAAGACGGATGCGAGGGTGTACTATTTACGATAGAAAGAGCGCCGGCACTGCCCTAATAACGAGGTTAGGATATACGAGTGGACTTACGAGGCAAAGTCTGCTGTATACGAAAGCGGTAGTGTTCCAGTATTGGATGTTATCGTTGTGTAGGCCTGCTTCAGAGACATTCAATGTTACGCGGGCCGTTTGGTTGAAGAGTAGTTGTTAGGTAGGGGCTCCGAAGTAGAGGGTACGCGTTACCGGGTTCACTACCGCTATATTAACGTCGCTGGGTAGGAGTGTAGAAGATAGTAGACGTGGCCAGGTAGGACGGAGGGGAGCATCGCCCGGTCGCAAGGCTACAGTCACTGCCATAGCGGATCGCCGGCAGGGTCATTTAACGCGTGTTGCCGGGCGGTTACGTAGAGTTTAACGGTGTATTCCAAGAATCCGTCCTCGTTACGCGGTAGTAAGTCATTTTTACTAGTTAGGCTTCTCAAACCTCGATGCATAGAACGGTCGAAAAAAAAAATAACTATCTTCTAAGTAAATCTTTAGAGAAGCGTCGCCGTGAGTGGCTCCAAGGATCCGTTACTCGAGATAGAGGCTAATTTGTTCTTATATTCCCTAAGACCGGCCTGTCGGAGACATTAAGATAGGTATTATTTATATTTGGTGGTAAGACGCCTCCTCAACGCTAATGTCAGCAGTAAGGGATGGACAAGCGGATGTGTGCTTGTTTAATCCAGGCGTCTGTTGTTGATAGCGATTCTGTGAAGAGCTGATTGGCCAGAATGTCGGCAAAGCAAGAGGTTAAACAGAGGGAGAGTTCACGACAGCAGGTGATCTGAATGGTCGCTTAAATCGTGATCATGAGTATACATGAGGAGAGGCCAATCTGCACTGTATTACATATCATACAATTAATGTCTAGTCTAGGAACCTCGCATTATGGCTTTGCAACCGTCTCGAACGGCAGAGCCCTATCCCAGAAGAACGTCGTGCCTTCCTCGCCCTCCGGCACCGTCGCATCCGTCACGTTGCATATCTCCCTGAACCCGCCAACAGCTTCCAGCTTCTCATCAATCAACGCCGCGTACTTCCCCAACTCGCAGCTCCTCCCGGGACCATCCTCGCAACCCCTGACCGGATACACCACGTCATTCAACTTGACCCTCAAAAACGTGCCCTCCTCGCCACAGTTCAGCCTCTCGAACCCAACCGTTCCTCTCATCGTCACGAACCAACTCGCATGAAACGTCCGATTCGCCAGCAGCGCATCTCCCGGCAGATCCGGCAGCCCATCGAACACGCCCACCGCAGCGGCCAGCTGGCTGACCTGGCCGTCGTTCGTGAACGCGGCGACCAGCGGCGGGGGGACCCAACTCTCGCCGTCGCCATCGACGTACGCCGTCCCGGGCCCGTCCCGGAACCTGCGCACCAGCCCCGCCACGACGGGCAGCATCGCGGCCTTTGCGACGGGGTTCCCGGCGCCGTTGCCGTACCAGTACCGCAGGTCCTGCGCGTACTCGTACTGCAGGAACTCGCGGTCCGTCAGGGTGCCGCACCAGGGCGAGCGCGCGCCCGCGATCTGCGTCTCGAAGCCGCACAGGTACGCGAAGATGCCGACGTCGGCGGCGGCGAAGGTCAGGTTGCCGCGCAGCAGCGCGTTGACGCGCGCGGTCGCGGCCGGCAGGTACGTCGCGTCCCAGGCGTCCTTGGCGGGCCCGCCGCCGTTGTCGTCGTAGGCCGGGCACAGGTTCGAGGTCGCGAGGCTGTTGGCGAGGGCGCGCGGGTCGGACCCGTTGACGACGAGGATCGAGCCGAGGGCCGTGGCGTTCGGGCCCAGGTAGCCGCGCGCGAAGAGCTGGGCGGAGTTGAGGACGCGCGGCGAGGAGGCGTAGGCGTTGGCCCAGAGCGTGAAGGGCGTGTTGTACGGTTGGAAGGTCGGGTACTTGAGGCGGTAGGATACGCCCATGTCGTAGAGCTCCTTCCAGCCGGTTAGGGAGAGCTGCGAGATCTGCTGCGCCGGGTCCGAGAGGACGGGCGTCCAGTTGTGCAGGAACTGGAGTTCCGTGGCATTGGTGGTGAACGACGCGGCTTTTATCTGTGTCGGGCATCAGAATGTTGGTCGTTTGAACGGGGAGGGCGCTGAGGGGCGTGGTTTTGAGTTGGAGCGTCAACAGGATGGTGCTGTAATGCATGCAATTCGTGCCCAGTGCTGAATCCGGATGACTCTCTCAACTACAACATTTTCATTCACAGATACCACGGACAGAAAAGACTAACCTTCGCCTCCAACGCCGTCCACTCGGCATAAGCACCGGGGTCGGGATAACGGCTGCCATGTCGAGAAACGAAGGCGGCCTGGTCTACGGTGCAGCCTTCAGGGGCTTCCGGATCGATGCCAAAGACATTGGGTCCTATTCAACAGTCAGCTAAATCATCCTTCCTCAAATCAAGACAATAAGGTTTTTACCCACCAGAAAACCACTGTCCATTCCCAGCCAGATGCCTCAGAGGGTCAAACGCCTGTCCGGCCGCAAGGGCCGCAGTAGTAGCGGCAACGGTAGCTCCAACGCCAAGCTTCATGGCTGCGACGGGAAAGCAAGCAAGACGGATAAGAGAAGAACGCGGACGGCGACGGCGCGACGTCGGATCATGGTTGCGGGAGCTATGCGGCTCATTATATACAAGAGCCCGGGTTCTTAGCGAAGACGATCACTGCGTCTAGCAGCTCGATATTGGGAGCGGAAATGAACGACGCGCTGATTTCGGCGATTCGACCGGCGATGTTTCCCTGTCGCGTCTGGGCGATACGGAGACGGGCGGCACGTCGGCGGGGGGAAAAGAGGCGGTGATGTGCGGCAGGGATGAGTCAGGCACGTGTTGCCCGCGATTGGATGGCCGTCAATAACGGACGTCGGTTGGAGTCGTGATGTCGCTAAAAAGAAGGGCTTCGCATTGCTGGGCTCGACGACTGACTTCAAGACGGTATGCTCCGCAAGCGGGTATGATCTTTTGACTTACCGCGCCACTGATGACGACCGCTCCGTTGCGAGGCTCCGTAGGAGACACTACACTTGCACGTGGGCATTCCTTCCAACCATCTTCATTCGCTAGTATGTCTACGGTATCTACCGTGTCAGAAATAAGCAACCCAGTTGCCCATGAGCTATTCCCAGCATTGAGTCGCCTCGAAATCATGTCGTGACCTTTCTCCATTCACCATTGACCAATCCAGTGAGAAAGCTCTTCGTCTCCTTCTTTGTAGAACTCCTTCCAAGTGATGCAATTGAACCACGTTCACTCTTGGCTTCCCATTAAATCAAATTTAATCCATCACCAGCTTCGAAGTGCCATGTACGCGATCGATCGAGGCGGTAAGGGTGAAGAATATCTAATCTGGGATGAAGTACGCGAACCTCCCTAAAGAAACGCCAGGGATGGAGGTGGATGCCGGGAAACGTGGGTAGCACGCACTCAAAAGAACACTCGTTGGTGCACTCGAGACCCGATTCGACCGTTTCGTCAATCTCGCGTGTCGCGCGCTTTACTTGGTCAAGCTAACGCCCTTGATGCGCTTAGCAAGTCGTTCGCTGTCGGATGCCGAATTGGTTGAGGAAGACTTGCCGCTGTCGCCACCACCGCCGGAGCCGTTTGCAGCAGATAAGGTGCGCTTGCGGCGGGCAGGTGGCCCAGACGGAGTCGATGAAGAAGGGGCAGAAGTTGCGGGATGCTTGCGCTTGGATGGTTGCTCACCAGTCTCTTGAAGGATGGTCATCAGCGTCGCCCAGCCTCCCGTGTGCTGTAATTGCGCTCCATCCGACACGTTGTGCTCTGCTGCCACCCGACACAACAGTCCTTCCTCCTCCTAAGATGAGGTTAGCCAGTGACGTATAGCCTCGCATATCCGGGTACCATTTACCTTGCTCAATATTCCTAAGCCATGCACGAACGTCAGAAGATGGAAATCTGCAACAGCGGCAATGCCTGCAGCGTCCGAAAGCTTGGGGCCACCGGATTTCGCACTGAGCTGCTTCGATAGCGAAGTCACTTCCTGGCTTACGCCTAGAACTTCTCTGTTCTCGACTGGGAAACTTGTCTGCGAAAACTTGGGGCTAGGGTTGGTGGGGAATCCGTGTGTGAGGGTAACAAAAAGATACTCCACCGGGAAAGCCGGTTTGGCGCTCTCCTGCACATTGGCGCCATACTCGTTCACCTTTCGGTAGAACACCTCAGGGATGTAGCGAGAACGGCCAAGGCTGTTTTCTTCGTCCTCGTTTTGCACTAGCATCACCGCGGGATCCGCCGATGGCTCGATGATCTCAGCCCGAACCATTTCCACCGCTGCATTAGAGGCTTGGTAAGCGGAAATGCCAATCTGGCCCTCTTCATCGCCGCTGATGATGCAAGTAACAAAATTGGAGCCAAAACGACCCGTCTCGCTCCACTTCGATGGCCTGGGGAATTTCGCCTGATACCTCGCGGCGAAACAGGTCTCCAACGAGGAGAGGTAGTAGGAGTCGGCGTGTCGCTTGCAGATGACAGATCCATCGCCAGCACCTGCATCCAACAGATCCGTGAAGATCACCCCAACCCTCTCCAAACCGCACAGCCGAGCCACCTCGTCGACGTCCTTCTCATTCTCCCAATCGTTGAGTGAGATCCCATCCACTTCATCGACTTGAGGTGGCTCGTAGATCGCCTCCACCACAGCCTTGGTGCCCAATGGGACCTCGGTGTACTCCTCATATCTTCCGTACAAGAAACCCAGTCTTTGACAACCGGAACTTCTCCAAAAATCAAGCAACGTGTTGATAAGGTCCGAAGATGCGAATTCAACGTGATCCACCATGCGGTATTCTTGAGGTTGTAATGAGATGGCGCTGGGCTGGCACTTGCTGCAGATGCCTTCAGGCCAGGGAGCATGGCCCGAAGGGCAGTCGGGCCGTACGCGGTAGTATGGCTCGCTGAGCGGGGGCATGTAGGAGCTGCCTGACTCGGGCTTATTCTTGCCGGCGTTGACCTTGCGCAGGTAGGAGTGGAAGGACAGGTGCTTGATCTTCTTCTCTGCGAGATATGCGGGGTCGTAGGGTTCGAGAGGCATGCAGTAGTCACACATGCCCTTGGGGCCGTGCCTGCACATTTTCTGGTCCTTCGGCCTGGATATCTTGCCATCGAGCTTATCTAACCGGTCATCCAGCGGCGACTGCTTGATAACCTCCCATGGACGCTTGATGAGCTTCGCGGCACCTCCGATGGGGACGCTTGGGATGTCGGCGGCGGCGATGGGCTTGCCGCTGAGACGGGCAACAGAGGTGGTCGGCGGGGCGGGTGCATGTCCGTTAGTCTCGGTCTTCTGTTCTTCGTAGTCGATGAACACCTGCGAGCCGTGCCTTTGGCGGAACTAGATTAGCAACGTACGCGAAGTTCAACAAAAAGATGAGCCCTACGTGAGGCCGACGCGCTCAAATGTTATGCCCTGTAGACTGTCGAGTCGGCGCGCCGAGGCCTTGTCCTGCGGCTTCGGAGAGATGGTGACAGAAGATAGATCGGCATTCGGAGGGAGCTTCTCGGCGATCTGGGAAGCTACTGTGGTGAAATCATCCTTGGGTTCGACCGTGAGGCGAAACTGGCCGTTGCGGCTCTGGAAGCGGAGTATCATGGTGGCGCGCGCAGCGGGGCGGGCTTCTGCGGATGCTTGCTGCAGGCGACGACGCGAGATTGCGGAGCAGCGAGATCCCAGAGGTGCAGATCGAGGGAGACGGGCGCGCTGGAGGAAGCTCGATGAAGGTAGCAACGGGTCTGTGGTGAGCAGGGTGGAGCGGCGACTGGGGCGAGGAGTAGAAGCTCCGCGAAGTGCGGTCGAGATGCAGCTTGTCAGTGATGAGTGAGCTCACACTCACTAGCGACTCGCGTGCTACGTCAAGCCCAAGCCCCGTCGGCTTTTCTCCGGCAAACCGCGGCGCGCGCGACAGACACGTTGCTTCTCGCAGTTCATCTGCTTCTCTGCCATCAACTTTCCCGCGCTGCACAAAGCCGCGCCCTCGCTCCTGCCGTCTGCCGCTCGTTCTGCCAAAGCCCGCCCGTCTGCAATGCGCCTGTGAGACCACGACTCGACCACCGCGCTCTCGCCTCCCTCCCGTAATCCCACGCCCGCCGTAATTCGAACCTAATTCCACTGTCAAGCCCGCGCAACAAAAGCAGCAGCACCCGCTTGTCCGTCCGCCCGTGTGTCCTCCCGTCCGCACGCCGCCCGCCGCCACCATGGTTGACTGGATCTCGCTCGCGATCCCTTTCGCCTACTTGGGCCTGCTCATCGGCTCCATGGCCACCTTCTCGCACCTCTACCGCGCCCGCAAGGCCTCGCGTGCGGCGTCGCTGGCGCCGTGGTTCGGCCCGCACACCACGCGCAACATCTACCTGTCGCTGCTCCACATCGACCAGCAGAAGGTGCCGGACTCGGTGCTCAAGGCCGCCCTCCTCCGCCGCGCCGTCGAGGACATCCACCGCATCGTCGAGGTCCGCAACGCCAAGCAGGCCCTCCAGGCCCTGCTGCAGCGCGGCAGCGTCGGCGACGACCTGTGGCAGCGCTTCCAGCGCGCCGAGAAGGAGATCGAGGCCGAGCTGCGCGACGTCGTGCAGGAGGTATGTCAAATATATGGGATTTCCAATTGTCCTTGTGTGTGCAAGTCTTCCACCCCCCGACTAACATGATTCCGTTCAGGCCAACGCCTTCTCCCCCGGCTGGGGCCAGTCCATCTTCCAGAACGCCTCCGAAGTCGCCCAGAACCAGCTCCTCAAGCAGCGTGTCGACGAGCTGCAGGCGCAGACCGCCACCGAGAAGGCCTGGTGGGAGAAGAAGCGTGGCAACATCCGCGCCGACTTCATGAAGGAGCTGGACGAGGGTTCTGGCACGCAGACGAAGAGCAGCGATGACGACGCTGTGCTCGTCGAGACCGCGTCGACCACCTCGCAATCTAGACCGAGCACCGCCGGCTCTGCCATTTCCGGGGCGAGCTCCAAGAGGAAGGGCAAGGGCAGAAAATAAACCATTCATCCTTTCTCCGTTGGCGTGTCTTGGGGGCTATTGCATTGCAGGCGCGAGGCGTTTGGGGTTTTGGGGACGGGCTTCGCATCCATCTAGGGAATTTCTTCAGTGATGCTAGAGGTGTACTGTATTTGGGAAGATAACCTTGTGGTGCATTGCATCATTTATTCTTGTAAAAAAGCTATAGCGCTGTATCAGCTATGAAAATCTCACAAAGACGCCAACCCAAAAACAACCGATGTGTTTATACACGGAATATGCCCACATCAAGAGCTCGCCTCCCAAGAGTACACCCACAAGCCTCGTTGGGCTTTTCACCGGCTCTCAGCCAACTGGGCTGCCATTACTGGCAAATACCCCGCCTCCCCACAAAACCCTCTGCCACTGCAGGTCTCACTTGTATCCGTCCTTTCATATCCTCACCTCCATCCTCGCGTCACAATCCTCGATCTTCATTCAGTCAAAGTCTTTTCTCAAGCCAATCAGTGCCTCGCCGACGGGCCAGAAACGCCAGCGCCGATGACGCTGGGAAGCTCTTCGTTGCCCATGCTGTACAGCAGCCCGATACCGAAGCTGAGCAAGAACGCCGCGGCGACAGCGAAGCCGGCGAACAGCCAAAACGGCATGACGACATCCTTCTTCTGGCAAGCGGGGCCACCGTAGAACGTCGTCTTCTTGCTGCCATCCTTGTTGGTCCTGACCTGGGGCTTGCACTGGCAGGTGAAGCAGGCCTTGTTGTTGTTGTCCTTGTCCGTGTAATTCTTAATGCAGGAGCCGCGGCCGCTGCAGCTGTTGGTCGACGTCTCGCACGCGTCCTTGGACGAGAAGCAGGCGGGGAGGATGCCCCTGATGGTCGCGTTGTTGGGGCTGGTCGGCGCCTTGGATTCCGTCTTGTTGATGCGCTGGACGAAGTCGCTGGCGGGGGCCTCGGCGAGGATGACCTCCGGGCGTTTGCGCTCGGCGTTGGCGGAGCGCTTCGGGGTGTCGTACTTGCCCCAAGATCCGATGGTGCGCTTCGAGTTGCCGCTGGATGGCGGCATCACGGCGAGGGTGAAGGGCCAGTTCGACGAAGCCAGGTCGGCGAGCTCGCGGATGGTGGATGACAGATCGTGATTCTCGGTGTTGCGGACGTGGGCGAGGAGCAAGCCATTGCTGAACCTGGTCTCGACGTTCTCGGGAATCTTCTTCAGGACATCTGAGACCTTCTTGGGCACTTTGTTCTTGTTGTTGTTTCGAGAGGCGGATGAGAGGTGCTCCGATTGGATCGTGAAGTCCTCAAGTAGGCGAGAGGTGGCATCGACGCCTGGGTTTTCGTCGAGAGAGAAGGATGCGGAATCAAGAACTGTATTAGGAGCACGTTAATGAGCTGAAGGCATCCGTCGAAACAGTGCATCGCACCTGCAGTGTCTTTCATCCCCTCCACAACGACCATAATGTGCTTGGTTTCGTCGTCGAGCTCTTCATCATCAAACAGCTGATGCCGCGAGCCCCCGAATTCGTTGAGATATTGAATGGTATCATCGTCGGCATGCTTCAAACTGTGGTACTGCGAGAGGCCCAGCCTCTGCGCAAAGATCAGGCGGGCGGTGTCAGGGCTCACGGTGGGAGCTGTTTGGGTGCTGAGGTGTGCTGGCGCATCAAGGTCCTGGACGTAGACGCGAGGTGACGAAGCTGCTGCAGCGGCCAGGCCGAGCAGAGACGGGGCGGCGAAGCTGCAGGACAGCCTCATGATGGGCGGTAGGCGGATGGAGATGGGAGGTGGGACGGGGAGCAGCAGCTCGTGGCCGGGCGATGATGCTGGTTGCTGCCGTTGCAGCTTGGGACGCTGGAGGCCGGCGAAACAATGGAGCCGACGCGACGCTGGGCGGCCGCCGGGCGTGCAGGCTGGCAGGCAGGCAGGAGCAAGCGGCGCGCCTGGATCGATTCGTGGCTGGCCGTGTTCATCATCCGCCCGGCATCTTGTGAACGCCTCATCACCGCCTTCGCTGCCATTATCTCTCCTCCGCTCCGTCACTTTCCTCTCCCAACCCCGCCGCCCACACCCGCTTCCCGCCTGGCCTTTGCCATCGCTCACATCGTGTGCAACCTCCCCACCCATCCGAGCGCACAACCGCCGCAAGCTCCGTTCATGTCCGCTGCGACCTAGCTTCGCGAGTCATTCCCTTCCCATGTTCAAGCCATCTGCCCTACGACCGCTTTGCGCCTTTCGCCACGCTGCCCCGGTCGTCCGCCGGCAACTCTTTGCGCGCCATGCCTCGACTGTGCGCGTCCAGCCGGTGCGCTTCAAGCGCCGCTTCTTCACCTGGAAGTACGTCCAGCAGCTGTCCTTGCCGCCCCCAGATGCCAGCACTGCTAACTGCCTCGTTTAGACGCCTGCTAGCTGGCTGCATTTATACCGGTGCTGCTCTCACCTGGATCCACTTCGTGCTTGCCCCGACGATCGAGATCGTGGACGAAGAAGAGGCCGAGGAAGAGGAAGAGGAAGATTGGGATGACGAGGAATATGAGGATGATGCCCTCTTCATTCCCCTAGGCTGGACAAGACCGGTGCCCCGCAGGTTCTACAAAGGGTCCGATCCGGAGTGGCAGGAGTTTAGAAAAGTGGCCGCCGATCAGAAAAAACATGAGCAAATACGCCGTGCGTGTGCTCGCCCTGTTGCCCGGAATTGGATGCTGATTTGTCACAGAGAAGCTTGTCAGCTTGGTGCGTAATCACGTCGCCGGTGACCCAGCTGTAAAGCGGTTGGGCAAGGTGGATGTCACAAAGGGCCGTTATTGGCTGGATATCGTCTTTCCGGATGGTCCTCCTCAAGAGTACGAGCGCGCAGGGTGAGTTTTGCCTGGTGAAAGCGGCCCACACGGAGTTAGAAGTCGGCAACAGCCTTGGCAGAGCCCAAGGTTGTTTATCCAGGTGCAGGCTTGCAGTAAGCAGTACCTGGATGTTTGTTCCCAAGTCTGTGTATCCGAGAATTTCTTGTTACATATATCTCCTTGGGACGCTCGTTCCCCAGAACACAATGCTAACGAGATACAGAATCGAGATCACCGAGGACTACATTGCTTGGACGAGACGTCCTGTCGACCAAATCAACTATCACCGCTTAAAGCGCGCGCTTTGGCCGGTAGCCGTTGCCTCTGGAGCCTTAGCCAGCACACAATATCTTTGGCACGTTAAGATGAACCAGATTCGGGAATGGTTCGGCCTGCGACCGAAAGTTGATCCCTCCATAGACGTGTTGGCACGGCACCTGGAAGCCATGCAGCGAGCGAAGCAGGCTGGCTCTAATCGTCCGCTAGCTCCCCCTAACACGTCTGAGCGGACTGTCGCAAACGCGAACGCAAATGCGAATCCCCCAGGGAAGACGGCGGCGACAGCAGAAAAGTTACCTGAATTCGAGCCTATTCCACCTCAGTCCATTGCCTTGTCGATCTTCTCGACCACGCTTCTGAAGAACTGGAAGCCCCCTAAACTGGAGGCACCCCGTGGAACCATTGTCGTGACCGGCCTTATTGAGATTCGGGGTGACAAGGCAAGGACGGTCCTCGATGTCGCGGCTGCCTACGATCCGCTGATCGACAAGTATGTCGTCCTCAGAGTTGGCAGCAGACTTGTCCAGGACAGGCAACAGAGGCCGAGAGGAGGGCGCTGAACAGGGAAAATTGACCATGATGGGCAAGGCTGATGGGAGGAAGGGAGGATTGCGTGCTTTGCATCTCTATGGCGCTGATTACACGGAAACAAAGGGGGCGTAGTGTCAAATATTGGTCCAACTGCATTTTAGCAAGGCGTTCAGTGGTCGATTTTGGGTCGATAGCGGGAATTTGGACGTCCGATGGGGCCTTCGCTGATCCCGAAGCTGTCTTCTTTCTTCATCTCCTCTCGTGTTCGCTTTCTTTTCGGTTTACTGTACGCAATGGGCTGTCTGTCTGTATTGTGATACATCGAATTGTAGATGATATCCCTATGCGAGTCTGAGCAATACGAGCTTCGTGCTGTATGGGGTCAGTGGACGCAGACTAACCTACAAATATATATAAATGCCAGAATAGCAGCCCGGTCGGTGAGCAGGCAAGGAAGAGAGCATGCTCCAACCTTTATATATGGTCTATTTTTGTACAAACAGCGACGGCCTACGTGGTGAGCTGTGTACGTGCCGACATCACTCGCCCGAGTAGTGTTTAAACAGCAGCGACATGGGCTGCCTTAATACAGTCTGATCGTTTCCATATCTGTCTGAACAAGAAAGGGTATGTTTCCTACTAAGCAAGTCCACCGGCTGTGGATAATCTACCAGCCTGATATGCCCCGCTTGAATGCCTAACGCCTGATCTTTTTGATGATGACCACAGATGCTGCTTCTACCATCCCCGGGTGCCCGATATCCTCTTCTTCACCCGTCAGACAGAATGCCAGCAATCCTCAAGCAAAGGTCGAGAATCTCGAGGTGCTCATCTGCTCCGTCCACCAACCTCTTATCAGTCTCGGAGAAGACTAGAGTGATCTTATTCTTCTTGAGGTCCTCAACTCTCTCGTCGAATAGCACCATCTCATACAGCTGCGCAACCAGCTGCGACGCGCTCCAGCCGTCCGCCACCATATCCTCCACGGCCTTCGCAACCTCGTTATAGACCTTGCCCTTCGTGCGCGGCTGCATTGCCTCGTACAGCCGCTCCATCGTGGCGCCGGGTATCACGCCCGCAATCTCTTCCACCACAGGCACCGACACGGGCTGCCCGTCCTTCCCATCCACATCCATCTCCTCATCCTCCTCCACGACCTTCGCCCCCTTCCTCGGCGGCGGTGCCACAGCCTTCACGGCCCCAACCAGCCTCGCCGCGCTCTGCAGAAACGTAATCGCCTTCCTCAAATCGCCCTCGCTCACCCGCACCAGCGCGTCCACCGCGCCGGGCCCCAGCGCGACCCCCTCGGCGCCCGCAATCTCCTCCAGCCGCCTCGCCGCGCTGCCGGTGTCCAGGCTCTTGAAGCGGAACTTGGAGCACCGGCTGGCCAGCGGGTCGATGATGCGCGTGACGTAGTTGCAGACGAGGCAAAAGCGCGTGATGCGCGAGTACGTCTCCATGGTGCGGCGCAGCGCGCTCTGCGCGTCCTGCGTCATGCTGTCGGCCTCGTCCAGGATCACGATCTTGAACGGCGGGCACGGGTACCGCGCCCGGTACTGCACGCCCGCGGGCCCGGCCGGCGGGTTGGACAGCTGCTGCCGCGCGAAGTTCTTGACCTTCTCGCGCACGATGCCGATGCCGCGCTCGTCGGAGGCGTTGAGCTCGAGCACGCGCGTGCGGATCAGGTCCGGCCCGTAGAGCTGCTTGGCGAGGGCGAGGATCGTGCTGGTTTTGCCGGTGCCGGGCGGGCCGTAGAAGAGCATGTGCGGGAGGTTGGAGGACTGGAGCGTGCGCGAGAGGACGGTTATGGTGTGGTCTTGGCCGTTGACATCGTCGAGGGATTTGGGGCGGCTAGAGTGGGGAGGAGAGGTGTGAGTGTGAGCGTGGGATGCGCGGGGCGCTGTGAGCAATGAGTGGCGGTTGCGCTTACTACTTCTCGACCCAGGGTTGCAGTGCGCTCGTCTCGGGCTTGGTGGTGGGCGCTTTGGAAGAGCTGGCGGCGGCGGCGGCTGCTTGCCGCGCTTTTATATCGAAGAAGTTGGCCATTGGATGTGGGATTGGCGGCGCTGTTAGCGCCGAAGGAGCGGGGTCGGTGGTATGGATGCGCTGCGCGGTGGTGGTGGTGGTGGTGGTGGTGGTGGTGTTGGTGGGTGGGTGTTTTCGGCGAGACGAGAGGCGGAAGTGGACGCGGACGCGTCGGAGCGCGTCGGGTCGACACGTGGTGACGCAATGTTCTTAAGTAGCTCACGACACTTTCCTCGGCCCCTCAACTTGCTTGTCACTGTAGTCCCGTCTGCAAACACCATCCACGCGACTTGCTTGTATTCTTCTTGCGAGATTGCATGAGTAAAATGGCTCAATTCGACTGGACCTTCAATACTATCGGTGCAGCACGCGCTACTAACCCGTGTCTCTTGTTAACTCCGCGAACTGAATGTTCCTGGTGTCTTTAAGATATTGACTAATTGCGAACAATATGTAATACTTCTACATTTGGACTCAGCTAATAATTAAACCTAGAATGATAGCAACTTAGTAATTGAACTGTTGTAATCAAGCCTCAAGACCTGCGCATGGTCTTTGTGACAAGCAACTCATGCTCCTGTTCATATAACACCCTTTGGGGGGGGGAAGGAGTTCCAGCATATATTCGAAAAACTTTGTAGAAGGAAAGGTATACATATGGCGGCGGGAATGCTTATCCGTGTGTCGCTCACATTACTCCCTTCGAACATCTGCTTCTGGACCCGCTCTGATAATCCGTATCCATGAACCAGCCCTCTGAGCCATGCCAGGCATATCATGAAGATGTGAACGCGTACGTAAGTTGAAAGCAGCCCCACAAGCAAATTGCGCAATCACCTCGGACGGTTGCAACATCGAGTTCATCGCTAAGTTCACCTTATCAAGTAAGTGAAGCAAATCGTACTGCACTTTACACCAAGATGCCTTATCGGATATCTAGACATTCAGGTCTATATAAGGTAGACTACCTGCAGGGTCGGCGTTTTGAGCCAAGCTCGCTCCGAGATCTGATTATCTTGCGCGGGGATCCCTGCTTGAACCTCATCAAGCATATATACTGCTCTTTTCCCACTCATTTCCAACATCAATCTGGGTTTCTAATATCAAGTCATATCCTCCCTTCCATTTCTGGAAGTGGATCGGAACCGTGCTCGAAATGGCCGCTTCAGAAGGCTCCGGAATCCCAGCCCCAGGCGACTACGTCCCATACACCTTTCGCAAGGATCCCGTTCCCAGCGGCCTCCCCATCTCCAAGCCGAACTTTGTCATCTTCATGCCGGACCAGCTCCGCTACGATGCCCTGTCATGCAATGGAAACAAGGTCGTTAAGACCCCGAACATCGACGCCTTCGCCGCCCGCGGCACCCGCTTCACCAACTGTTTTGTGCAGGCTTCCGTGTGCAGCCAGAGCCGCTGCAGCATGTTCACTGGCCAGTACCCCCACGTCTCCGGCCACCGTAGCATCGAAAACCTGATTAAACCCTGGGAGCCCAACGTCTTCCGCTCGCTCAAGGAAAACGGCTACCACGTGGCCTGTCTGGCACCACGAGGAGACACTTTTGCGCCGACGGTCACCGAGCTCAGTGTGAATGAGTACGGATTCCTCGAGACGCCGGAACTCATGCCTAATTTCAGGGGTGCTTGGGGTGGAAAGAACGCTCCACCGGTGGATAAGGATGACATTTGGGGCCGCTTGTTTTACAAAGGAAAGAAGGATAGCAATGCTCAGTGGGACTATGATGAGTGCGCTATACGAAGCGCGGAGAAGTGGCTGAGCTGTCCACCGAAGGAGCCGTGGGTGCTCTTCCTCCCTCTGATCTTTCCGCATTGTCCGTTCGCGGTCGAAGAACCGTACTTCTCCATGTACAATAGGGGAGAGATGCCGCCTCCTGCGCAGCTGTCCGAGAAGGTTAGTTTGCTTCACATGAAATTATCCATTCGTATGAAGGAAACCATGCTCACACTATCAGACTGGATACGAGCCCCGCTATATGAAAGTGATTCGCGAGCGCTACGGCACAGACCGCGCGACTCCAGAGATGTGGGCCGAAGTCATGGCAACGTAAGTAGAAACTCCATATCTCGGCGTTGGACACTTCCGTCCCTAAATCGTCTACCAAAACTCCCAGCTACTACGGCATGATCACCCGCCTCGACGACCAATTCGGCCGCATCGTCTCGCTCCTCGACGCCACCGGTCTCTTCGCCCGCACCGCCACGCTCTTCTTCACCGACCACGGCGAGTACCTCGGCGACCACGGCCTGATCGAGAAGTGGCCGTCGGGCCTGTCGGACTCCCTCGTCCACGAGCCGCTCGTCGTCGCCGGCGCCGGCCTCCCCGCCGGCCGCGTCGCCGCCGACATGGCCGAGATGGTCGACCTCGTCCCCACGCTCCTGCACCTCGCCGGCGTCGGCGAGCACTTCGCCCACAACGGCGTCAGCCTGGTCCCGACCCTCGTCGATGGCGCGCCCCACCCGAAGGAGCACGCCTGGAGCGAGGGCGGCTTCCTCGTCCGCGAGGAGCCCCTGCTCGAGCGGGCGCCGTGGCCGTACGACATCAAGGCCGGCCTGCAGCACGAGGATACCGCGCTCGTGGGCAAGGCCGTCGCGGTGCGGTCGCGGGAGTGGACGTACGTGTATAGGCTGTACGAGCCGCCGGAGCTGTATTCGCGGAGGGGCGACGATCCGCATGAATTAAGGAATCTGGCGATGGAGCCGGAGTGGCAGCACGTCGTGAGGGGGTTCGAGAGCGTCGTGTTGAGGTGGATGGTCGAGACGGCGGATGTGATGCCGTGGACGAAGGACCCGCGGAGGGCGGAGGTGAGGCTGGAGGATCCGAAGGTGCAGTTTGAGAGGAGGAGGAGGGAGAAGGAGGGAGAGAGGGCAGAGCGGGCTTGAGGGGGGTGTGATGCTGATTGGGCAGGTTGGTTACGTCATTTCGCTGTTGTTCGTTATCGGCATATGGAGGTACTTTGGTACGCATTGCAGCTACTATTGACGTTTCAAGCCTATCCTCTCACTCGCTAGAGCCCCAAATTTAATCAGGAATGTCAATAATATATAGTCCCCGGTGGTTCGCGGATAACTCGAGCTGGCTAGTAAGCAATACGTTTTGCATGCCTGAGTTAAGGCGCTTGCCACGGCGCGATCGATTCCGCAGCTTTGAGAGATATCGGGCTGCCGGATCCCGAACGTGCATCTCGCTGGTCGGCCACCGGATGAAGGTGAGCTGGGGATTGGACTGGAGTGGCGGGAGCCATTAAACCCGGGACTGATATAAGAGCTTAAGATCTTTACAAGGAGCGATGTCGATGTCAGCGCGCACATCGTCTACATGAGTCCAATACCGGTCTGCTGCTCAGTCCTAAGGGTCGAGCCTCGTAGAAACACCTTAGTGTTAGGCCGTCGGTATAATTGTTACGCCGTTACTCTTTCTGAGGGAGGTCAGGCGTATCGTCGGGTAGCTGGGGCTTTCTGAGGGCCGCCATAGTAGGCAGGGGAGGTTCGTATAGTCGTAGGGTAAGACTTAATTAACAAGTTAACTACGAGGGTCCTAACTATAGTAAATAAGCGTAGTCTATATATATTAAGTAATTAGTACAATTAGTAGTAATCTATAATATTAATCTACTAATTAATATTAATTAATAGTCTAAGTTTTACTAAATAAGTATATAGTATTCTAGTATATTAATATTAGTAGATATTCTATTAAATTAGACTCTAAACTAATTATATAAATAGTAAGTAAATATAGAATTTTATTATCTATCTTTCTAGACGACTATATTATAATATTATCTTTTTTTAGATAATCTTTAGCCTAAAAATTAATTATAAAGATAATTATATTCTCTACTTAGTTTTTTAAGATTATTTTCTTATTATTAAAGTAGTATCTCTTTAAAATAAACTATAATAAAAATATTATAAGAATATATTAGTTTAGTTATCTATTATAAGCTTAGCTTCTATATAAATATTAAATAAATAAATAAATAAATAAATAAGAGCTTATTAGACGGAACTTATATATAAATAAGTAGTAAGTAAGATTACGTAATTTATATAGACCGCGCTAGAACTTTATATAAAAGCTAATAGCTTCTTATATATAAATAATAGAAAGTTTTATATTTAAAGTTTTTATAGATACTAAGTTTATATTCTATAATAATTATATTTAAATTAGACTTTTATTAACTTTTAGATATTAATTATATAATTTTAATATAGTATTAATACTTTAGATATTAGAAGTTTATTTATCTATTTAACTAGTATATATTAACTTTAAATTTATAAATAAAAATATAGCTAGCTTATATTATTAGCGCTCTTTTATATACTTTATAATACTCTAAGTTATTATTCTTTTAATATACGTATTATAAATAAATTATAAAAAGATTATTTATAATTAAACTATAAAATAAATAGCTATTATAAATATATTATTATTCTAGAATTATAATTTAATAAAGTTTAATATAAATAGCTATTAATCTTTTAAAATTTAATAATATTAATTTATATTTTCTTTTTTTTAAATACTCTAAAGCTTTTATAATATTAAAATAATATTAGAAAGATAGTATAAAATAAATAATAAAATAAATAAAAACTACTTTATTTATAATAACGCTAATTTTTTTTATACTATTAAAGACTCTAGTAATTTAATTCTACTTATTTATAATTAGACCTATAACTAGAGTAACTATAAGAACTCTAAATATAAGACTTTCTACTACTTATATACGAGAAGCTATCGGCTTCTATATAAAGTTCTAGTACGGCCTATACGAGTTATATAACCTCGCTTACCGCTCGCCTATATATAAGTTCCGCCTAACGGGCTCTTTAAATTCTATAAGAACCCTCTATTATTTAATAAAGACCCTCTTATACTATTCTTAAACTCCCTATTTATATTTAGTTCTTATATTTAAATTCTTCTACTTAAATAGCCGGTTTAAGATAGTCGATATATACTTCTTCTTATATTTAAGAAGTAGCGTACTTCTTACGAATATTCTACGTATAGTAGGCGAGAATTCTACGAATAGTATCTTCTCTAGTATTCTTATTTCTAGAGTAGATCTAATAACTAAAAGTAATATAAAGAGAACTACTAATAAATCTTTAAGTTATAAAGAACGTATTAAGTAATTATAAGCTAAATTAGATAGGCTTCTTAATATAAACTTAGGCGCTACTATAGAAGAAATTTAATAGTTAAATTAAATAATTGACGTTTTATAAAACTATATTATACTTATACGTTATAAGCTATCTAAATTTAATATATAGACGACTTATACTTTTAGCGTATTTAAAGTAATACGTATCTTTAATAAGATATATAAGCGTCTATAGAAATACTAAATATCTATCTTAAAAACGATAATATAGTCCGCCTTTAAGACTTAAAACTATAAGATTTAAAATATCTTCGCTCTTATACATATAAGTAATTATAACTATATAGAGCGAACCTACTAGACTCTTTATAGTCTTAAAAAGTATACTAATCTTATTAACCTTATATACTAGTAGTTAGAGAATAATAAAAAAAGCGACCTTCTATATAATAAGTTTATTTATATTATTTAGAATATTATTAAAGACTCTACTATACGTAGATTTAATAATACTTTAAACTTCTAGAGAGTAATAATACGCTTTAGTACTAAATACTAGGCGCTTCGTACGCGATTTAAAAGTCTAATAAAGTAGCTTTTATATAAGATTCTTAATAAAGTACTTTTAATAAACTTTTACTACTTATATCTTTTAAACGTCTATTATAAGAAGCTTCTTTAGAATAACTATTTATATAACGTAACGACGCTTAAGAACTTCTATAAAGTTATCTCGTATCTTAAGTCTATTATAGACTTCTAGACTCTTATAAGAGACGCTAATAATTCGCTTAAGAAAAACTATTTAACTTATAAGCGCGCTTATAGTAATATAGCTTTAAGCGAGTCTAACTAGAATAGTAGATTCGCTTTTTAAGGCCGTAGTAAGTATCGATTAAGAGGTTTTATTTAAAGCGCTAGCTCTATAAAGTCTAAACGCGCCTCTATTATAGACTTCTTATATAAGAAATATATCTATTTTTATAGAAGAGAAGACTTCTATATAAAGAATAACTAGTAAGTTAATACTACTAGAAAGAATAACGATATAAAAAAAAACTTTAGTAGTCGTTCTAGACTAGCTATCGCTAAAACTATATAATAATAGCTCTAATTTAAGAATTATTACTAATATTCTTATATACTTATCTAACGAGGTATATACTCTAAAGGCTTTACTAGATATAAATTCTATAATAAATCTAATAGCCTAATATACTATTTAAAAAATATAAGTATCTCTCTTAAATCTAACTCTTAAGCTTAACGTAAGCGTAGTAAATAATATTCTAGTTATTATATATAACTACTACTAACTTTTAATAATAGTTACTAATAGTACTAGTAAGTAGCGTATAATTAAAGCGTTATTCTTTTAAAGCGCTAATATTATCGGCTTTAATATTATTCTAAATATAAACTAGTTTAGAAATATAGAGCTATTATTTAACTTCTTAACTAATATCTTTACTTAGTCTAATAACTCTTTTTAGTATATCTATTTATAGACGCTTAAAGACTTTCTTACCGACCTTAAAAAAAATAAGAAAGTATATTATCTCTATTAGAAACCGATATTTACTTTAGAGAACTGTTACGCCGGGACTCTTTCTGGGGGAGTCGAGGCGCGTCGTCAGGCAGCTTGGGCTTTCTAGGGGCCAATACAGTGGTAGGCAGGGGAGGTTCGTACAATAGTAGGGTAGGAATCAATTGACAAGTTGACCACGAGGGTCCTAACTACGATAAATGAGTGTGGTCTATATACATGGAGTGATCGGTACGATCAGTAGTGATCTGTAATGTTAACCCACTGATCAGTACTGATCGGTGGTCCGAGCTTTGCTGAGCGAGTGTGCGGTGGTCTGGTGCATCAGTGTCGGTAGGTATTCTGCCGAGTTAGGCCCCGAGTTGGTCACGTGGGCGGTGAGTAGTCGTAGGGTTTCGTTATCCGCCTTTCTGGGCGACTGTGCCGTAACACTATCCCCCCTCTAGGCAACCTTCGGCCCGAAGGTCGAGTATAAAGGTAGTTGAGCTCCCTCCTTAGTTCCCTTGAGATTATTTCTCTGCCGTCATGTCCAGTTCCGCTCGTCGACGCGCGCTTCTCGCCCGTATCCTTCGTAACGGTACTGACGCTCCCAGACGTTGTTCCTTTTGTGTGGAGAGACCTCGTCTTCGTTGTCTTGTGTCGCCGGATTCCAAGAGGTGTTACGAGTGTGCCAAGCGAGGCCACCTTTGTTCCTTTCCTTCTGACATGGCTTCCCCTATTGAGTTTCGTCGTGTGGATCAACAACGGGACCGGGTGCGGGCTCAGATTGAGCAGACCCAGCGCGAGATCGAAAGGGATGAGGCCGAGATTCAGCGGTTGCAAGAGGAGGCTCAACGTTTGGTTCGTCGTACCGCCACTTCTCGGTCCAAGGTGATCCGCCTGTTGCGGACACTTTCCTTCCTGGATTCCCGGAGTCAGGAGTTGTTTGAGCGGGAGTTGGCGTAGAAGGGCGTGGTTTGTGTGGCTTCCGTTGATGTGCTGTTGTACGCGTATTGGGCTAATGGTAGGAGTTCGACCCAGTTGTTTTGCCTGTAATTCAGGTAGAATCTTAGGTACTGTTCTAGCGTTTGGTTGGTTCGTTCCGTTTGTCCATCGGTTTGCGGGTGTGCCGTTGTTGACATCTTGTGTTTAGTTCCTAACTTGTGGACCAAGGTTTGCCAGAACTTAGCTCTGAATCGTGGGTCTCGGTCCGTGATTAGTTCCTTGGGCATCCCGTGGTGGGCGAAGACATATCTGAGGAAGAGGTAGGCGCAGCCTTCTGCTCCGATTTTTTTGTTACAAGGGATGAAGTATGCCCATTTTGTCAGGCGGTCGACAATGACCAGGATGGCGTTGTGTCGTGCTTTAGTCACAGGGTCTACTGAATTTGGCAGGTCGGTGATAAAATCCATTGTGACCGATTCCCAGGGTTTGGTTGGTGTTGTGATGAGCTGTAGTTGTCCGTATGGTGCATGTCGTGCCACCTTGTTTTTTGCGCATTCGTCACATTCCTGGATGACTTTCTCTACTACTTTCCTCATTCGGGGAAAGTAGAAGTGTCTTGCAAGCCGTTCCAAGGTTCTTGTCATTCCTGGGTGTCCGTGAACTGCGGACTCGTGGTATTCCTTTGTCAGCCGTTTGCGCAGAGGTGTGGGTACGTAGATTTTTCCGCGGAATAGTATGTTGCCTCTATGGTCTTGGACTAGGTCGGGGTCGTCATGTTCGGGGTGCCTATTCGTTGAAGCAGTTCTTGGGATAGCGGATCATTGTTATATTTTCCTTGGATGATTTGTTCCCAAGTGGCGGTGTCATCTTCTTCCTCGTTTACTGCCTCTTCCGTGGTTTCTTCAAGTGTTGGTATGGGTTCCTCGTCCTGCGGTTCCTCTTCGTCCTCCGGCTCCTGCTCTGGTGTTGGGTTTCGTGGAGGTTCGTCGTCGTCGATGGGGCTCCCTAGCCTTATGATGGGTGCCAGTATTCGTTCTTCCCAGGGTGCGTCGGATTCTTCAATGATTCGGGGGCGGTTGGGGCCTAACGTGCCGTCGTCATTTTGTCGTAGTACTGCTGGTGATAGTTCTGGCTTTCCTTCCACGTGGTCGGCTCTGCGGCTAAGTGCGTCGGCCTTGCCGTTTTCACTTCCTTGCGGTAGTGGATCTTGAAGTAGAAGGGGCGAGTTGTTCTGCCCATCGTACTTGTCTTCTGTTTAACACCTTGGTGGTTGTGAAGTATCCCAGGTTCTTGTGATCCGAGTATACCGTGATTTCGTAGTTAGCTCCTCAAGGTAGTGTCGCCATTCCTTGAACGCTGTGACGATCGCAAGCAGTTCTTTGTCGTGTATCTCGTAATTGAGCTCGGCGGGTGACATTTTGCGAGAGTAATACGCGATAGGGTGTAATCTTCCTCGTCGTCTGGCTGGCTGAGGGTAGCGCCAATGGCATAGTCGGATGCGTCAGTTTCGAGGTAGAGTGGCTTGTCAGGATCGAACATGAGGAGTACCGGCGCTTCTACGAAGGCCTTTTGAGTTGATCAAACGCCTCTTGTTGGGGTGCTTCCCAGGTGAAAGGGTATTTTTCGGGTGAGTCGGATTAGGGTTCGGCTACATGCGAGTATCGTTTGATGAATCGTCGGTAGAAGTTGGCAAACCCTAAAAGGCTTGTACTTCTTTGACGTTCCTTGGTTCTGGCCACTTCAGGATGTCTTCCACCTTTTTTGGGTCCATGACTATTTTTCCTGGTTCGATGATAAAGCCTAGGAATTCTACCCTTTGGGCATGGAAGGTACATTTTTCTGGTTTGACGGAGAGGTTGTATTCGAGTAGTTTCTGGAGGACTTTGGATACATGTTCCTTGTGTTCTTCAAGGGTTTCTGAGTAGATCAGGATGTCGTCGAGGTAGGCTGTGCAGAATCGGTCCAGATATTCTCGTAGGACGTGGTTGACAAGGGCTTGGAATGTGGCAGGGGCGTTGGTAAGTCCGAAAGGCATTACAAGTACTCGTACAAACCGTATCGAGTTCTGAATGCGGTTTTCCATTCATGTCCTTCCTTGATTCGGATAAGGTGGTACCCATCCCGCAGGTCTAACTTGGTGAAGAATCGTGCCCCGGAGAGGCGATCCCTTAGTTCATCGATGCGGGGTAGAGGGTAGCGGTCTTTGATGGTAATGTCGTTCAGGATCGGTAATCCACACAGAGGCGTAACTTGCCTCCGGGCTTTGGTACGAAGAGGACGGGAATCCTGCTGAGGATTGAGAGGGTCGGATGTATCCCTTCTTCAGTAGTAAGTCCAAGTGTTCCCTCATTGCTTGTAACTCCTTTTCCGACATTGGATATAGGGGTCCAAATCGGGGTTCAGTGCCTGGTTTCAAGTTGATCTCGTGGTCCCATGGTCTGTGTTCCGGTAGTGCGTCTTCGATCTTTTCTCTGAAAATTTCCTTGAACCGGTGGTATTCCTTAGGAACGCCATCAAGGTACTGTTCGTGTATCCTGGTGGGGTCATCTCCTCCCACGGGTGTCGGGTAGTCTGGTTTTTCTCGTCTGGTGGCACTAATCTGTCGGGTTCTTTCTTTGTTTGTAGTGGTGGGGCGATACCACATCATTCCAATTGCTTGCCCTTCTTTCGGGTCCTTTCCAGCGCAGCTTTCGAAATTAGGCTTACGTGGGTAATCGGTTCGGCTATGGTGCGTGGTTTCCATTCTGGTTCTTGGTTTCGTTCTCTGGACTTGAGGGTAATTCCTCCATTGTCCCAATCGTATTGTATTTTCCATTTCTTCTGCCAAGGGATGCCGAGAATGACATCATACTTGGGGATCTTGGTAACGTCTAGACAGATACGTTCCCTGTGGTTTTTGTATTCGAGGGTCAGTTTCGGGGTTTCGATGATTACCTTTCCATCTCCAAAGGAGCTGGGGGATCCATCAACAGTTCTCAGCTGATATGGTTGGTCCTTTTCTCTGGGTTTTAGGTTGGCTTTTTCTGCAAATCGGTTTGAGACGTAGTTCCTTGTGATGCGGAGTCGATGAGGGTGAGCGCTCGGCGTCCATTGATTTTTGTCACGACAACCCAGTGGTTCCCGTATTCTGCGGAGTCTCCTTTGCTTTCTGGTGGGTGTCCTGTGGTTTTTCCGGTCGATGCTGCTATGGTCCTGTGGGGCAGGGGCCTCGCCTGCTGTAGCCCCAGTTCAGTAGGCGTTTCTAGTTTTTTGGGTGGTACCCGCTGATGTTCTTAGCTTCCTGGTGAATGGGGCAGGCTTCGATGCTACAAGTGGACCAGTGGATGGTGTCATGGTTGGGGTCTCCGGTCGTCCTTCAGTAGCCGAGGTGGTTTTCTTGTCGTTGGTTCGCTGGTTGCTGGTTCGTTTGTCTGGGCAGTTTCTGCTGATATGTCCGTGCTTTCCACAGTGGAAGCAAAGACCCTTTTCACGCCGTCGCTGTTCTTCCTCCGGCGCCAGCCGAGGGTTTCGTCGTTGGTTGGCATCTAAGTCCATGGGTTCCCCGGGGTAGGTTGTTTCGAGGTTGCGCGGTGTTGGCCGAGTATCGGGTTTGGCCTGTCTCTTGTCTGAAATTGAACAGTTGTTGGTCGACTCGGATGGCCGTGTCGATGGTCTCGCTAAGGTCCTTGGGTAATCCGGTGCGGGCGAATTCGGCCTTCACATTGTGCTTTAGGCCCTTGTAGAAGATGTATTTGAGGGATTGGTCGTTCCAATTGAGGAGGCGAGCATGCGGAATTCCGTGACATATTCCGAGACTGATCGGGTTTGTCGGAGGTCCTGAATTCGAAGGGCGGCCTCCTGCTCCTCGTTCTTGCTACCAAAGGCTTGTCTGATTGCGTCGGCGAAGCGATTGTAGTTGGCGAACAGGCTACTGGTTTCCGTACGTGGGATGGCCGAGCGGAAATCCTTTCGATAGGGTTCGAACCACCGTGCTGCGTTACCTCGGAGGTAGGTTCCTGCAAAGCGGACCCTTTCCTCATCGTCCTTGAATGATGCTTTGTAGAATTCGAAGTAATTCTCTAGTTGGGCCAGGAAGTCGTTGAGCTTACGCCGATCCCCATCGTAGGTGTCGGGGTCTTGATCTTTAGTTTGGTGTTGTGGGGGGTCGATTCTGATGTCGCGGGGGTGGCTGGGGTGGAGGGCCGCATAGTACGGTTGACAGTAAAGGCTTGTCCTCGAATGAAGTACTCCAGAAGGACTTGGCCGCAGTCCTCACTGGCGTTCTCTGGTACTCTGGGTCCGTTGATTGCTCGACTCAAGGAGGCTATGCCCGAGGAATATGCTTCCGAAATGAGCAGCCTCATGTTAAGAGCTGGGTTTCCAGGATCAAGGGACGGATTGACTGAAGCTGTTCCTCCTCCGTCGGAAGGTTGTTCCTGATTTCGGTCCAGGATGTCATGGTTAGTAGTTTTCAGGGTGGGGTTACCTCCGGTGCCTAAGAAAGGTGGTCAAAGTGTTACGCCGGGACTCTTTCTGGGGGAGTCGAGGCGCGTCGTCAGGCAGCTTGGGCTTTCTAGGGGCCAATACAGTGGTAGGCAGGGGAGGTTCGTACAATAGTAGGGTAGGAATCAATTGACAAGTTGACCACGAGGGTCCTAACTACGATAAATGAGTGTGGTCTATATACATGGAGTGATCGGTACGATCAGTAGTGATCTGTAATGTTAACCCACTGATCAGTACTGATCGGTGGTCCGAGCTTTGCTGAGCGAGTGTGCGGTGGTCTGGTGCATCAGTGTCGGTAGGTATTCTGCCGAGTTAGGCCCCGAGTTGGTCACGTGGGCGGTGAGTAGTCGTAGGGTTTCGTTATCCGCCTTTCTGGGCGACTGTGCCGTAACAAGAACGTTCTAGAAATATAGAGTAAAAGTAATTAGAATCTAGAGTATCTTCTAATATTTTAAGTAACGCTTATAAAATATATAACTACGCGCTATATAGCTCTTATATATAATACGTATTCTAGTCTTAGCTCTATTAGAGTATTTCTTATAGTAGTCGCGGTAAATATTTCTACTAAATAGTTATCTCTATATTACGTAAATCTTTTAGACGTCTTTTTAGACGAGTTAGCTAGTATATTCGCCTTTAATACTAAGTATAACTACGCTATTAAATTACTAGATAAAACTTCTTCTCTATAAATATCTATCTATAATCTATTACTCTACGAGCTTTAGATTCTTTAAAAGTATCTAAATAAAACTCTTAAAAAAAGCTAGATTAGGCCTAATAAGTTTTCTACTAGCGCGTCTATTCTCTTTATCTCTAAGCCTAATAAGACTATATAACTATATATTAATTATAAGGGCCTTAATAAGATTATAACTAAAAATTACTATCTTTTATTTCTTATTAGTAAACTATTAGACTATATATCTTATATAAAAGTCTTTACTAAACTTAATCTACGTAACGCCTATTATAGAATCTATATTTATAAAAGCGATAAGTAGAAAACTATATTTAAGACGTACTATAGTCTTTTTAAATATCTTATTATACTCTTTAGCCTAGTTAACGTATCTACTATCTTTTAAAGCTATATCTATTAAGCGCTAGATAGCCTTATAAATACTATCTATATTATTTATTTAGATAATATCTTTATCTACTTAAAGAACGAAGAGAAATATATATAATATATACGCGTAGTATTATAACGCCTCCGCGATTAGAACTTATACGCTAAGTTATCTAAATATATTTTCTATACTACTAGAGCTAAGTTTCTAGAATTTATTATAATTCTCTAGAATATTATTATAGACTAGAAACGCGTTAGAGCTATTTAAGAATAGCTAGAGTCTATCTTATATTAAGGCGTTTAAGTATTTTTAGGCTTTACTAACTTCTATAGACGCTTTATATAGAATTACTCGTCTATCGTAAAGCCTCTTAATAACCTTCTATAAAAGACTTAGCGGCCGCTAAATATAAACGCGAAAAAGCGCTCTATATAAAAAAGCTCTACTAAATAGTATCTTCTCTTCTAGTAGATTAACGCTATAGTATATATTTTTTATACGCTTAAAGCCGTCTTTACGTAGAAGCTAGTATTTTATTATTTTAATTTTAAGCTTCCGCTAATAATAATTACGAATATATTAGACTTTATTATTAGAGATATTCTATTTTAGCCCTATATATAGAAGGATAACTAAAAGTACTAGTTATCTATTATCTACTATAGCTAAAAGCTTACTAAGATAGAGGTAAGATATAATATCTATAATAAAAAACTCTTTATAATCGTAGCTAGCTTTTAACTATAGTAATATTATCTTATATACGCTTTCTACGCTATACGCGTACTCTATAATTATAATAATCTTAAATACTTTATAACTACTAAAAGCCTTATAAGCTAATAGATATACTATATTAAAAAGCTAGTATAGTTTAACTTTAAGATTAAATATAAATTAAAAGCTTTAAATCTAGTAGACTCTCTTAGCTAGCGGCTTAACTATATATTAGATTTTAAAGAGGTTAAAAAGAAGATAGTTTTAGATACTATACTATTTATATTATAATAAAAACTATAGATATAAAAAATTATAGAAAATATTTCTAGGGCTACTATTTTAATCGCGTAAGACGTATATAAATTATATATAAGAAATACTCGTACTAATACTAGCTAATCTAAGAGCTTACTCTCTACTTTTTTCTTACTAAAGAATATCGCCGGCGTACTTATAGAATTTAAGGCGGCCGAGTATATTTATAAGAACTCTACGAGTAATATATATATAACGCGCGAACTTACTAGTACTAGACTATACTCTAGCTTTATACTCCGCTAAATAGTAATAGTAGCTACTACTAGTAAATATTTCTAAGTAAAAAAGCTTTTAAAGACTCTTATATTACTAATTTATAAGACTTAGTAACTAGACGTTAATAATTAAGTAATACGCGTAAAGCTAGCGAAGTTTCTTATTATAAACTACTAGTCTAAAGATCTAAACGGTCTATTATAATATAATAGAAAGATTTTTATTCTAAATAGTATTCTATTAAAAGACGAAATATTCTATTATAATTATAATAACTTCTTAGGCGGCTATTACGGCTTTAAACGTACTACTATAGTAATTAATTATAAATATAAATAGTTTAATCTAATAAGAGATATATAGATATATATTTATAGTTATAATAAGTACTAAAGATATAAGATATAATACTATAAGCTTTATAGTCTTTTATAACTACTAGAAGTAGAGATAAAGTTATAAAAATATCTATCTTTTAACTTTATTATAGATCTATCTAAGTTTATAACTCGCGAAAAGACTATAATAGATTTAATTCTAGTTCTAATAGACTAAATAATAAAAAAGATATACTATTTTTTAGTATATAAGACTATTAATATAAGAACTCTAGTAGACCTTCTATAAAAATACTTCTTAAAAACTATTATTTTAGACTTTCTAGTATTAGATAAAGATATAATATTTATAAATAAATACTAGATAAACTTCTATTACGAACTTAATATTTAGCGCTAGTTTAGTACTATCTTTACTCGTAAACTAATAGATAAATAAAGCGTTAGTATTAAGAGATTAAATATTACCTCTATATCTATATAAATTAGAAGTAATCTAACTAGACGTTTCTTCTATTATAGATAGTATACGCCTATAATAATACGCCGTACTCTTTAATAAAGATATCGCTAAATCTAGTAAGCTATATAACTAAATCTAGTATACTAGATAGCGTAAAAGACCTATAATAGTTACGTAGCTTAGAAGCTATCTCTTTTAGCTTAAAGAATATTATCTATATACTAGCTATCGCTACTATATAGATAGACTATATATATCTTATATATAAGAATATAAAGAAAGCGATCTACTATATATAAGTACTCTAGACGCGTTACTATAACCGCGGCTATTTAGATAAATACTTTAATATTAAAGAAGAGATATTACTCTTAATAAAAAATATTTATATAAAGCGCCCTTATAAGAAGCTTAATAGCTAATTTCTAAGCTTCTTTAAAATTATTAAGAAGGTTAATATCTACGCTTATAAGCTAAAGCTCTCGCTATTAATAGCGCGTCTCTATTTTATCTTTTATATTTTACTACTAGAGTTCTACTTTATACGTTTAGACTTTATACTACTAGTAGTAGAGTTAGTAGATAATATATAGAAGATTAAGGCTATAGTTAATTATTATAATAACTTCTTAAGTAGAATAAAATATCTTATTAAATAGCTAGGCTAGCTAAATAAATATAATAAATAGAAGTTTAAATTAAAACTCTCTAACTACTAGAAACTACTTAATAAATACCGTTAGAAATATCTACGGGGGACGTAGTTTTTAGATATAAAACGTATACGTATATAAAGTAAAGTAGAATATATATAAGAGCTAGCCCGTAAAAAGAATAGAAGAAAAACTTAAGACTAAAAATAAAATAAAGTAGATTTTATAATTTTATAGAATATTACGGTATAGTCGCCTAGAAAGGCGGATAATAAAACCTTACGACTACTTACTGCCTACGTAACTAACTCGGAGCCTAACTCGGTAGAATATCTACCGATATTAATATACTAGACTACCGCGTACTCGCTTAGTAAAGCTCGGACTACTAATTAGTACTAATTAGTAGGTAAATATTACTAATTACTACTAATTGTACCGATTACTTAATATATATAGACTATACTTATTTATTATAGTTAGGGCCCTCGTAGTTAACTTATTAATTAATTCCTACCCTACTATCGTACGTACCTCCCCTACCTACTACTATATCGGCCCCTAGAAAGCCTAAGCTATCTAATAACGTGCCTCGACTCCCCTAGAAAGAGTCTCGGCGTAATACTTTAACTACCTTTTTATAGGTATCGGAGGTAATTCTACCCTAAAAACTACTAACTATAATATTCTAGACTAAAATTAGAAATAACCTTCTAACGGAGGAGGATTAGCTTTAGTTAATCCGTCTCTTAATCTCTAGAAACCTAGCCCTTAATATAAGACTACTTATTTCGAAAGCCTATTCCTCGGGTATAGCCTCCTTAAGCCGAGTAATTAACAGACCTAGAGTACTAGAGGACGCTAGTAATAACTACAGCTAAGTCCTTTTAGAGTACTTTATTTAAGGATAAGTCTTTATTATTAACCGTACTATACGGCCTTCTACCCTAGCTATCCCCGCGATATTAGAATCGACCCCCTATAATACTAAACTAAAGATTAAGACCCTCGATACCTATAATAGAGATCGGCGTAAGCTTAACGACTTTCTAGCCTAACTAGAGAATTACTTCGAATTCTATAAAGTATTATTTAAGGACGACGAAGAAAGGGTCTACTTTATAGAAATCTATCTCCGAGATAACGTAGCACGATAGTTCGAACCCTATCGAAAAGATTTTCGCTCGGCTATCCTACGTACGGAAACTAGTAGCCTATTCGCTAACTATAATCGCTTCGCCGACGTAATTAGATAAGCCTTTAGTAGTAAAAACGAGGAGTAGGAGGCCGCCCTTCGAATTTAGGACCTCCGATAAACCCGATTAGTCTCGGAATATATTACGGAATTCTATATGCTCGCCTCCTTTCTTAACTAGAACGACTAATCTCTTAAATATATCTTCTATAAAGGTCTAAAGCATAATATAAAGGCCGAATTCGCCCGTATCGGATTACCTAAGGACCTTAGTAAGACTATCGATACGGCTATCTAAGTCGACTAATAACTATTTAATTTTAGATAAGAGATAGGCTAAACCCGATACTCGGCTAATACCTCGTAACCCTAAAATAACCTACCCCTAGGGGATCCTATAGACTTAGATACTAACTAACGACGGAACCCTCGGCTAGTACTAGAGAAAGAATAGCGATAACGCGAAAGGGGTCTTTACTTCTACTACGGAAAGTACGGATATATTAGTAGGAATTACCTAGATAAACGAACTAGTAACTAGCTATAACGACGGGGCCTCTACTACTAGGCTTCGGAGTCGCCTAGTAGATTCGGATTTATTAAAGGGTTTACCTTAAAGACGAGGAAAGGGGAGTAACGATAGAATAAGAAGTTACGTAATATAGGAGTTTAATAGGCCTAGTTACCTCTAAGTTAATATAGTATTAAATTAGAACTTTAAGTTAACTATAAGAGTTAAGATACTATCTAACGAGCGTATCTATATACTATAGGAAAGCTATAATAATCTAGGGGTCGTAGTATTAGATTAGAGGTTTAGATTAGAGGTTTAGATTAGAGGTTTAGATTAGTTCTAATCCCGTATAGATCCTATAGATTTTACGTAACTTAGGCGCTAAAGCCTATTTTCTAGAATCCGACTTCTACTAGTACTAGCGGACGATATTACCGCTATACTCTTATCCCGTAGTATTATCCTTATCGGCTTTTCTACTTTCTACCCGTATAGTTCTTTATCCCCTACAGGCTCTACGTTAGCCCGTGCCTTCTTTCTAGTTATTACGCCCGTGGGCGTTCTTTCCGTACGGGCGATCGTTGTTACCTACTAGTATTCCCGTACGGGCTCGCGCCCCTTATAGCTATAAAGCCCGTAGGGTTCGTAATACTACCCCCCTCCTTAGAAATCTTCGGCCCGAAGATTCTTCCGTTTAGCCTATATTTTAGGTTTTTATCGTTTCTTTATTTCCTTCTCCGTAAGTCTCGTCCCGTTATACCTCCTAAGCGTGTTGCACTTAGGCTGCGTAAGTCTTTAGCCTCTAAAATTAACCTTTTTAGTAAGAGGATACTTATTTCTTATACCGCGTATTTATTAGCGAACGCCCGTCGTAAGCCGGGCGAGGTAGAGGTAGTTTATAGGATAGACCTTAGCTATAAACGTTATAGCGAATACGTTCGTTGGGACTTATCCGCCTGCGATAGTAGCGGCTTAGAGGATTCTAATTATTCGTCTCTTTCCCGTTTTTTAAGGCCTTACGCTAACTACCGTAGTTTTCCGGTTAAAGCGCGCTATCGATAAGGCCGAGTCGGAGGAGTAAGCGGTGCTAGATCTTCTTTAGAAGAATATAGCCCGGTTATAGCGTATTCGTAAGTAGCGAGACCTATTACGCCGCCGTAGGAGCCTAATAATTTCTAAGAAGGCGTAGACCGTTAAAGATCTTAAGGAGCTAGATCGTTTAGAGGTAGCTCGCGAGGCTAGAGATCCTATTAACCCTAAAAACGCTAAGGAGGAGCGATTAGTAAAGCGTATACGTAGCGACGTCTTAGCTAACGCTACTACGGGTCCGTCCCGTTCTATTAGGTCGCCTAGCGTTAGTTCTACTACTACGCCGCCCGAGAGTTCCAAGCTAGTTAATTAGGCGCGGTAGTCTCCGTTTTCTAATTTTAATTTTAGGTCTTTTATTTTTAACGAGTCGGCGGTATTAGTCGATCCGGGTTTTAACGATAGAACTCGTTAATAAGTCGTCTATATCTATCGTAATTTTCTAGTAGTTCTTAGGTATCGTTCTATTCTCCTTTCTACTTAAGAAGATATTAGAATTAACCGTTAATATAGCTACTATTAAGGACCTTTTCTACTTCCTAATCTTGGTTCTTGTCGGCGTTCGAATTTTCTAGGAGTATTTCTTTCGTATAGGTTACGGTTTTAGCGTTTCTTAGCGCTGGTTCTAAGAGGGATATATAGAAAACGGGGTGTATCCGCATTATTTCTAGTAGTTCGAGGCGGAAATTAACTTTCCCGATTTTTTCTTTAATTCTAAATAGTTCTATTTTCTTAAAATCTAGCTTATTATTTAGTCGCCTTATTCTAATGTTTTTTTCTAAGAAGGTAAACTTTATCTTTCTTCTTTAGCTACGGTGCCTTCTAGTACCGCTTATCGTAGTATTTATCTATTCGTAGGGCTACGAATTCTAGGTCTAGGTATAACTATTCGTAGAGTGTCTTTAGCTAGTCGGCTTTAAGGATTTCTTTCTAGGCTAATAATTTACTCGGTATCGGCTCGTTATAGGCTAATAGCTTATAACCGTAATTAGCGTAGAACGGTAATTCTTATATTACCGATACTTTAGAGTTATTATACGCGAACTAGGCTAAGAGTAGTAGTTCTACCTAGTTATTTTATACGTAGTTAAGGTAATAGCGTAGATATTATTCTAGCGTCTAGTTAGTTCGTTTTATTTGTCCGTCTATCTACGGGTATACCGTAGTTAAGAGCTTATACTTTACTCCGAGTTATTTAGTAAGAGTCTGCTAGAATCGTAATATAAATAGTTTATCTTTATTTAATACGAGTTCTTTTAGTAATCCGTAGTTACCGAGAACGGTTCTTAGGAACGTATATACGAGATCTTCCGCGTTTACCTTCTTTAGATAAAGTAGGTAGTACGCGTATTTCGTTATTCTATCTACGATAACTAGTATTAAATCGTACTTAACTCTAGTAAGTAGTTCTTCTAACTTAGGTAGGTCCGTAATAAAATCTAGTAAGATAGATTACTAAGGGCGCTTAGGTGCCGGTAGTAGCTAGAGTAGTCTATAGGATACGTATCTCGCCGTCTTATTTCGAATATAGAGGTCGTATTACGTAACTATCCGTTAGACTATCCTTTTAAGCCCCGGGAAGTAGTAATTTCTTATAATCCTCTCGATCGTCTTCTTAGTTCCTTAATAACTATATACTAGGGCCTCGTATATATTCTTTATAAGTTCCTCCCGTAGTTTTACCGGGACGTAGATTAATCCTAAAAATAGGATTATTCCTTCTACGTCTCTAGTTACTCGGGGGTCGTTTTCTAAATTTTCGATTTCTTATACCGTAGCGTCTTCCGCGTAGGCTTCTCGGATTTTACGATCTTATTCGTAGCTTTCTAGGCGTATTACTAAGGCTACTAGCCTAGCCGGGGTAAGCGACCTCTCGGGTTTCTCTTTTCTCCTATATATAGCGGAGATTTAGCGTTTATCGAGTATAAAAGACCCGTCTTTCTATTCTACTAGTATCGCCGGTTATAGTTTTAGCCTTCCTTTCGTATAGTCGGCTCTTCTACTTAGCGCGTCTACGCGAGCGTTTTCTAATCCCTTCCGGTAGGTAATCTTTATATCGTAGGATACTAGCTCTTTAGCCTATCTAATCTATCTTCGGTTTAGTTCTTTCGTAATAGTAAAGTACGAAAGGTTCTTATAGTCGTAGTAGACTATAACTTAGTATTTAGCTCCTTCGAGGTAGTATCTCTATTCTTTAAAAGCCGTAACGATAGCTAGGAGTTTCTTATCGTAGACGTCGTAATTTCTTTCTAGACCTATTATTTTTCGGGAGTAGTACGCGATAGAATATAGTCTACCTTACTCGTCTAGCTAGCTTAAGACTACTCTAATAGCGTAGTCCGATATATCGGTTTCTACCGTTATAGGTAGGTCGGGGTAGAATAGTTCTAAGACTAGTACTTCTATAAATATTCGTTTTAGTAAGTCGAAGGTATTCTATTACCTTTCTCTCTATACGAATTTATATTCTTTCTTAGTTAGATTTATAAGCGGAGCTACTACCTTCGCGTAGTTTAGAATAAACTTCCGGTAAAAGTTAGTAAAACTAAGAAAGAATTATACTTCTTTAACGGTTTTTGGCGTAGGCTAGTCTCTTATTATATCTAGTTTCTTTTCATCTATACTAATATATTCTAGAGTAATAATAAACCCTAGGTATTTAGTTTTCTATATATACTATTTGCTCTTATTTAGGGCTATCTAAAGGTTCCGTTTCTTTAGTACTTATAGGACCTTATATATATACTCGGTATATTCTTTAAGCGTTTCCGAGTATATTAGGATATCGTCTAGATAGGCTAGTATAAATACGTCTAAATACGGTCGTAGTATATTATTAACTAGGCTTTAGAACGTAGCCGGTGCATTAGTAAGCCCGAATAGTATTACCGTATACTCGTAGTATCCGAATCTTATTCGGAAAGTCGTTTTTTATTCTTCGCCTTCTTTTATCCGGACGAGATAATAACCTTCTCTAAGGTCTAGCTTAGTAAAGTATTTAGCTTTTCTTAGTCTATCCTATAATTCCTTAATACGTAGTAACGGGTATCGATTCTTTATCGTAATATTGTTTAGTTATCTATAATCGATATAGAGGCGGAGCTTACTATTTTTCTTAGATACGAATAAGATAGGATATCCGGCCGGTAACGTAGAGGGTCGGATATATCCTCTTTCTAGGTTCGTTTCGAGATACTCTCTTAGTGCGTCCGCCTCGTTCTTAGAGAGAGAATAAATAGGCTTAAACGTAGGCTACGTTTCTAGTAATAGGGATATTTTATAGTCTTATAGCTTATGCTTAGGTAGTAATTCTTTATCTCGTTCTTTAAATAATTCGGCGTATTTCCGGAATTCTAGGGGTACGTTCTCTAGTCCCGTAGTACTTTCCGTTACGCGTATTTAGTTAAGGGCTCTACCTAGTAGGCTATACCTCTCGTAGATCCGTTATAGATAGTCTTCTCCGAGCGGTCGGGGATTATTAACTTCCGGGGTTCGCTTTCTTATCTATACTATAATTCGGCGTTCTTATTCTAGGCTGGGCTTAATATAGACGATATAAGCTTATTCTCCTCGTTTTTTTATACGTAGTAGGGCGTTAAGGGATATTTCCTTAGTCTTTATAGAGTACTTTTTAGGTAGCTTTAGCGTCTGGCTCTTTAGCTCTAACTCTTAGCTTTTTAGCTCTAGCTCTCGGCTCTAGCTCTCTAGCTTTAGCTCTTAGCTCTCTAGCTCTAGCCTAGTTCTTAGCTTCTTTAGCTTTAGCTTTCAGCGCCAGCTCTTATTTCGAGGTTCGCTAGGTGTCGTTTATATTTATCTCCTAGAAACGTTATAGTTCCCGTACTCTAGCTAATATATAGGTCGTAGGTTTTTAACTAAGGTATTCTAAGGATAACGTCGTAGTTTAGGCTTATAGTTACGTCTAGATTAATTCGTTCTTTATAACCTCTAAGGGTTAGTCATATCTAATCGGTCTCGATCCTTATCTAGCTCTTACCGTATTCTATCGATAACCTATCGAACGTGCCTAGTTCGTAGAGGCGTTTCTTAGGTTAGAATAGTAAGTCGTTCCTCCTAAGAAATTTAGAGTCTACGAAATTTCCTTACGCTCTACTATTAATTATTACTAACGTAGTAGTTTCTTTAATTATAACTAGTACTTCTAGTAGCGTTTTAAGTTCTTCCTATTTATAAGATATTTTATTCGATGTTAAGTATATAACCTAGTTAAGGAACCTTCGTATTAGCTTCTTCTAGGGTCCCTAGCTAGGGGAGCCGTCTAGTTTTTTAATATCTCGTAGCGTATATACTTATTCTATTCTTTAACTAGGATCGGGGTTTCCTTCTACTAAGTCTATTATCTCTTCTTAATTTTACGCCTCTAGTAGATTTGCCCGTTACGCACTCGGTACTAGAAGGTCGGTTTACCGTATTTTTTATTAGGTATCTACTATAGGGTACTATAGCTTCGCGTAGCTATATCGTATCGATAGAGGGTATAGGCTATATCGCGTAGATACGCGAGGTCTTATTATTACTACGTTTCCTAAGCTTCTCCTTTAAGCTAGGATACTACCTCGTCGGCCGTTTTTAACGGCGATTTCTTCTAAGGGTACTATACGTCGTTTTCGAAGAATCGTAAGCTAAGTTTCCCGTTCTTTATCTAGTATTATTACGGCGGTAGATCTATTCTCGCTCTAGGGGTCTAGTAGATCGTAGGGGTATAACCGGATTTAATATTTCTTATATCTTCGTATCGGTTTAGGTGCTCCGCGATTCGATTAAGTATAGCTTAATCCTACTATTACTTAGTGTTTTCTATCTTACTAGATTCTAGTATACTATCGTAAAGTTCTTCGGTTTCGCTATTTACGAGGTCTTCGTCGGCCGGGAAGTGCCTTTCGATATCTTCCTTCGTAACCTTTTCTAATTTTCGGAGTATTATATTAAGTCGTCGTAGCTTACTAGGGTACTATTCTATAGCGTTCTTATCGCTCTAGTAGAGGATATAATCGTCGTCGTAGTACGCTATCTAGCTTAAGGCTATATAGTCTACTATCTTTACGGTGGCGATTTCTCGTAGCGCCTTCTATTTCTATATAGCTACCGCTACTTCCCGTAACTCTTTCTTTAAGTATTTATATCTTATACTCTATTTATCTCTATATTAGATATATAGTCCTTTCTTATAGAGCTCTTTTTCTTTCTTATTCTATTCTCTTTTCTTGCCCTTATTATTGTCGTTCTTCTTATTTTCGCCTTTGTCTCGCCGGACTATATTATCTATTTCTATAGCGTCGCCTCCTTTCTAGGTATAGCGAGGCCTAGCTTACCTCGAGGTATTAGTATTATATTCTTTCTTATCGAACTACCTCTCTATATAGCGCTTATCTATAAGTAGGGCTAGCTTAATTATATCGTTAAGAGTTTCTAATTCCTCGTAGTACGTTATAGCTTCTTTAATCTTATTCCTTAGCCCTTAGTAGTAGAAAGTGCGTAGTATAAGATTAGAGTGCCTATCTACGAGGTATACTACGTCTTAGAATTTAGCTATATAGTCCTATACCGTTTCTTTTTATTTTAGACTTATAAGGGTCCTAGTAGCTAGACGGTTCTCGTCGATACCGCTAAAGACTACCTTAAGCTACTTCGTAAAGTTTTAGTAGTCGCTAAAGATTATCGAGGTTACTTTAGACTATAGGTATACGGGTTTCTCCTAGTACTCCCGCTTAAAAGGTCGGAACTATTATTCCGCCGATCCTCTAAGGTAGATACTAGCGTATAGGACTTATTCGGCGGGGCCGGCGAAGTTACTATATATAAAGTATATATAGTTATTTAGCTACGTAATAAAGGCTTAGGTCTTCTTTCGATCTTCGTAGTATAGGTCTAGCTTCGGGACCTTAACCTTAGTAGCCGGTAGTAGAGCTAGTGTCTAGGTAAGCTAGATACGTAGAACTACGTTCTTATTTCGAAGTTCTAGAATTATATTAAGTAGCTCCTCGTTAGTCGGTATATTAGAGTATTAGTTTCCTACTACCGTACTATATTACGGCGGTTACTACGAGCTTAGGATATTCTACGCCTCTTATACGTACTCGTTACTAGGTACGTCCGCTATAATAGCTAATGCTATTAGTACTTCTCGTAGTAAGAGAATACTTTCTATTTTCTAATTAAGTCGCTTCCTTTCCTATAAGGATAGTAGTTAAAGTATAACGACGGGGCCTCTACTACTAGACTTCGGAGTCGCCTAGTAGATTTAGGTTAGTCGAAGGGTTTACCTTAAAGACGAGGAAAGGGGAGTAATAATAGAATAAGAAGTTACGTAATATAGAAGTTTAGTAGGCCTTATTACCTCTAAGTTAATATAGTATTAAATTAGAACTTTAAGTTAACTATACGGGTTAAAATACTATCTAACGAGTATATCTATATACTATAGGAAGGCTACGATAATTTAGGGATTATAGTAATAGATTAGGGTCCTAGATTAGAGGTTTAGATTAGCCCTAATTCTACGTAGGACTCTTATAGGTTTTACGTAATTCGCGGCGCTTAGGTTCGTTTCCCGACTCCCGACTTCCGATCGTATAAGCGGGTAGTATTACCGTTCCGCCGTACTTGTTTCTATCGACTTTCTACTTCCTATCTATGCGGGTTTATAACCTTTATAGCTATAACGCCCGTATATTCTAGGGTTCGTAATAATTAGCTTCTATAGATAGTAGATAGCTACTATTAGCGAAAGCTAGCTACTATTAATAATAGCCTACTATAATCTACTAACTACTATATATACTATATATATAATAAGTAAGTCTATATAAGTATAACTCTATTCTCTTTAAGATAAAGCTAGCTTACTAGCTAATAAGACTCTAAAGTATATTCGCGCTAGCGTAAGAACTACGCTAAACGAATATATCTTATAACTTAAAAAATACTATAGCTTAAGAATTAATTATACTATCTATAATAAAAAGCTAGTTATAGCCTATAAACTCTTTATAATATAAATATAAGTTTTATATAAAAAGTATATAAGACTATTATAAATACTCTAGATATCTTTAGTAGTATTAACTCTATCTTTTTTAATTTAAGGGTTTCTTACTATCTTTAATATATATCTTTTTTTCTTTTAACGGAGGTTTTAATACTATAAATAGTATTTAAAGCTAGTAAGTTTTTTATCTTTTAAAGTTAAGAACGCTTTTCTAAAAGAGGGGGATAGTATAAAAACTCTAAATATAGAACTTTCTACTATTTATATATAAGAAGCTATTAACTTCTATATAAAGTTCTAGCGCGGCCTATATAGATTATATAACTTCGCTTACCGCTCGCCTATATATAAGTTCTATCTAATAAGCTCTTTAAATTTTCTAAGAATTCGTTTATTATTTAATAAAGACTCTCTTATACTATTCTTAAACTCTCTATTTATATCTAGTCTTTATAATAACTAAATCTTTTAAATTTTATTTTTTTTAGATTATAGCTTTTAAGTTATTACTTTTAACTAGCGCAATTATAAATATAGCTTAGTTTTATTATTAGCTATCTTAGATAATATAGACGCTTTTTAATATAATTTAAAAACGCTAATAAAAGACGTCTTTAAGCTATTAAAATATCTTAAAATTAAAATAAATAAAAAAAAATTTAGTAAGATTCTAATTATTATAGACTATAGTCTTAATAAAATTATAGTAATTAAGCTTATCTTTTAATATCTAACTTTAATCTAGTATACTATAAGTTAATAATATAAGTTAAGTAGATTATTAAAATATTAAAGAAGTCTATTAAAGCGGCGCTAAAGATTATAGTAGCGATATTTAATAAAAATACTAGTATAGTTAAAAGCTTAACGTTAATAGTAAATATAAATAGTATTAATATATATTATCGTTATTATTTTTAAGTAGCTTATAGCCTTTCTAAAATAATAAAAAATAAAAATTAAGTATATAAAAAAAAGAATAAATATTCTAAGACTAGTAATATATACGAATTAAAAGAAAGCTAATATAAAAAGAAAAATTAAACTTAATAAGAATATAGATAAAATTAAAATTATAAATATAAAATATTAGTACTATTAGATAGACTTTAATAGATTTAATACTATTATAAAAAAATAGTTTAAAGAGAAAGATTATTTATTTACTTTTTTAGACTAATCTATTATAGGCTTTTATTACTTTTTTATTCTTATTCTCTTTTTATATATACTTAAAGAAAAATCTTTAAATAAAATTTCTTTCTTTTTAATTTTTAAATTTCTTAAAGATAGAGATCTAACTTTTATAAACTCTAATAATTAAATAGTATTTCTTATATAAAAGAATTCTTTATATTTACGTTTATAATAAAATACGCGTAATAATAATTTAAAAAACGTTAACTATAATACTCTAGTTTTTTATATACTTCTTAATATAGTACTACTTTAAGAAAGTTTATTTAAAACGTTTCTTCTTTATAAATAGCTAGTAAATACTATAAATAATCTTTTAAATAATATTTTAAAAATTTATATCTTAACTAAGACTAATATAGTTAATTTTAAAAAAGTAAAACTATTAGTATTATATTTCTTTATAGAATAATTATTAGCTTTTTTTTAAAGTTATTATTTTATAACTCTATTAGAGACTCTATAAAAAGCTCTAATAGATTTTTAACTTTAATAGTATTATATCTACGCTAAAGATAAATTTATAGATATAAAATTATTATAACTATTATTTTAATATATAGAATTATATTTAAAATATTAATATTAAGAAATTAATATAAGACTTTATTTAAAAGTTTAATAATAAGTAAATTACTACTAATAAGCTAGTTAAAGTATTACGCTAAAACTCTTTTTAGAAGAGTCGAGGCGCGTCGTTAGGTAGCTTAGGCTTTCTAGGGGCCGATATAGTAGTAGATAGGGGAGGTACGTACGATAGTAGGGTAGAAATTAATTAATAAGTTAACTACGAGGGTCCTAACTACGATAAATAAGTATAGTCTATATATATTAAGTAATCGGTACGATTAGTAGTAATTAGTAATATTTACCTACTAATTAGTACTAATTAGTAGTTCGAGCTTTACTAAGCGAGTACGCGGTAGTCTAGTATATTAGTATCGGTAGATATTCTACCGAGTTAGGCCCCGAGTTAGTTACGTAGGCGGTAAATAGTCGTAAGGTTTTATTATCCGCCTTTCTAGGCGACTATACCGTAATACTATCCCCCCTCTAGGTAACCTTCGGCCCGAAGGTCGAGTATAAAGGTAGTAGAGCTCCCTTCTTAGTTTTCTTAAGATTATTTTCTTGCCGTTATATCTAGTTCCGCTCGTTAATACGCGCTTCTCGCCCGTATTCTTCGTAACGGTACTAACGCTTCTAGACGTTATTCTTTTTATATAGAGAGACCTTATCTTCGTTATCTTATATCGCCGGATTCTAAGAGGTATTACGAGTATACTAAGCGAGGTTATCTTTATTTCTTTCCTTCTAATATAGCTTCCCCTATTAAATTTCGTCGTATAGATTAATAACGGGACCGGGTACGGGCTTAGATTAAGTAGACCTAGCGCGAGATCGAAAGGGATAAGGCCGAGATTTAGCGGTTATAAGAGGAGGCTTAACGTTTAGTTCGTCGTATCGCTACTTCCTAGTCTAAGATAATCCGCCTATTATGGATACTTTCCTCCCTAGATTCCCGGAGTTAGAAGTTATTTAAGCGGGAGTTAGCGGCTATTAAGGCTAAGAAGACGTAGAAGGCGTAGGCGGCTTAGAGGTTCTTATTATCTAGTTTAGGCGGTAGTAACGTAGCGGGTTCTAACGGGCTAGTTCCTCGAGAGGTACTAGTAGACTAGTTTTAGGTATTCTTAACGCCTCCTCCGAGGTTCGCGTTATAAGAGGATGCTCTAGGTTTAGGCGGTTAGGATTTCGTCGGTAGTATTTATAGATAAGTTCCTCGTAGTTAAGGTAAGAGATTAGTTCCTATAAGGGTTTCTACGGGTTCTCGGCGGAATCTGTTTCTTCCTATTTAATAAGGTACTTAAATTAACCGTTAATCTAGTCTCTATCTAGGATTTTCTCTATATTCTATTCTTTATCGGTATTATCGGGGTATATTTTAAGTTCCGGGTTAGATTCGGCGTTACTATATACGGGTTTAAGTAAAGAGATATAGAAAACTAGATATATATCTACTTATTCTAGTAATTTAAGTTTAAAGGAAATAGGTAAAAGTTTTTTCTTAATTTAGTAGGGTCCGATTTTCTTATAGTCTAATTTATCGTTCGATCGTATTATTTTAATATTTTTTCTAAGAAGCTAGACTTTATCCCCCTTCTTTAGGGGCGGCGACGCTTAGCGCCGTCTATCGTAGTATATAGCTATTCGGTATACGGTAAATTTAATATCTCGGGCTAGTTTCTAATATAGTTTGCGTAACTAGTCTACTCTAAGTATAGCTTTTTAGACGAGTACTTCGTAGATCTAAGGTTCTTCGAAGGCGGTAGAGTTAAATTCGTAGTTAGCGTAGAAAGGCGTAGTTTATATAGCTTCCGTTAATATACTATTATACGCGTATTAGGCTAATAGTAGGAGTTCGACCTAGTTATTTTACCTATAGTTTAGATAGAATCTTAAGTACTATTCTAGTATCTAGTTAGTTCGTTCTGTTTATCTATTAGTTTACGGGTATACCGTTATTAATATCTTATATTTAGTTTCTAACTTATAGACTAAGGTTTACTAGAACTTAGCTCTAAATCGTAGGTTCTAGTCCGTAATTAGTTCCTTAGGTATCCCGTAGTAGGCGAAGATATATCTAAGGAAGAGGTAGGCGTAGCCCTCCGCTCCGATTTTCTTATTATAAGGGATAAAGTATACCTATTTTATTAGACGGTCGATAATAACTAGAATAGCGTTATATCGTACTTTAGTTACGGGGTCTATTAAGACTAGTAGATCGGTAATAAAGTCTATTATAACCAATTTCTAGGGTTTAGTTAGTATTATAATAAGCTATAGTTATCCGTATAATATATATCGCGCTATCTTATTCTTTACGCATTCGTTATATTTCTAGATGACTTTCTCTACTATTTTTCTTATTTAGGGAAAGTAGAAGTATCTTATAAGCCGTTCTAAGGTTCTTATTATTCCTAGATATTTATAGACTACGGATTCGTAGTATTCCTTTATTAGCCGTTTACGTAGAGGTATAGGTACGTAGATCTTTCCGCGGAATAGTATATTACCTCTATAGTCTTAGACTAGGTCGGGGTCGTTATATTCGGGGGTGCCTATTCGTTAAAGTAGTTCTTAGAATAGCGGATTATTATTATATTTTCCTTAGATAATTTATTCTTAAGTAGCGGTATCGTCTTCTTCTCTATTTACTACTTCCTCCGCGGTTTCTTTAGGTATTAGTATAAGTTCCTTATTCTCGGGTTCCTATCTAGGTATTAGGCTTCTTAGCGGCTCGCCGTTATCGATAGGATTTCCTAGTCTTATAATAGGTACTAGTATCCGTTCCTTCTAGAGTAGGTTAGATTTCTTAATAATTTAGAGGCGGTTAGAGCCTAACGTACCGTCGTCGTTTTATTATAGTACCGCTAGTAATAGTTCCGGTTTTCCTTCTATATAGTCGGCTCTACGGCTAAGCGCGTCGGCCTTACCGTTTTCTTCTCTCTTACGGTAGTAGATCTTAAAGTAGAAGAGAGCTAGTTATTCTACCTATTATATTTATCTTCTATTTAGTACCTTAGTAGTTATAAAGTATCCTAGGTTCTTATAATCCGAGTATACCGTAATTTTATAGTTAGCCCCCTTAAGATAGTATCGCTATTCTTTAAACGCTATAACGATCGTAAGTAGTTCTTTATCGTATATCTTATAATTAAGCTCGGCGGGTAATATTTTATAAGAGTAATACGTAATAGAGTATAACCTTCCCTCGTCGTCTAGCTAGCTAAGGATAGCGCTAATAGTATAGTTAGATACGTTAGTTTCGAGATAGAGTAGCTTATTAGAATCGAATATAAGGAGTACCGGCGCTTCTATAAAGGCCCTTTTAAGTTAATTAAACGCCTCTTATTAGGGTACTTCCTAGGTAAAAGGGGTATTCTTTCGGGTAAGTCGGATTAGGGGTTCGGCTACGTATAAGTATCGTTTAATAAATCGTCGGTAGAAGTTAGTAAACTCTAAAAAGACTTATACTTCTTTAACGTCCCTTAGTTCTAGCTACTTTAGAATATCTTCTACCTTCTTTAGGTCTATAACTACTTTCCCTAGTTCGATAATAAAATCTAGGAATTCTACTCTTTAGGTATAGAAGGTATATTTTTCTAGTTTAACGGAGAGATTATATTTAAGTAGCTTCTAGAGGACTTTAGCTATATATTCTTTATATTCCTTAAGGGTTTCGAAGTATATTAGAATATCGTCGAGGTAGGCTATATAGAATCGGTCTAGATATTCTCGTAGAACGTAGTTAACGAGGGCTTAGAATATAGTAGAGGCGTTAGTAAGTCTAAAAGATATTACTAAGTACTCGTATAAACCGTATCGAGTTCTAAATACGGTTTTCTATTTATATCCTTCCTTAATCTAAATAAGATAGTACCTATCCCGTAGGTCTAGCTTAGTAAAGAATCGCGCTCCGGAGAGGCGATCCCTTAGTTCGTCGATACGGGATAGAAGGTAGCGGTCTTTAATAGTTATATCGTTTAGGAATCTATAATCTATATAGAGGCGTAATTTACCTCCGGGCTTCGATACGAAGAGAACGGGGAATCCTACTAAGGATTAAAAGGGTCGGATATATCCTTTTTTTAGTAATAAGTCTAAGTATTCCCTTATTACTTATAATTCCTTTTCCGATATTAGATATAAGGGTCTAAATCGGGGTTCGGCGCCTAGTTTTAAGTTGATCTTATAGTCCTATAGTCTATATTTCGGTAGTACGTCTTTAATTTTTTCTCTAAAAATTTCCTTAAACTAGTAGTATTCCTTAAGAACGCTATTAAGGTATTATTTATATATTCTAGTAGGGTCGTCTCCTCCTATAGATATTAGGTAGTCTAGTTTTTCTCGTCTAGTAGTACTAATCTATCGGGTTCTTTCTTTATTTATAGTAGTAGGGCGATACTATATTATTCCGATTATCTACCCCTTCTTTCGGGTCCTTTCTAGCGCTACTTTCGAAATTAGGCTTACGTAGGTAATCGGTTCGGCTATAGTACGTAGTTTCTATTCTAGTTTTTAATTTCGTTCTCTAGGTTTAAGGGCGATTCCTCTATTATTCTAATCGTACTATACTTTCTATTTCTTCTACTAGGGGATACTAAGAATAATATCGTACTTAAGAATCTTAGTAACGTCTAGATAGATACGTTCTCTATAGTTTTTATATTCGAGAGTTAGTTTCGAGGTTTCGATAATTACCTTTCTATCTCTAAAGAAGCTAGGAGATCTATTAATAGTTCTTAGCTAATATAGTTAGTCCTTTTCTCGGGGTTTAAGATTAGCTTTTTCCGCGAATTAGTTTAAGATATAATTCCCTTAGAATACGGAGTCGATAAGGGTAAGCGCTCGGCGTCTATTAATTTTTATTATAATAACCTAGTAGTTCCTATATTCTATAGAATCCCCCTCGCTTTCTAGTAGGTATCCTATAGTTTTTCCGGTCGATACTACTATAGTTCTATAGAATAGGGGCCTCGCCTACTATAGCTCTAGTTTAGTAGACGTTTCTAGTTTTTTTAGGTAGTATCCGCTAATATTCTTAGCTTTCTAGTAAATAGAGTAGGCCTCGATACTATAAGTAGACTAGTAGAGGATATCGTAGTTAGGGGTCTTAGGCCGTCCTTTAGTAGCTAAGATGGTTTTTCTATCGTTAGTCCGCTAGTTACTATTACGCCGAGACTCTTTCTAGGAGAGTCGAGACGCGTCGTTAGATAGCTTAGGCTTTCTAGGGGCCGATACGGTAGTAGGTAGGGGAGGTTTATATAATAGTAGGATAGGAATCGATTAATAAGTTAACTACGAGGGTCCTAACTATAATAAAGGAGTGTAGTCTATATATATAGAGTAATCGATACGATTAGTAGTAATCTATAATATTAACCTACTAATTAGTATTAATTAGTAGTCCGAGCTTTACTAAGCGAGTATACGGTAGTCTAGTATATTAGTGTCGGTAGGTATTCTACCGAGCTAGGCCCCGAATTAGTTACGTAGGCGGTAAGTAGTCGTAGGGTTTCGTTATCCGCCTTTCTAGGCGGCTATACCGTAATACTATCCCCCCTCTAGATAACCTTCGGCCCGAAGGTTAAATATAAAGGTAGTTAAGCTTCCTTTTTAGTTTCCTTAAGATTATTTCTCTACCGTTATATCTAGTTCCGCTCGTCGATACGCGCTTCTCGCCCGTATCCTTCGTAACGGTACTAACGCTTCTAGACGTTATTCTTTTTATATAGAGAGACCTTATCTTCGTTATCTTATATCGCCGGATTCTAAGAGGTATTACGAGTATACTAAGCGAGGCTATCTTTACTTCTTTCCTTTTAATATGGCTTTCCCTATTAAGTTTCGTCGTATAGATTAATAACGGGACTGGATACGGGCTTAGATTAAGTAGACTTAGCGCGAGATTAAAAGGGATAAGGCCGAGATTTAGCGGTTATAAGAGGAGGCTTAACGTTTAGTTTGTTATACCGCTACTTCTCGGTCTAAGGTAATCCGCCTATTACGGATACTTTCCTTCTTAGATTCCTAGAGTTAGAAGTTATTTAAGCGGGAATTAGCGGCTATTAAGGCTAAGGAGGCGTAGGAGGCGCGGGCGGCTTAGGGGTCCTTATTATCTAGTTTAGGCGGTGGTAACGTAGCGGGTTTCAACGAGCTAGTTTCTTAAGAGGTACTAGTAGACTAGTTTTAGGTATCCTTAACGCCTCCTCCGGGGTTTACGTTATAGGAGGATACTCTAGGTTTAAGCGGTTAGGGTTTCGTCGGTAGTATTTATAGATGAGTTCCTCGTAGTTAAGGTAAGAGATTAGTTCCTATAAGGGTTTCTACGGGTTTCCGGCGGAATCCGCTCCTTCCTATTTAATAAGGTACTTAAATTAACCGTTAATCTAGTCTCTATCTAAGATTTTCTCTACGTTCTATTCTTTATCGGCGTTATCGGGGTATATTTTAAGTTTTAGGTTAGATTCGGCGTTACTATATACGGGTTTAAGTAAAGAGATATAGAAAACTAGGTATATATCTACTTATTCTAGTAATCTAAGTTTAAAGGAAATAGGTAAAAGTTTTTTCTTAATTTAGTAGGGTCCGATTTTCTTATAGTCTAATTTATCGTTTAATCGTATTATTTTAATATTTTTTCTAAGAAGCTAGACTTTATCCCCCTTTTTTAGGGGCGGCGACGCCTAGCGCCGTCTGTTATAGTATATAGCTATTCGATATACGGTAAATTTAATATCTCGGGCTAGTTTCTAGTATAGTTTACGTAGCTAGTCTACTCTAAGTATAGCTTTTTAGGCGAGTACTTCGTAGATCTAGGGTTCTCCGAAGATAGTAGGGTCGAATCCGTAGTTAGCGTAGAAGGGCGTAGTTTATATAGCTTTCGTTAATATACTATTATACGCGTATTAGGCTAATAGTAGGAGTTCGACCTAGTTATTTTACCTATAATTTAGGTAGAATCTTAGATACTATTCTAGCGTTTAGTTAGTTCGTTCCGTTTATCTATCGGTTTACGGGTATACTATTATTAATATCTTATATTTAGTTCCTAATTTATAGACTAAGGTTTACTAGAACTTAGCTCTAAATCGTAGATCTCGGTCCGTAATTAGTTCCTTAGGTATCCCGTAGTAGGCGAAGATATATCTAAGGAAGAGGTAGGCGTAGCCTTCTACTCCGATTTTTTTATTATAAGGGATAAAGTATGCCTATTTTATTAGACGGTCGATAATAACTAGAATAGCGTTATATCGTACTTTAGTTACGGGGTCTACTAAATTTAGTAGGTCGGTAATAAAATCTATTATAATCGATTTCTAGGGTTTAGTTAGTATTATAATAAGCTATAGCTATCCGTATAGTATATATCGTACTACCTTATTTTTTACGTATTCGTTATATTCCTAGATGACTTTCTCTACTACTTTTCTTATTCGGGGAAAGTAGAAGTATCTTATAAGCCGTTCTAAGGTTCTTATTATTTCTAGATGTCCGTAAACTACGGACTTGTAGTATTCCTTTATTAGTCGTTTGCGTAGAGGTGTAGGTACGTAGATTTTTCCACGGAATAGTATATTGCCTCTATAGTCTTAGACTAGGTCGGGGTCGTTATATTCGGGGGTGCCTATTCGTTAAAGTAGTTCTTAGGATAGCGGATTATTATTATATTTTCCTTAGATAATTTATTCCTAAGTAGCGGTGTTATCTTCTTCCTCGTTTTCTACCTCTTTCGTAGTTCCTCTAAGTATTAGTATAGGTTCCTCGTTCTACGGTTCCTCTTCGTCCTTCGGCTTCTATTCTAGTATTAGGTTTCGTAGAGGTTCGTTATCGTCGATAGGGCTCCCTAGCCTTATAATAGGTACTAGTATTCGTTCTTTCTAGGGTACGTCGAATTCTTTAATAATTCGGGGGCGGTTAGGGCCTAACGTGCTATCGTCGTTTTATCGTAGTACTACTAGTAATAGTTCTAGCTTTCCTTCTACGTAGTCGGCTCTACGACTAAGTACGTTAGCCTTACCGTTTTTACTTTCCTTACGGTAGTAAATCTTAAAGTAGAAGGGGGCGAGTTATTCTGCCTATTATACTTATCTTCTACTTAGTATCTTAGTAGTTATAAAGTATCCTAGGTTTTTATAGTCCGAGTATACTATAATTTTATAGTTAGCTCTCTTAAGATAGTATCGCTATTTCTTAAACGCTATAACGATTGTAAGTAGTTCTTTATCGTATATTTCGTAATTAAGTTCGGCGGGTAATATTTTACGAGAGTAATACGTAATAGGGTGTAATCTTTCCTTATCGTCTAGCTAGCTAAAGGTGGCGCCAATAGCGTAGTTGGATACGTCGGTTTCGAGGTAGAGTAGTTTATCGGGATCGAATATAATTAATACCGGTACTTCTACGAAGGCCCTTTTAAGTTAATTAAACGCCTCTTACTAGGGTTCTTTCTAGGCGAAGGGGGTATCCTTTCGGGTAAGTCGGATTAAGGGTTCGGCTATATATAAGTATCGTTCGATAAATCGTCGGTAGAAGTTAGTAAATCCTAGGAAGGCTTATACTTCTTTAACGTTTCTTAGTTCTAGCTACTTTAGGATATCTTCTACCTTCTTTAGGTCTATAACTACTTTTCCTAGTTCGATAATAAAGCCTAGGAATTCTACCCTTTAGGTATAGAAGGTGCATTTTTCTAGTTTAACGGAGAGGTTATATTTGAGTAGTTTCTAGAGGACTTTAGATATATATTCCTTATATTCCTTAAGGGTTTCTAAGTATATTAGAATATTATCGAGGTAGGCTATATAGAATCGGTCTAGATATTCCCGTAGGACGTAGTTAATAAGGGCTTAGAATATAGTAGGGGCGTTAGTAAGTTCGAAAGGTATTACTAAGTACTCGTATAGATCGTATCGAGTTCTAAATATAGTTTTCTATTTATATCCTTTCTTAATTCGGATAAGGTAGTACCTATCCCGTAGGTCTAACTTAGTAAAGAATTATACTCCGGAGAGGCGATTCCTTAGTTCGTTAATACGGGGTAGAGGGTAGCGGTCTTTAATAGTTATATCGTTTAGGGATCTATAATCTATATAGAGGCGTAACTTACCTCCGGGCTTTAGTACGAAGAGGACGGGGAATCCTACTAAGGATTAGGAGGGTCGGATATATCCCTTCTTTAGTAATAAGTCTAAGTGTTCCCTTATTACTTATAACTTCTTTTCCGATATTAGATATAAGGGTCTAAATCGGGGTTCGGTGCCTAGTTTTAAGTTAATCTTATGGTCCTATAGTCTATATTCCGGTAGTACGTCTTTAATCTTTTCTCTAAAAATCTTCTTAAACCGGTAGTATTCCTTAGAAACGCTATTAAGGTATTATTCGTGTATCCTAGTAGGGTTATCTCCTCCTACGAGTGTCGGGTAGTCTGGTTTTTCTCGTCTAGTAGTACTAATCTATCGGGTTCTTTCTTTATTTATAGTAGTAGGGCGATACTATATTATTCCGATTGTCTACCTCTTCTTTCGGGTCCTTTCTAGCGTAGCTTTCGAAATTAGGCTTACGTAGGTAATCGGTTCGGCTATAGTACGTAGTTTCTATTCTAGTTCTTAGTTTCGTTCTCTAGACTTAAGGGTAATTCCTCTATTATTCTAATCGTATTATACTTTCTATTTCTTCTACTAAGGGATACTAAGAATAATATCGTACTTAGGGATCTTAGTAACGTCTAGATAGATACGTTCTCTATAGTTTTTATATTCGAGGGTTAGTTTTAGGGTTTCGATAATTACCTTTCTATCTCTAAAGGAGCTAGGAGATCTATTAATAGTTCTTAGCTAATATAGTTAGTCCTTTTCTCTAGGTTTAAGGTTGGCTTTTTCTACGAATCGGTTTAATATATAATTCCCTTAGGATACGGAGTCGATAAGGGTAAGCGCTCGGCGTCTATTAATTTTTATTACGATAACCTAGTGGTTCCCGTATTCTATAGAGTCCCCCTCGCTTTCTAGTAGATATCCTACGGTTTTTCCGGTCGATACTACTATAGTTCTATAGGGTAGAGACCTCGCCTACTATAGCTCTAGTTTAGTAGGCGTTTCTAGTTTTTTAGATAGTACCCGCTAATATTCTTAGCTTCCTAGTAAATAGAGTAGGCCTTAATACTATAAGTAGACTAGTAGAGGGTATCGTAATTAGGGGTCTTAGGCCGTCCTTTAGTAGCCGAGGTGTTTTTCTTATCGTTAGTTCGCTAGTTACTAGTTCGTTTATTTAGGTAGTTCCTACTAATATATCTATACTTTCTATAGTAAAAGTAAAGGCTCTTTTCGCGTCGTCGCTATTCTTCCTCCGGTACTAGCCGAGGGTTTTGTCGTTAGTTAGTATCTAAGTCTATAGGGTCCTCTAGAAGTATATTATTTCGGGGTTACGAGATATTAGCCGAATATCGGGTTTAGCCTATTTCTTATCTAAAGTTAAATAGTTATTAGTCGACTTAGATAGCCGTGTTAATAGTCTCGCTAAGGTCTCTAGGCAATCTAGTACGGGCGAATTCGGCCTTTATATTATACTTTAGCTCTTTATAAAAGATATATTTAAGGGATTAGTCGTTTTAATTAAGGTATAAGGCGAGTATACGGAATTCCGTAACGTATTCCGAGACTAATCGAGTTTATCGGAGGTCTTAAATTCGAAGAGCGGCCTCTTACTCCTCGTTTTTACTACTAAAGGCTTGTTTAATTACGTCGGCGAAGCGATTATAGTTAGCGAATAGGCTACTAGTTTCCGTACGTAGGATAGTCGAGCGGAAATCCTTTTAATAGGGTTCGAACTATCGTACTACGTTACCTCGGAGGTAGGTTCCTATAAAGCGGACTCTTTCCTCGTCGTTCTTAAATAATATTTTATAGAACTCGAAGTAGTTCTCTAACTAGGCTAGGAAATTATTAAGCTTACGCCGGTCTCCCTCGTAGGTATCGGAGGTCTTAATCTTTAGCTTAGTATCGTATTAGGTCGGTTCTAGTATTACGGGGATGGCTAGAGTAGAAGGTCGTATAGTACGGTTAACGATAAAGGCTTATCCTCGAATAAAGTACTCTAGAAGGACTTAACCGTAGTCGTCGCTAGCGTCCTCCGGTACTCTAGGTCCGTTAATTACTCGACTTAAGGAGGCTATACCCGAGGAATAGGCTTCCGAAATAAGTAGTCTTATATTAAGGGCTAGGTTTCTAGAAATTAAGGAACGGATTAACTAAAGCTAATCCTCCTCCGTTAAAAGGTTATTCCTAATTTTAGTCTAGGATATTATAGTTAGTAGTTTTTAGGGTAGAGTTACCTCCGGTACCTATAAAAAGGTAGTTAAAGTATTACGCCGGGACTCTTTCTAGGGGAGTCGAGACGCGTCGTTAGGTAGCTTAGACTTTCTAGGGGCCGATACGGTAGTAGGTAGGGGAGGTTTATATAATAGTAGGATAGGAATCGATTAATAAGTTAACTACGAGGGTCCTAACTACGATAAAGAAGTATAGTCTATATATATAGAGTAATTAATACGATTAGTAGTAATCTATAATATTAACCTACTAATTAGTACTAATTAGTAGTTCGAGCTTTACTAAGCGAGTATACGGTAGTCTAGTATATTAGTGTTAGTAAGTATTCTACTAAGCTAGGCCCCGAATTAGTTACGTAGGCGGTAAGTAGTTATAGGGTTTCGTTATCCGCCTTTCTAGGCGGCTATACTATAATAGTTACTAGTTCGTTTATCTAGGTAATTCCTACTAATATATCCGTGCTTTCCGTAGTAGAAGTAAAGACTTCTTTCGCGTTATCGCTATTCTTCCTCCGGTACTAGCCGAGGATTCCGTCGTTAGTTAGTATCTAAGTCTATAGAGTCCCCTAGAAGTAGGTTATTTTAGAGTTACGAGGTATTAGCTAAGTATCGGATTTAGCCTATCTCTTATCTAAAATTAAATAGTTGTTAGTCGACTCGAATAGCCGTATCGATAGTCTTACTAAGGTTCTTAGGTAATCTAGTACGAGCGAATTCGGCCTTTATATTATACTTTAGACCTTTATAGAAGATATATTTAAGAGATTAGTCGTTCTAGTTAAGGAAGGAGGCGAGTATACGGAATTCCGTAATATATTCCGAGACTAATCGGGTTTATCGGAGGTCCTAAATTCGAAGGGCGGCCTTCTACTCCTCGTTCTTACTACTAAAGGCTTATCTAATTACGTTAGTAAAGCGATTATAGTTAGTAAATAGGCTACTAGTTTCCGTACGTAGAATAGCCGAGCGGAAATCCTTTTAATAGGGTTCGAACTATCGTACTACGTTACCTCGGAGATAGGTTCCTATAAAGCGGACCCTTTCTTCGTCGTCCTTAAATAATACTTTATAGAATTCGAAGTAATTCTCTAGTTAGGCTAGAAAGTCGTTAAGCTTACGCCGATCTCTATTATAGGTGTCGGGGGTCTTAATCTTTAGTTTAGTATTATAGGGGGTCGATTCTAATATCGCGGGGGTAGCTAGGGTAGAAGGCCGTATAGTACGGTTAATAGTAAAGGCTTATCCTTAAATAAAGTACTCTAGAAGAACTTAGCCGTAGTTATTACTAGCGTTCTCTAGTACTCTAGGTTCGTTAATTACTCGGCTTAAGAAGGCTATACCCGAGGAATAGACTTTCGAAATAAGTAGTCTTATATTAAGGGCTAGGTTTCTAGGAATTAAGGGACGGATTAACTAAAGCTAATCCTCCTCCGTCGGAAGGTTATTTCTAATTTCAGTCTAGGATATTATAGTTAGTAGTTTTTAGGGTAGGATTACCTCCGGTACTTATAAAAAGGTGGTTAAAGTATTACGCCGGGACTCTTTCTAAGAGAGTCGAGACGCGTCGTTAGGTAGCTTAGGCTTTCTAGGGGCCGATATAGTAGTAGGTAGGAGAGGTACGTACAATAGTAGGATAGGAATTAATTAATAAGTTAACTACGAGGGTCCTAACTACGATAAATAAGTATAGTCTATATATATTAAGTAATCGGTACGATTAGTAGTAATTAGTAATATTTACCTACTAATTAGTACTAATTAGTAGTCCGAGCTTTACTAAGCGAGTACGCGGTAGTCTAGTATATTAGTATCGGTAGGTATTTTACCGAGTTAGGCCCCGAGTTAGTTACGTAGGCGGTAAATAGTTATAAGGTTTTATTATCCGCCTTTCTAGGCGACTATACCGTAATATAAAGATAAACTATTATATATTACTTAGTTAGAAATATTTTTTAAAATAGTCTAGTTTACTTACTATTTATATATAGCTAAAAAAGACGATAAATTTAATAACTATAAACTTTAAAAAGAAATTATAGTATTAAAGAGAGTCTTTAAATTAGAGATAAAATTATATAAGAAAAATTATAGTAGTAATAAAAGAAAGTATCTAAATTATTTTAATTTAGAAGTTATTATATTAGAATTTAAACGTACTTAAAGCTTAAAGCTCTATTTATAATATTAATAAAGCTTATTTATATTACTATATAATTAATACTCTTTAATTTAATATAATATATATTTATAATCTTTATTATAAATATAATAAGTATAATATAGAACTTTACTATTAAGTATTAAAATATACTAATTATAATTATCTAAAAGAATAAAATATTAATAATTTCTATATATTATTAAAAAAAATAGGCGGAGTTTATATAAATATAGATAATATTACTTTTAAAAATTTAAAAAGAATTTTTTTTCTCGCTACTAGTATATATATTTAATTATTTAATTAATAATATCTAGCGTTATAGTTTAATCTCTTTAAAATATTTCTCTAACTTTTATATTATTAAGACTATATAACTATATAAAAGAATAAAAAAGAATATAAGTATAAATATTTTATATAGCTAGTATATTATCTTTAAATAAATATAAGATTTATAATATTTAATTATAAAATAATAGACTAAGTTATAGACTAAAACTATAAAAATAATATAAATAATTTTATAATTAGATAAAGTTAGCGTTTAATTTACTAGAATATTTAATTTAAATAAGAAATAAACCTATTACTTTTATTTTAGTAGTTAGTTATAATTAATAGTATACTAAAAGATAAAATATAATAAAATTATATAAGCTATAATAGTAAAGTAAGTTAAAAGAATAATATTAAATTAATAAAATATAAATCTATTAATAGAGTTCTCTTTTATTATTATTTATTCTATTAGAAGATCTATAATATATTATATTAAAAGAATCTATAAGGTAAATCTAATTTAAAAAATTTATATTTTTTTATATTATCGTCTTATAGAGTATATAATTAATTTATAACTTTAAAATTAATAACTATAGCTTAACTTAAAGTTAATAAGTAATAAATATTTAGAATATAAATATTATAGCTATATTATAAAAATAAGCTTAAATTAAATTTTAATTAGACTAAAATAATTATTATATTTTATATAGCTTTTAATATATTTATATACTAATATATAGTCTAGTTTTCTAATTTATAAAGATTTATATTTTTTATATATTATATATAATATATATAAGAATATAAGAGCTTCTAGTTAACTTAATTTTAGATTATAAACTATTAGATTTTAAATTTAATTATATACTACTTTTTATTAAAAGTTTTTTTATATCTAATATTATTTTAATAAATATATAGATAGCCTATACGTATTAGAAAGTTAAAGCTATTATTTAGAGAAAGGCGTCTTCTATTAGTCTATTTATATCGATATTAAGACTCTATTATAATCTTATAATATAAAATATAGTCTTTTCTTACTATTTTAACTACTTTATCTATCTTCTTTTTCTTCTATAACTATTATATCGCTATAACCTTAAATACTTTTATACTACTAAGGCTAGCTATTAAGATATTTTTCTATATTTCTAATCTTTTTAGATTATTATAACGCTTAATTCTTATCTAGCGCCTTACTATATAGTTTAATAGTTCGTTTCTTCTAAGCCTTTATATGCTTAATATTATTTTATTTTTTCTTAGCTAACGCTTTCTCGCTCTTAGCTTCTATATAGACCTACTAAGTTAGAAATAGTAAGCCGTAATTCTATTTTATATCTACTATTATATCTCGTTTAATAAACCGTCGGATAGATACTATAAGCCCTTATTATATAGTAAAAATCATCTTAAAGATTACTTCGGACTATATAATATAATAGTAAGTTAATATCTATTAGCTTTAGACCGCTCTATTACTTTCTTTTAATCGTTATAGTTATATTAATATTACTACGAATACTTCTTAGCTTCTAAACCGCTTATAGTATAAATATTTACTATTCTTAGTATTATAGTATTTCTAAATTAATAATAGTTCTTCTTTAGCCTCTTAGAATCTTCTTCTCTATAGTACCTTATATAGAAAACGGCCGCGATAGTCCGACTATCGTATACGCTAAAGTTATTAGAACTCTTATTATAATTTAAGTAGCTATTTCCTTTAATTATAGCCGTATTTAAGAGATATACTAATAGGAAAATTATAAGAAGTTCTAGAGTAAACGTCTATACTAGTAATTTTTAGCTAGCTAACGTATAAAATTATATCCTCTAGCCTAATTACGAATTAAAGATATATAAGTAAGTCGCGCTATTAGTTTCTCTATTACTATTAATAGTATATTTAAGCGTAATATTATAAGAATATTATATCTTTAAATACTATATTTAATACTCGGCTTTAGCTTTTATTATAACGTTATATTTTCTTTAATAAATAATAATAGTTATAGCGTAGAATTATAGCGTTAGTTTCTTAGATTTCTTACGTAGTATCTTAGTAGATAGCTAACCTAGATATCTAACGCGGTACGAATATAATTATATTAGAAGAGTAATTCTTTACGGCTATCTAATTAGAAGGAAAAGTAAGCGATAATAGTAAAATTTAGATTTAATAGCTTAGTAGCTTATAGAACTAAGCTATATTTACTAGCTACTATATTATTTATATAGCTTCTATTTATTTATTTATTTATTTATTCGTTTAACGTTCTTATATAAGCTAAGCTTATAAAAGACGGCTAGTCTACTAACGTATCTAGTCTAATATTTTAACTAGGATTTTTATAAGAACTCCGAATATAGGACTCTCTATTACTTATATACGAGGAGCTATTAGCTTCTATACGAAGTCCTAGCGCGGTCTATACGGGTTACGTAACCTCGCTTACCGCTCGCCTATATATAAGTCCCGCCTAATAAGCCTCTCGAATTCCCTAAGAATTCGTCTATTATCTAATAGAGACCCTCTTATACTATCCTTAAACTCCCTATTTATATCTAGTCCTTATATTCGAATTCTTCTCCTTAAATAGCCGGTTTAAGATAGTCGATACGCGCTCCTCCTCGTACCCGAGAAGTAGCGTATCCCTTACGAATACCTTACGTATAGCGGGCGAGAATCCTACGGATAGTACCCCCTCTAGTATCCTTACTCTTAGAGTAGATCTAATAACCGAAAGTAACGTAGAGAGGGCTACTAATAAACCTCTAAGTTATAAAGAACGTATCGAATAACTATAAGCTAAACTAGATAGGCTCTTTAATATAAACCTAGGCGTTACTATAGAAGAAATTTAATAGTTAAACTAAATAATCGACGCTTTATAGAACCGTATTATACTTATACGCCGTAAGCTACCTAAACCCGATACGTAGGTAACTCGTACCTCCGGCGTATTTAAAGCGATACGTACTTTTAATAAGATATACGAGCGTCTATAGAAATACTAAATACCTACCTTAGAGACGGTAATATAGTCTACCTTCGAGGCTTAGAATTATAAGGTCTAAAATATCTTCGCCCTTATATATATAAGTAATTATAACTATATAGAGCGAACCCGTTAGGCCCTCTATAGTCTTAAAAAGTATACTAACTTTACTAACTCCGTATACTAGCGGTTAAAGAATAGTAAAAAGGGCGACCTTCTATATAATAAGTTTATTCGTATTATTTAGAATATTATTAAAGACCCTACTATACGTAGGTTCGATAATACTCTAAACTTCTAGAGAGCGATAATACGCTCTAGTACTAAGTACTAGGCGCTTCGTACGCGACTTAAAAGTCTAATAAAGTAGCTTTCGTACGAGATTCTTAATAAAGTACTTCTAATAGACTTCTACTACTTACGTCTTCCGGACGCCTACTATAAGAAGCTCCTTTAGAGCAACTACTTATATAATATAACGACGCTTAAGGACTTCTATAAAGTTATCTTACGTCTTAAGTCTATTATAGACCTCTAGGCTCTCGTAAGAGACGCTAATAGTCCGCCTAAGAAGGACTACTCGACTCGTAAGCGCGCCTATAGTAATATAGCTTCGAGTAAGTCTAACTAAAGTAGTAGGTTCGCTTCCTAGAACCGCGGTAAGTATCGGTCGAAAGGTTCTACTCAAAGCGCTAGCTCTATAGAGTCTAAGCGCGCCCCTATTATAGGCTTCTCGTATAAGGGACGTACCTATTTCTATAGAGGAGGAGACTTCTATAAAAAAAGTAACTAGCGAGTTAACGCTACTAGAAAGAACGGCGATACGAGAAAAGAAAGGCTCTAGTAGCCGCTCTAGACTAGCTACCGCTAGAACCGTATAATAACGGCTTCGACTTAAGAATCGTTACTAATATTCTCGTATACTTATCTAACGGGGTATATATTCTAAAGGCCTTACTAGATACGGGTTCTATAATAAATCTAATAGCCTAATATACCGTTTAAAGAATATAAGTACTCCTCTTAAATCTAACTCTTAAGCTTAACATAAGCGCGGTAAATAATACCCCGGTTACTATATATAACTACTACCGACTTTCGATAACAGTTATCGATAGTATCGGTAAGTAGCGTACGACTAAAGCGCTACCCTTCTAGAGCGCTAATATTATCGGCTTCGATACTATTCTAGATATAAACTAGTTTAGAAATATAGGGCCGTTATTTAACTTCTTAACCGGTATCTTTACTTAGTCTAATAACTCTTTTCGGTATATCTATCTATAGACGCCTAAAGACTTCCTCGCTAACTTTAAAGAAGGCGAGAAAGTATATTACCTCTATTAGAAACTAATACTTACCCTAGAGGACGTTCTAAAAATATAGAGTAGAAGTAACTAGAATCTAGAGTATCTTCTAATATCTTAAGCGACGCTTACGGAGTACGCGGCCGTACGCCGCACGGCTCTCGTATACGATACGTATTCTAGTCTTAGCCCTATTAGAGTATCCCTTATAGTAGCCGCGGTAAGTACTCCTACTAAGTAGTTATCTTCGTATTACGCGGACCTTTTAGACGTCTTTTTAGACGAGTTAGCTAGCGTACTCGCCTCTAATACTAAGTATAATTACGCTATTAAATTACTAGATAGAACTTCTCCTTCGTAAATATCTATCTATAATCTATCGCCCCGCGAGCTTTAGATTCTTTAAGAGTACCTAGATAAGGCTCTTAAAAAGAACTAGATTAGGCCTAGTAAGTCCTCTACTAGCGCGTCTATTCTCTTTATCTTTAAGCCTAATAAGACTATACGGCTATATATTAATTATAGGGGCCTTAATAAGGTTACGATTAAGAATCGCTATTTCTTACTTCTTATTAGTAAACTATTAGACCGTATATCTTATACGAAAGTCTTTACTAAACTCGACCTACGTAACGCCTATTATAGAATTCGTATCTATAAGAGCGACAAGTAGAAAACTATATTTAAGACGCGCTACGACCTCTTTAAATACCTCGTTATACTCTTTAGCCTAGCTAACGTATCCGCTATCTTTTAAAGCTATATCTATTAAGCGCTAGGCAGCCTCGTAGATACTATCTACGTCGTCTATCTAGACGACATCCTTATCTACTTAAAGAACGAAGAGGAATATATATAATATATACGCGTAGTACTATAACGCCTTCGCGATTAGAACTTATACGCTAAGTTATCTAAATATACCTTCTATACTACTAGAGCTAAGTTTCTAGAATTTATCGTAACCCCCTAGAATATTACTATAGACTAGGAACGTATTAGAGCTATTTAAGAATAGCCGGAGCCTACCTTATATTAAGGCGTTTAAGTGTTTTTAGGCTTTACTAACTTCTATAGACGCTTTATATAGAACTACTCGTCTATCGCGAAGCCCCTTAATAACCTTCTACGAAAGGCTTAGCGGCCGCCGAACGTAAACGCGAAGAAGCGCCCTACGCGGAAGGACTCTACTAAGTAGTACCTCCCCTTCTAGTAGACCGACGCCGCGGCGTATACTTTTCGTACGCTTAAAGCCGCCTTTACGTAGGGGCTAGTACTTTATTACTTTAACTTCGAGCTTCCGCTAATAATAATTACGAATACGTTAGACTTCGCTATCGAAGGTATTCTACTTTAGCTCTATATATAGGAGGGTAACTAAAAGTACTAGTTGCCTATTACCTACTATAGCCGAAAGCTTACTAAGATAGAGATAAGATATAATACCTATAATAAGGAACTTCTTATAATCGTAGCCGGCTTTTAACTATAGCGATATTATCTCGTATACGCTCTCTACGCTATACGCGTACTCTATAATTATAATAATCTTAAGTACTTTATAACTATTAAAAGCCTTACGAGCTAATAGGTACGCTATACCGAAAAGCTAGCGCGATTCGACTTCGAGATTAAATATAAGCTAGGGGCTTCGAATCTAGTAGACCCTCTTAGCCAGCGGCCCGACTATATATTAGGTTTTAAGGAGGTCGAAAAGAAGGCGGTTCTAGACGCTATACTATCTACGTTATAGTAAAAACTATAGGCACGGAGGGTTATAGAAAATACCCCCGGGGCTACTACCCTAACCGCGCGAAACGTATACGAATCGTATACGAGGGATACTCGTACTAATACTAGCTAATCTAAGGGCTTATTCTCTACTCTTTCTTTACTAGAGAATACCGCCGGCGTACCCGTAGAATTTAGGGCGGCCGAGTATACCCGCGAGAACTCTATAAGTAGTATACGTATAGCGCGCGAACTTACTAGTACTAGGCTATATTCTAGCCTCGTATCCCGCTAAGTAGTAGTAGTAGCTACTATTAATAAATATTTCTAAGCGGAAGAGCCTCTAAAGACCCTTATATCGCTAATCTACGAGGCCTAGTAACTAGACGTCGGTAGTTAAGTAATACGCGTAAAGCTAGCGGAGTTCCTCGCCATAAACTACTAGTCTAAAGACCTAGATAGTCTATTATAACGTAATAGAAAGGTCTTTATTCTAAATAGTACTCTACTAAAGAATAAGATATTCTACTATAACTATAATAACCTCTTAGACGGCTATTACGGCTCTAAACGTACTACTATAGTAATCGGTTATAAGTATAAATAGCCTAATCTAATAAGAAACGTATAGATATATATTCGTAGTTACGATAAGTATTAAAGATATAAGATATAACGCTATAAGCTCTACGGCCTCCTATAGCCGCTAGAAGTAGAGACGGAGCTATAGAAGTATCTATCTCTTAACTTTATTACGGACCTACCCGAGTCTATAACTCGCGAAGAGGCTACGGCGGACTTAATCTTAGTCCTAATAGACCGAGTAATAAAGAAGGTATACTACTTTCTAGTACGTAAGACTATTAATATAAGAACTCTAGTAGACCTCCTATAAGAATACTTCTTAAAAACTATTATTCTAGACTTCCTAGTATTAGATAGAGGCACGATATTTATAAGTAAATACTAGGTAAACTTCTATTATAAACTCGGTATCTAGCGCTAGTTTAGCACCGCCTTCTACCCGTAAACTAATAGGTAGACGGAGCGTTAAAATTAAGAGATTAAATACTACCTCCGTATCTATATAAATTAGAAGTAATCTAACTAGGTATTCCTCCTACTATAGGTAGTATATATCTATAATAATACGCTACACTCTTTAACGAAGATATCGCTAAACCTACTAAGCTATATAACTAAATCTAGTACGCTAGACGACGTAAGAGGCCTATAGTAATTATATAGCCTAGAAGTTACCCCCTCTAGCTTAGAGAATATTATCTATACGCCGGCTACCGCCGCCGCGCGAGTAGATCGTATACGTCTCGTACGCGAGAATATAAAGGAAGCGATCTATTATATATAAGTACTCTAGGCGCGTTACTATAACCGCGGCCGCCTAGATAAATACTTTAATACTAGGGAAGAGGTACTACTCTTAACGAAGAATATTTGTACGAAGCGCCCTTATAAGAAGCTTAATAGCCGATTTCTAGATCTCTTTAAGATTATTAAGAAGGTTAGCACCTACGCTTATAAGCTAGAGCTCTCGCTATTAATAGCGCGTCTCTATTCTATCTTCTATATTTCGCTACTAGAGTTCTACTTCGTATATCTAGGCTTTATACTACTAGCGGTAGAGTTAATAGATAATACGTAGAAGATCGAGGCTATAGTCGATTATTACGACGACTTCTCGGGTAGAATAAAATACCTTATTAAATAGCTAGGCTAGTTAAATAAGTATAATAAATAGAAGTTCGAATCGAAACTCTCTAACTACTAGGAACTACTTAACGAATATCGTTAGAAATACCCGCGCGGGACGCGGCCCCTAGGTGCGAAACGTATACGTATACGAAGTAAAGTAGGGTATATATAAGGGCTAGCCCGTAAGAAGGGTAGGGGAAAAACTCGAGGCTAAGAATAAGATAAAGTAGGCTTTATAGCCTTATAGAATCTATAGGAGTCCGGTAGTAGATAATACTAGAAAAGTACTATACGCTACGGCTATAATCGGTATAAATATAGCTTCTATACTTAGTCTTATAAGCCTCTATTATTAATAATTATAAGTAATAATATTCGTATTAATAGAGTATATAAAACGTATACTATCTAAAGGCTAAATATATACCTCCGAATTCGACCTCGAGAAAAAGCGCTAAGACCGGTATCTATCGAAAGCTCTCGATTTCCTTAGCTAGATTCTCGAATCTTAGCTTCGTAGCTATACGCGCTACTGCGTTATCGCGTGGAAAAGAGACCTCGTTAGGCTAAATCGACTCCTTCGACCTCCGTATCCCTACTAAAATCCCAAATCGACTTAAAAAGACGTAAAAAGTTTAGAATCTACCGAAAATACCTACGCGCACCTTCGTACGAAATTATACGAGATTTAGAGCGCGTTTACGCACCTAGATTAAAGGCGAGGAAACGTTCTTTTCTTTCTTCTACCCTACTCCTTTTTCGCGGCCCGTGTATATAGAGTTTTTACCCTCCCTATACCTAAGCAAATAACTAAAAATAAGTAAAAAGCTTAACTAAACAGCCCCAAAAACGCTTCGTTACTTCTCGGGAGAAAGTAACGAAGAAAATTCCCCGCGCTCGCTAGGAATTCGTTTGTTTACGGCTTAGTTTAGACGAAACTAAAGCCGGCGATTTCTTTCTAGTCTAATTTTCTACTTCTACTATTTCTTTTCTATAGAAAGAGTATAGAAAACTAAGGATATCCGCCCCCGGATCCCCTAGATTCCCCGGACCCTCTACGCCCCTCGACTCTAATTCGACTATCGACTACGCCGGTAGTTATCGAATCTTCGAATACTACGAGATCGAGTAGTATCGAAGATATCGAGATAGAAAACGACGAAATAACACCGATACCGAGAAGGCCGAAGGTAATAGTAACGGTCGAGCCTACGCCGACTCTCGAAAAAAGACTTTCCTTCTCGCCTACCTCTACGGGCATTAACCCGTTCGAATACCGCCCCGAGAAAAGAACCCGGTATATACCGGGCTCGAAACTAAAGACCTCCGCGGAATATATCGAAGCCGCGTTCGATTGCCTTATTAAGGCGGTCGACCTCGAAGACGACCGGTCTAAGGTAAATAACCTTAGCGAACTTCTTATCGTCTTCCGCGAATATACGGTAAAAGGGAAAATCGACTTTACTAAGTCGATTCTCGTAACCGAAGTCCGTGCACTCGAAAACGTATCCCGTACGCTTTCGAATAAAACGAGGAATCTCGGAGCTTCCTCCGTAGCTACTACGGGAAAACCCCAGCCTAGCTAGCTAGTCCCGGGAAAAAAACCTACCTCCTACGCCTCGGTAGCGGTAGGTTTAGTTCTAAACGACGGTTTTATAACCGTATCGCATAAAAAACCAACGGAAAAAATAACTATAAAGCTCGTAAAGCTAACGTCTATTAAAGATAGATAAATTACCGTCTCCTACGATGGTATACGAGACTAATTTAATGGAATCCGACTCCGGTAAAAGCTAAACCTTACGTTCGCAGGAGCCGGATTCGTAAACAAACCCGTTATCTAAGGAACTTCCCTCTCTTTTAAGGGAAATATCCTAATTACGGGTACCGAAGGCTATACTAGCTAATTTCTCTTAGAAAAAGAGAATATTATTAGGAAAGTCCTTCCTAATTCTAACCCGAAACCAGTCGAGGCCTAGTATAAGGTTATTATCTACGAAATCCCTACGCGGGAAACTAAGGATATTCTAATCGACTCCTTTATTAAGGAGGAAATAGAGACCTTTAACGTAGGTCTTTCTCCTATTAGAAAGCCCTACTGGGCCACCTCTAAGGAGAAAAGAGAAAACTAATCCGCGGGATCCGTTATAGTCTCGTTTCGCACCGAAAAGGAATAGAAAAAGGCTATTAATAGCCGCCTTTTTATATACGGAATAAGCTATAAGGTAGAGAAAGCACGGGTGATTCCTAAGGGAATTTAATGCCGTAACTGCCTTAAAAACGGACACGAAACGGCTAAATATACAAGAACTCCTATATACGAAATCTATAAAAAGGAGCACCTTACGAGAGAGTATAAGTGTAAATTTATAGGCTGTAAAGCCTCTAAAGGTATACGGTGCTAGCACTACCCTAATTCGAATTAACTAACCCCCTTTATCTATAGATAAACTAAGGGTATTTTAAGTAAATTTAAATAGAAACGCTCTAGCTACGGAGAGCCTTCTTTCTAAAGCAATCGAACTTAAAATTAGCCTAATTCTTATATAAGAACTATAGCTAACAAACCCCGAAAATCCTAGAGAAAGGCGGTCGGTTAACTACCCCGCGTTCGTTTAAATTCTACCGGATTATTCTCTAACGGAAAGACCACGTACGTTAGTATATATATCCCGTTATCTAATAGGAATAGATATTAACTATAACTCCGCGGTAACTAAATCCCCCGACCTAATAGTTCTAAAAATAATAGAGGAAAATAGCTAATTCTACCTCTTTAATTTATACAACTAAAAGGAACAAGGGAACGATAATTCCCCCTATACGCTAGAACGTATTCTAGGATACTAACAACTAGAATTCCCTAGTATTATAGCCGGAGACTTTAACATTTACCACCCGTAGTGGGATCTAAGGTCCCCCTGCTCGAACGGGGCCTCCGCCCTAATTAATTGGATTGAATCTAATAACCTAGACCTACTAAATACGCCGGGAGAAGGTATATTCTACCGGCCGCACTTAGATAGATCTACGGTAATAGATCTAACGCTTGCTAGCCGAGGGCTAACGAATAAAATAACGGACTAGTAAATACTCGAATCTATCGGATCCGACTACTTCCCTATTTTATTTTAAATCTAATTAAATAAACGAATAAACTAGGAGAAATCTAAGTAACTTAGATTTAACTATAATAAGGCAAATTAGGAAAAATTCTCTAAGATCTTTAAAGATAAAGCCTCGAACTTTATAGAAAAGCTACGCCCCCAGCTAGCTATTCTAGAAGAAGAGAATAAAGATCTTAGCCTAGAGATTCTAAAAGACCGTTCGAAAGAAGTCTTACTTTTAGAAAAACTAGGAGAATCCCTAACTAACCTTATACGGTAAGCAGCGGACCAAGCTATTCCGAAAACTACCCCGCTAGCTAAAGCTAAACCCTAGTAGAATTCTACCTTAACGGAGGCCCGAGGGAACCTTAAACGACAAACGCGGCTTATACGACGCTCGCCGGAGCTCGTAAATAAGTAAGACTTCCTAAAAACCCGAAACGAATACTTCTCCTCTATTCGTAAAGCTAAACGGGACCACTGGAATTCGTTTCTAAGTAAAAATACCCCCGAAACTATCTTTAAAGCAATGGCCTATATAAAACACCGTCTAATAGAACGAATCCCACCGATTCGGGCTAAAAACGGCCTACTACAAGATAGCTGGAAGGGAAAAAGCTCCGCGCTAAAAGAAACGTTATTTCTATCCCCTCCTAACGCACGAATCGAAAATAATTGGATAAATTACCAGCCGGATCTAAGCTGGAAATAGCCAATTCTAGATAAAAAAGAGCTCGAACGAACGTGTTCGAACCTAATAAAAGGAACTACGCCCGGGCCGGACTTATTATCTTAATAAATTATAATTTAGGCCTATAACGCATCCCCGAAAGCCTTCTATTTTGTCTATTCGAACCTCTTTAAATACGGCTACCATCTAAAGTGCTGGAGACAAGCAACGGGGGCAATTTTAAAGAAACCTAATAAGCCGGATCCCGTAAATCCTAAGACTTATAGGGTTATTTCTTTATTAAATTACCTAGGAAAAGTACTCGAACGAGTAATAGCTAAACGCCTCGGTTTTCTAGCGGAAACGATAAACCTAATCCACCCTACATAAATAGGGGGAAGATTAAAAAAATCCGCTATAGACGCCTGCTTTATTCTAACAAATTTAGTAGAGGAAAACCGAAAGGTAAAGCTAAAAACATCTACGCTATTTCTAGACGTACGCGGCGCTTACGACCACGTCGCGTAAGAACAACTCCTAGGAATTCTAAGAAAGTTAAAGCTCCCAACTAATCTACTCGCGTGGATTAGAACTTTCTTAAATTCCCGACAACTACGCCTTAGTTTCGACGGAAATATAGAAGAGTTTAGTAACGTAGAAACGGGTATACCGTAAGGAAGCCCTATTTCGCTAATACTATTTCTAATTTATATCCGAGATCTATTCTAAACGAACTCCGCTAGCTATCTATCCTACGTCGATGATATCTCTTTAATAGTAAGCTCGAAAAGCTAGAAAAAGAATATTAAGATACTAGAAAGAGAAACGGAAAGACTCTATAAACTAGGCGCGGAAAATGCTATACAATTCGACCTCGAAAAAACCGAATTAATGCACTTTTCTAAAGAAAAAACGGTAAGAGATTCTACTTTAAAACTACCTACGGGTTTAGTTATAAAACCTAAGAATCTAGTCCGATATCTAGGAGTTTTCTTAGACCCACTCCTTAATTTTAAGGAACACGTCGATATTAGAATAAGCTAAGCTCGTTCGAGCCTTTTGAGGATAAACCGACTAGCTAATATCGAAAACGGACTAAAACCTAACGCGGTACGGCAGTTATACTTAGCCTGCGTTACCTCCGTCTCCGACTACGGCTCCGTTTTATACTGGAATAACCAAGCGAATTTTAAATAAAAAGCTACGATACTCTAGAATCTAGCTCTATAGAAAATACTAGGCGTTTTTAAAACCGCTCTAATTACTCCCCTCGAAATAGAAGCCGCGATCCTATCCTCGGAAATTCGCTTAGAAAATAACCTTCGATCCTACGCCCTACGAAGTCTTAAATTAGACCAAAAACACCTAATTCGAAGCCTTCTAGAAAGAGAGAACGAATATAAAAGTAAGCTCGTTTAAAAAATTAGAGACTTTCTAAAAGATAAGCCGTATAACCTCGAAACGATTAATTCTTTCTACTTTCCACCTTAGGGGCTATCTACCCCCTACTCGGTTAAAGTCTCTAAACTCTCGAAAGAAGAACAAGCTAAGAAACACCTAAACGAACTCGAAAACCCCCCGGATAACCTAATATCTATCTATACGGACGCGAGTTCGATTCCGAATAAAACCGGAATTAGACTAGCAGTTTTTATAGATAGAAACGACCCTACCTTTAAAGACGAAACTACTATTATAGTAGGAAATATCGGGGATAATAACCTAGTTTATAACGGCGAACTAGAGGCTCTTACGAGAGCCCTCGAACTCGTAGTTAAAAACGGATATACCGATAAAGATATTAGAGTCTACGCGGATAACTAGGCCGCGCTCTACCGTCTAAAAATACCATCCGGAAATCTAGGATAACTAGCGTAAATACGAGCTTTAAACGTAGCTAAAACGCTTATTCTAAAAGGAAATTCAGTTTAATTAGAATAGGTCCCCGGTTATTTTAATATACGCGGCAATGAAGAAGCAGATTCCCTAGCTAAATACGCCTGTAAAATAAACCCGAATAACGAATCGACTAGCTACGCATTCTTTCGAGTACTAACGCAAGCAGATTTTATTAATTCGTGGCAAAAAACAGCGAATAAGCAAGCGGAAATAGCCTCTAAAGAGTCTTATCTAAGGCGGTTTAACTGGAAAATAAAACGAAAGTTAATAGATCTCTCTACGGAGAGAGAAACTAGCTCCGCGTTTTACTAGCTTAAAATAGGACACGGCTACTTTAAGTCCTATTTAAACCGCTTTAGACTAAACCCCTCTAATTACTGCCCGTGTAATAATACGGCTAAATAAACCCCTCGGCACCTAATTCTAGACTGTAAAAAGTATCGACTCGAAAGAGAAGATATATATACTAGTCTAGAAACGAAAAATCCCTCCTTAGACCTCGTTTTTAATACCGAAGAAGGACGGAAAGCTCTTCTAAGCTTTCTATTGACAACTAAAATAGCTACCTAAAAGTAGCTATTAGAACTTACTTCGACGGAAGTCTAAATACGTACTTTCAAAAAACTAACTTTAGTCTCTCCTTAAAAAAGAAGTTACTCTCTCTTATTTTTCTTTTATCTTCTACCTCTTCTTATCTCTATACTTACTTTCCTATTTCTTCCTAAAAAAAAGCACCGGCTTAGCCCCTACTATTTCTAGACTCCTTCCCGAAGAAAAACTCGAATAAAAACCCCGGTCGAAATACCGGACTAGATACGTTAGTAGACTAGCCGTCTTTTATAAGCTTAGCTTATATAAGGACGTTAAACGAATAAATAAATAAATAAATAAATAAGGTCGATTTTAAAGGTTATTATTAAATATAAAGTCTAGTAGTAGATATTACTAGAAAAGTACTATATATTATAGCTATAATTAATATAAATATAGCTTCTATATTTAGTCTTATAATTCTCCGTTATTAGTAATTATAAGTAATAATATTTATATTAATAGAGTATATAAAACGTATATTATTTAAAGGCTAAATAGTATTAAGTAGAGAAAAAAAAATAAAGAATTCTAAACTTTAAACTTATCCGTCTACTTTACTATCCTATTAAACTAATATATACGTATTTTACGCTAGCTTTTATACTCGTCTAGTAACTTATTATAAGCTAGATTAATATTTATAAGCTCTTAGAAGGTATTCTAGAGCTATATAAATACGTTCTTCTTCTTTTAATCTATAATAATATTCTTAAATAATATTAAGCTTATATCTTCTAGTCTAGCCTATATCTATATAAGCTATATAAATACTATATAAAATAAGAACTTTTACTAAGTAGTACTCTATATTTTTATTATTAGAAGCGCGGCGATTATAAACGTATTAGAGCTTATTACTTTTAGACTTCTTTATAAAAGCTAAACGTTTATTATAAGCCTTATAGCTTATAAGATACTTTATAGCGTATATACTAACGCGGCTTAATAGCTTATTAGCGTCGTTCTTATTACGTCGGCGATAATTAAAAGCGTAGGCGCGTAAAGTACTTAGAATATTATAAGTATAATAATATTAGAGTAGAGGCTAAAAACGCTACTATTAGTAACTAAAATATATACTTCTTATATCTCTTATATAATATAAGGTAAAGTAAGTAAATAACTTATAAGAAAGTAAGAGTACTTTATTAAAAAATAGCGCGTATACTTAGTCTCTAGCGTTAAATAAGTATAGTCGGCCTTAATAGCCTTCTTATATTCTTTAGCGGTCTTCTTAATATCGTACTAGTAGAAAAAATAATACTTATAAAATATTTTAATAAGTTTAAATTAAACTTTAAGGTAAGTAGATAGCTTATAAGCGATAATAATATAGTATATTAATACTAAAGTATTAAGAGAGAAGAAAGTAGATATATTAAAGAGGTTAAAGATTAAAAAAAGAGTTAAAGAAGTCTAAGAAAGCTATAAAAATAGATAAAGACGGTAATTATAGAGGAGAGAAGAATATAGAGTAGAAGAACTATATATATATTCTTCTAATATATTAATATCGGCTACTAAATATAATAGATACGTACGTAACTTATACGTAAAAGATAGCTTAATAAAGAAAAACCTATAACGCGTAATTTTTAGCCGCTAGTAGAAACGTATATATAGTTAATACCTCTATTTATATAAGCTATAATAAGTAAATTAGCTTCTATAGATAGTAGATAGCTACTACTAGTAAAAGCTAGCTATTATTAGTAATAGACTATTATAATCTACTAACTACTACGTATATTATATATATAATAAGTAAATCTATATAAGTATAGCTCTATTCTCTTTAAAATAAAGCTAGCTTATTAGCTAATAAGACTTTAAAGCGTATTTACGCTAGCGTAAGAACTACGCTATATAAATACGCTTTATAACTTAAAAGATACTATAGCTTAAGAATTAGTTATACTATTTATAATAAAAAGCTAGTTATAGCCTATAAACTCTCTATAATATAAACGCGAACTCTATATAAAAAGTATATAAGGCCGCTATAAGTACTCTAGATATCTTTAATAGTATTAATTCTATCTTTTTAAATCTAAGGTTTTCTTATCGTCTTTAGTATATATCTTTTTCTCTTCTAATAGAGGTTTTAATACTATAAATAGTATTTAAAGCTAGTAAGTTTTTTATCTTTTAAAGCTAAGAACGTCTTTTTAAAAGAGGAAGATAGTATAAAAACTCTAAATATAAGACTTTCTATTACTTATATATAAGAAGCTATTAGCTCTTATAAAAAGTCTTAGCGTAGCCTATATAAATTACGTAACCTCCCTTACCGCTTATCTATATATAAGTCCCGCTTAATAAGCTCTCTAAATCTTCTAAGAATTCGTCTATTATCTAATAGAGATTCTTTTATACTATTCTTAAACTCTCTATTTATATTTAGTTTTTATAATAAACGACTTTTTAGTAGTATAAAAAGAATTATAATATATAATAAAATAAGCTTAGAAGTAGACGTTATAGAAGTAGAAGAATATATAAAAGTATAGCTATAGCGAGGAATTCTTAGCGTTAGTAATAAGAACGTAGATAACGCTCTTATAGACGATAGAATATTATAATATACTTAATAACTATAATACTATAGAAATTACTTTTTTAGAACGTATATATATTCTAGAACTTATACTAGAGTATACTCTAGAGCGTATATAAGAGTTATACTAATTCTATTAGAGTAAAAAAAGCCTTAATATTATACTAAGTATTATAAAGTAGTTATACTTATTAAGTACGTATTTAATAGTTACTCGTTTACTAAAATCTAATAATTTAGTCGAGTTAGACATTCCTCCTCCTTATACTAATCAGTCTAGTTTTTAGGAAACAATCGCTATAACGGTTTAATGCGACCCCTGCTTATGCTGCTCCCGATTTTTGGCTCTCTGTCACTGCCGCCCGTTCGAAACAGTTTTTGCTGCCTGCAGTCTGATGTTTTCTATGGCGCCGACAGTGAGTCCGGCTCAAAGTTTGCGAGGTGATAACCGCGCGGAAACTCAGTGTTACTGGGCGCCATCTAACAGCATAGCTCATAGATCGTCGAGGCAAACGTCCACACATGGATACCAGAGAAAACTGATAATTCACGTCCAAATGGCCTTTTAAAGTCCACATAATCACTGCTGATTGCTCTAGCAGTATTTTCGGGCTTAAATTTCTATCCCTTCACCTCGCTTTCAGCCATTTGATTGACTTCTGCTCTGAGTGGTAAAAGTATAACTGTTAAATCTTAGAAAGCCATAGTATGAGCATGGAATAGTATAAGCATGGGAACGTTTATAAATTTGCTAATCTGTTGTAGCTTCTTTCAAGACTTGTGTACCCTCTCTCTCAGAATGAGCGCCTGTTCCCAGACCAGATATTGTAAAGCTTTCTTCTTTACCTATGTCGGTGCTCTTCCTAGCGGGCGTACTCACCACTCCCAAGCTCCTGCAGCATGATGTTCCTCTTTACTAACCGCTGAACCCTTCACGTGTGCTGCCTCCTAAGCCAATCCTCATATTCATCCTTATACTCACCACGCCAACGTGACAGTGCTGGCCGGTCATACAGAATGTCTCCGACAGACCAACTCATCCGGAGCTTGTCTAATTCCCCAGTGACATTGTTATCGGGAGAGATGATGTAGAACTTGTTTTCTGCCATTCGGGCATACAAGTAGTCGGCAACTTGCTCAGTTGTCCAGGCTCCCGGAGGTTTCTCTTCCATCGACGGTGATCCGCCCTTACCCTACATGTTACGAGCACATGGTGATCATTCGCGTATCACTGCATATGTTGGAGGCTCATGAAAAGCGCGGATAAGTTCCTTGAAAGAAAACGCAGCTGAGGAGAAGAAACCTCGGGTAGACGGAAATCAAACGTACAATGGAGGTGAAAGTCCAGCCAGGAACTAGCAAGTGCACACTTGTGCGGGTTTCTCGAAGGTCGAAGCTAAGATGCTCAGCCAGAGACTTGACCGCCGACTTACTGGCACTATACGCAGGGCAGCCGGGCTGGCTTGTAATGCCCAACTTGCTCCCAGTAATTACGAATGCCGAGTTCTTGTCAGGGTTCTGAAGAAGCATGGGAAGGAAAGTGTTCTATGAACCAATGTTATTTGTATATATGAGAACTTTGTTGCGGGTTTGGATATGACCAGTGCATCAGTTGGTCTCGCCGTTGATCCACTGACCCGCGAATCAATTGATCAGTATGTCAAGATTTTTAAGTAACTAGTCCTATTTGGAGCGTCACGGCGTTCGCACGTGCTTGCTGGGGGAACCCGCGATAGCGCATCGTAAGTCCCTTCTTTCCCCTGCTCCATTCTGTAGATGCTGCTCCGTAGCAGCTGAAGAGCCCTCTACGCCGATCGCCGTAGTGTTGTGCGTTCATTGGCCGAGGTCATACTTATGTGCCGACTGTTTGGGCGGGGGAGGAGGAAGCTAAAGGGTTGCTTTAGAGCGATTGCCAGGACAACCAGCAAAGCAGATAATCGGATAAATTTAGATTTTTCCGCACTTAACCAAGCAAAAACAAAGACATCCATGCGTCGGACACGCCAGGTGTGTTGTTGACAGCGTATATGGAGGCGGGGTTCGGCAGTATGAAACTCACCCTCATCATTAGGCAAGAAAACCAACTACCAAGAATTACAGCCAGGCTTTCAGCCTCACCATACAGAGCCCGAAGGTTGTCACGATGTCCGAGTTTACGCCAAATCTCTTCGACATTCATATTCTCATACTCCCGAGTCTAAAACAGTCAGCTAGAGCTTCGCCGCCTCCCTCAACACCTCCCTAGTGAGCACGTCACCTTTCTTCCGTTCCGCGCTCAGCCTCCCCATCTTCAGCAGCCTGCCGATCATATCCTCATCGCCGAAATGCGAATTATGCTCGAACTGCGGCTCCTCATCATACGCCACCCTCGCGGCATCCACCAGGATCCTTGCCGTCATCCCAAACACCCTGAACCGCTCCACATCCTCCAACGGGTCCTCCGACGGCTCGCCAAGCGGATCCTTCCCCCCAGCCTCCCTCTTCGCCCTCTTCCTCGGCCTCTCCTCCTCGGCCTCCTCCCCATCCTTCCCAACCCCGGTCTCACGCTCCTCCTCCTCCTCCTCCTCCTCCTCCTCCTCCTTCTTCCTCAGCCCCCTCGGCCGCGCAACAGCCTGGCCCCGGACCGGCACGTAGAAATTGTGCATCCGCCACCGACTCTCGTGCCACTCCGTCCACGCGCCCCGGTACCACGGCGCCGGGAACCCGGCGGCCTCGACGCCGGCCTCGGCCTCGCCCGCGGGCGCGCCCACCTCGCCCTCGGCCGACAGGAAGCCGTGGAAGGGCGCGGTGAACACGGCGGCCACCTCCTGCGCCGAGAGCCGGGGGATCAGGACGTCCTCGGCCGTGAGGGGCTGCGCCGGGCCGGGGTCCAGGCGCGCGGGGCCGGTCGGGGAGGAGGAGGAGGAGGAGGAGGAGGAGGAGGAGGAGGAGGAGAGGAGGAGGAGGAAGGAGGAGGAGGAGGAGGAGGCGGCCGGAGAGGCGGCCGGCAGCGGCCGGTCGGCCGCGAGGTAGGCGACGCAGGGCCGCACGCCGAGCTCGGTGCGCGCGAGGTTGGCGGGCATCTGGCACAGGTGCTCGACGCGGAAGGGCGGCGGCAGCCGGGCGTCCGTGAGGGGCAGGCCGATCTCCTCGAAGGCTTCGCGGCGCGCCGTCTGGAAGGGGGTTTCGGCAAGGGTGTCGGCGCGGCCTGGTGTTGGTTTTTAGATTTGTTGGTCAGTTGCGGTGGGGGAACTCGTGCTGGCTGTTGGGGGAAGGGTACCTCCGGGAAGGGCGGCGTGTCCTGCGTAGGTGTTCATGCCGGCGGCGCGCATGGTCAGCACGACGCGCAGGTCGCCGCGCTTGTCGGCGAAGAGGAGGATGAGCACGGCGGCGCGGCGGGCTAGCGGTAGGTTAAAGTATTGCGTCGGCGGGGGTTTGTAAGCGCGGAGGCGCGCGAGGGCCGCCTGGGAGAAGTATTTGGTCAGTGGTGGTTGGAACTGGGGTTACAGATGGTTGAGGAGCATACAGCTGAGGCGGGCGTGAGTGTTGCCATGGCGGGCGAGCATGGCCATGTTGCGAAAGGGTCGCGGTGCAGCGGGCGGTGGTGCGAATTGACGTTGATGTCACCGCGGATGGTCTGTGAGACGCGGGATCTGGGGTCGTGCGGACCTCGGCTCCTTCCCGCGCTTCGGATTGCCTTTTTGGGAACGAGGAGATACATGCTTTTTTCGTACGAATAGCAGCGAGCATGGTACACAGATGATCTGAAGTTGAGCTTTCATAGAATTGAACAATTCGTCAAGGAGATTTACAGCTTCCCGATACGCTCGATGCACGTCCTTCCGTCTCAACCTGAACATCAATTTACATCCAGTACAGTGCTCCCCGTCGTTATTTCAATATTTCCTCCCTTCAACCCCAGTCCTTCCCATCCCACTCGTACTCATCCCCCTCAATCGGGGGCGGCGACGTCCTCATCCTGGCCATCATCTGCCTCAGCTTCTCCATCTCCTCCCCAGCCCACCTGTTCACCGCCAGCAAATCCGTCCCGCAGTTCACAAACTGCCATCCCCGCTTGACCAGCGCCATCGCCGCGTCCGCGTCTGCTGCAAAATGTCCCGCAAACTTGGCGTGCTTGCGGGCTGCCGCCAGCACGGCGTCGGCCGATGCCGCAACGGGGAGCGTGTGGTCGTCGTCCGCGGGGGAAATGAGAGGGTGCGGTCCGACGAAGAGCTTTGCATGAGAAACAAACGGTCAGCTCCGAATCGAACGCTTCGCAGCGGGCAGGGCCGCTTGGAAGCAAATACGTACCGCGTCGATGCCCGGCACGGAAGCGATGCCGTCCACGTTCTCCACCGCCCTCCGCGAATCGATCTCGGCGATGACGACGAATCGCGGGGAGGGACAGCCCGTCGCAACGACCGTCCGCTCTGCTTGCTCCTGTTTGGATTTGGGTCAGGTGGAGCTGGGCGAAGGAGTGGGGGTGGGCTCTGGTTGGTGGCGGAAGGGGAGTCGGCGAACCTTGGTTTCGCACATCGCGACCATGACGCCGTGAGCGCCGCTGTCCTGCGCCCATCTTATCCGCTTCGGCTCGTTGACCCGTACTCTGACAATCGGCGATGCTCCCGCCGCGGCGACAGCGTTGACGACGTGGGAGAGGTCGGAGGAGTTGTCGATGTGGCCACGCTCGCAGTCGATAATGACGAACTACTCAACCGCAGGCGATTAGTTCATAAACACATATCGTTCTGAACATGGGATGGTGAAGTAGATTATGGGTAGTCTGAATCCGCAGCCAATCGTCCTTCTGAAGCTTACGTCCAGGAAAATGAAGAAACTCAAAGTCACGGGGAGGGAGTTGTCGATAATGAGTAAAGAACACCTACATCACCACCCAACTCGGCAATGCTCCCGGCCAGGTCGGCATTTCTAAACTGAATCCACTGCCCTACCGATGGCGAGCCGCCCTCCTGATCGGCGGCGGCATGTTGGAGGCTCAACTGCAACCGCGTCGGGCCTCCTGTGGAGACGGCCCCGTTCGTCTTGGTTCCAGGCATCTCTTCAAGAGCCACCAGAGATGCTCTTGATGCAGATAAGCCCCCGCGCAAGAGAGATATGTCGTCTGACGCTATGGCAGATGCAGCAATAGTGGCTATCAGGCCAAAAGTTCAGCTTCTTAAACGTTATTCGACGCTTGATAAGCAACAACAATCAATAGGCTGAGTTAGTCAGACAGCTGGACGGTAGTGAAAGTGTAAGAAAAGTATGCGGGGCAAGGAGTTGTGGGATGACGGGTTTTCGTAGGCACGGTCGTGAGCAGAGAGCTTCCGCCGGAGATCCGCTTCCGCTTCCGCCGGAGGTCTCGTGTCGGGTGGGGGTGCTGGAGCCAGCACGCGGTAATTGCGCCGGCGTGTAAGTAAACCTTCGATAGGTAAGTCTTGCTATAGATGTGATCTAATATACGAGTATAATCAGATGGTCGCGTTTTTTGATTAGCTAGGTGATTGGATCCATCATTTCAAAGTTAGGCGCGGTGGAGTTTCTCGTGGTTCCGAAGGAAACATCGTTCGAATAATGCTTTTGATGGACTCGAGTACGTATTAGATGAGAATGGGAATGAGACAATTCCATCATGCGTCAACTTCCCGTACGCCGTAGCCGAACATCTCATTAGACTCGACCGAGTTCTCATCAACGAGCTTTCTTGCGGTCTCCACTCCAGCAACAGGCACCCTGTACTCGAATTTCTTACCCGGACCCGGATTCTTCCCGTCAACCGGGTACGGAAATGGCAGATACTGGAATGTGAGTTAGCATCGCGTGACATTACGTGATGGGAGCAAGAGGGGCATATAAGAAGCAGACCTCTGGAAGTAGACCCAGCTGCCTGAGCAACGTCGCTTGATCCCACGCAATATGCTCATGGAAGAGCCTATCGCCTCGAATATTAACAACGGATGTGAAAGGCACCTCGAGTGGTTTCCCAGTGGGCGGGATCCCAGGAACGCTGCTCTGAACGTCAGCCAAGACCACTCTCACCACCTTCCGACCGGCTCAAAAGGGAGATACTGACAGCCAGTCAACTACCCGATCATGCGTACATTTGAACACAAACTCATCGATCACGCGATCGATCCCCACCGTGCGGCTCACCAGCTCCAGACTCGTGTCGGGTGGGTTACTGTGGATGAAATGGTTGCGGTAAAAGTTCGTCAGTCGCTCGCGGCCAATACCGCCGGTGATGGTGGGAATGTGATTGACGTAGGGCTCCTGCACCATGGTGCCCATAGTCTTCTCGACCGCGCGCTCGCCGAACTCGTACAGGCAATGCTCATTCCAGATGGCCTCGAGGTCGAAATAGGGCCCGCCGACCAGCGGCTTGAGGAAGGTCAGCGTACGCGTGTGCGAGACGGCAGCAGAGGCGCTTCGGTAGTTGTCGTGCGCGGGGATCGTGAAGTTGGGGGATGCCTCCGGGTAGACGTGGGTGGTGGTGCTGCCGGGATTCGTGCTGGAGACGCTGGAGCCGGTCGCGTGCCAGAGGATTGGTTTGGCGCTTAGTGCAGCTGAGATTGGTTGCGTGGAGTAATTGATGATGGTGGCGATATTTTTGTTGATGCCGAAAACCTCGTCTCCTGATTTGGGAAGCGGTACGTATGCTTTGCATTTATGTGAGTCCTGGCTCTTCTCTTTTGCGGGGTCGGATTGTCGTGCTCACTGATCAAGCCGAATCTCTCTTTCTGCGAGCATTCCTCCAAAGACAGTAATGCGTCAATTGCATGCTGCAAGTCAAGGTCGAAGACACCCGTATCGGTGCCGAGGGTAATCTGCGCCACGGCATAACCTTCTTCGGCCCATTTGAGTAGCGGCGGTGGATCCAGCGTCTTCTCACCGTGTCCCAATGGCAGTCCATCGCTGACAACAAGCACAAGGCCAGGACCGGAGCCACGGCGTGATAGCGGAGGCTGCAATACAATGTTTGTGGTGATGGTCACAAGAGGGGCCGAGGGCAGAGCGACGGGCGTTTCCTCAGGCGGCGCCATCTCTTCAGTGTTCTTGATCGGTGCCGATGCGGACGTATAATGGGTTCAATTGGGAGGCAGAAGATAGGAGTTGGTGTTTACTTTGTGGCGTTCATTCGATGCCGGTCTCTTAGTGCGGGACGTCTTTTGTAAGCCTGCCCATCTCTCTTGCCGCGGATGAGGGGCAAACGGCTGCGGAGCGAGGTCTTATCGCGGCATCCCGCCCGCAGTCGACTGTTCTCCCACTCTTAATCAGGCACCATATATATGTAAATGTTTACAAATGTATCATTTGGTCGCCTCCGTCTGGAAACTGGCCGGTCGACGATTGTAGCATGATTTCCGTACTACGGCTGCTGCGCGCGCCGAATGCGCTTATCGTAATCGAGTCTGTTTAGCCCATCGTCGAGCTGTTTGCGACAGCACAAAACAAAACGCAACAGCTTAGAAAAGCGAGCCGATCCGTGGGAGTGGCATCGCCAAGGCAATGAACATTACCAGACACGCCTAAGCCAGTTCAGATCCGCGAGATCATCAGCGGTTCCCTCAAGGAAGCACTCTGGCGTCCACCTGCTTGCGTGCCATTGCCGATTGCTAGCGTAGTAGAGCGCTGGATCAAGAGAACGCAACGAGATGCCGGACGGTGATCAGTCGCATCTGACGAGGTCAAGTAGACAGATTGCATGTAAACGTGTCGTCTGGCTGTGGGCTTCAAACGAGATCCGAGACGTAGGAGACGGAGAGAGCGCTCAGATACGAGTAGAAGTAGAAATAGACCCACCAGTCTGTGCCTCGCTGGCGACGTACTTTGGGACGAGACGCTCTTCTGCCAATGGAACCTTATCTCTCGGACCACGACGAACCAAACATTTTGACACCCGCTTTGACATCGCACGGCCGTTTTGTGGGACCACAAGAAACATTGGTGCAGCTTTGTCCTCCTGCAGGCACTCGGGTCTCTCTGTGGCACTGCACATGTATGTATGTACTGTACAGCCCCGTTTCGCTCCCCTACTTACTCGTAGCAAAACGCGCCAAGAGGGAAGACCGACAACCGGCGGATGCGGTCCCGCCAATCCTACAAGCCCCAATACGGCAAAGTAAATAGGCGAGAATTTGCTTTGCCGCGTGCACCAAAAAAGCGCATCCTCCCGTTATCTCCCGCCAAGCCTCCGCGTCTAACTAGCTGCGAAAGTCAAACGTCACTCCGCGCCGTGCCAGTGCAGCCGCAGCAGAGCTAGCCTATGCCAATCGTCAGGAGGAATTCGCTTTTCCGATCATACCGCGCGAGACCGTTTTTCCCGTCTCTCCCCGCCGCCTGCACTCGAACGTGGAGAATCTCCTTTGCGAACGAACCATTTCTTCTCCTGCTTGCTCCACGCGCTAGCCCTAACCAACCTCCCCTCCCTTGTTTCCTGATCGCCCACGCGGGTGCCTGGCTGGAGTGCGACACCGCGGTCGTTGCGTAGCGACGAAGAAGAATAACAATGCAGAGACCTCCGTTCAGGCCCGTCGTTCCCGAGGAGGAGCGCGCCAGCCGCGTGTGGAGAGCCTGCGTCGAGTGCCGGAAGAAGAAGGTTGGTGATCTGCTTGCCTCTGGTGGAATACAAAATGTCGTGCAGAAACGAGGAGCGATGACGATGAAGCCGATGGGGGGCGTGAGAGGCTCCACCGGGCCCGAGACATATTTATGCATAAGCTGATCATCGCCGAAAAAAATATATTTCTGCAGACAAAATGCGATGGCAAAGACCCTTGTCACTACTGCAGAGCTCGCGGTCGCATCTGCGAGTATCCCAGTGCCAACGATAATGCCCAAGTTAGTCGACAGTGAGTAGCTTGATTTTCTTCACCACCATGATTGTAGATGTATGTGGAAGGATTACGTGAGTTGGTGACGCATGGTGCTAATTCCAATGTCCATCCTTGAAGCCAAATGTCAAGCTTTGAAGCCCGCTGCCAGCAGATAGACCGGTTGTGTCAGAAGATGGATGCCATGCTGGACAAGTTCAACAGCTTGATGGACGCATTCGAGATTCGGACATCACAGGCTGCTCAGAGGAGCTCGGACCCAGCCATTGGCGACTTACGGGACCAAATCAACAGCATGCAGGATACGCACTCTGCCGGGCAAAGCCAGGAGACACCGGACAGCGACATAGATGACGTCGAGAGCTTGCCGGACCATAGGGAACAACAGCCCTCGGGACATCTCGTCGCAGACGCGCAAGGCAAGCTGAGGTGCGATAAACCTCTCACCACATACTCGAACCGCACTCACCATCTCCTCCAGGTACGTCGGCGGCACGACCAACCTCATCCTCATCGAAGCCGTGCAAAGCCTGATCGAACCGCGCACCTCGTCGTTCTTCGAGACGCCGGGCTCCCCGCGCTCGCACGGTAGCGGCGGCGCCTCCCCGACCAGCATCATCGGGCTGCCTTTCTTCGCCGGCAGCAGCAGCACGTCGCTGCGGCTGCCCATGGCCATGAGCCCGGACCAGGTCAGCTTCCCGCCGCAGTACGTGTCGGACCTGCTGGTCAACCTGTACTTCGACCAGCTGCACTACACCTTCCCCATCCTGTTCAAGCCCTACTTCATGCGCCAGTACGCCAAGCTCGTCGCCCGCAGCCCCCAGGATCCGCCTGATCCGGGCTTCCTGTGCGTCTTCTTCGCCGCGTGTGCGTGCGCGTCAGGACTCCTGCCGCGGTCGGCCAGCGGCGCGTCGACAGCGGTGGGATCAGGAGGAGGAGGAGGAGGAGTAGGGGGAGGGGCAACAGCAGCAGCAACAGCAGTAGGGCGACCCGGGCAGGAGTTCTATGAGAAGGCGTGGCTGCTATACTACGGGTCGACGGGCCAGGGCACGATCGAGCAGGTGCAGTGCCTGGCGCTGCTATCCGTCTGCTCCGCGGGCTGGAACGCGCTGACTCAGGCGTGGAAGTTCGCGGGCCAGGCGGTGCGGGCGGCGCAGGACCTGGGCCTGCACACGGCGCTGCGCCGGCCCGCGCCCGACGGCGACGACGAGCCTGGGGAGCGGCTGCTGGCGCAGGTCGGCCGCCGCGCGTGGTGGAGCGTCTACGGCCTGGACAGGCTGCTGTCCATGTGCCTGGGCCGCCCCATGGCCGCCGACGACGACGACTGCGACTGCGGCCTGCCGCTCGACATGGCGGACGAGCGGCTTGAAGCCTACTGCCGCGACCCGTCGATCGGGGTCGGTTGCTCGTCGTCGGCGCTGGCGGGCTTCCTGGCCTTCTCGGAGCTGTGCAGGATCGCGAGTAAGATCATCAAGTCGACGCGTGCGGTGCAGAGGTCCAGGAGCATGAAGAAGGAGCTGCATTTGCAGACCGAGGCGCTGGATAGACAGCTGCAACACTGGTTGCAGTCCCTCCCTGCCGTGGTCAAATTCTCACCGAATAGATCGGATGACGACGGAAGGCTGCATCTGACCATGTGCATCATCACATTTATTCTTCATGCCGCGTCAATAATAAATCTGCAGAGGTCAGTGCATCTTTTTTTTTTTTTCCTTTTCTTTCTTTCCTATGTCCCTCCGTTGTTACAGCGCACCTCAGGAACCGGGGGCCGAACAATTCCAGAAGCCGGGGAAATAGGAAGCTTGTCACGGCCTTGAGGCTAACGTGAGACGCGAATGGCGCGGCTGGGGGGGGTGACCAGACCTTGGGCATCCGATAAACATGACCTGATCGAGTCGCCGCAGGAGGTTCGAAATCACCGTGGACTGTCGTCGGCCGAGCAGTGCGTGCAGGCGGCACGTAGCTGCATCCACACGGCGGAGCTCATCCTGTTCCGGGTTCCGCCCTCACACTACCTGGCCTTCAGCGTGCACCAATTGGGAGTGGCCGGCATTCTGCTGTGAGTAACTGGTGGACGCGATCTGCCCCCGCGGCGGCAGTACGAGGGATGGTTGCGATGCATCCCCGGGTCCGAGTGGTATGGGTAAAGGCTGATCATGAGACGCGCGACGATAGGCTTCGAACGTCGCCGACGATACCGCCGCCCGCGAGCGTGCAGGAGGACGTGCAGAAATGCATCCGGCACCTGGGCGATCTGGAGAGCGTGTGGAGCGGGGCGGAGAGGAGCAAGGCCATCCTGCAAGATCTGCTGCGGAGAGCGACGGAAGCGGCAGACAGCAGCTTCGAGCTCTTCGGCGGCGTGGCGGAGCAACGAGACATGCTGGACCCTGATTTCTTTGTCAATTTCGAGGTGCGTGACGGTTGAGACGGGGTGGAGCCCAGGCGCCGCACCTCCTGCTAATTAGCATGTGGCCCAATAGGGCGCGCACAACCTGCAGCTTTGATGAGCTCGAAGTAGAGTTTGCGGCAGGCACCCGCCGGGAGGTCCTGCCGGCGTGGCGCGGGAGACGTAGGGCGTGGCTAGAAGGGCTTGGGAGATGGGGACAAGAAGAGGACGAGAGCTGGGGAAATGAAGACGCGCAGGCACACAAGCAGCGTTCGCTTGGCTGCACGCACGCGGTGTGGGAGCAGTACACGTACGACATCATACTTACCGTCCGCCTTGGTAGCGAGGAATGCACCGTCGCATGCGGTCGACGCAGCAGCAGCAGCACTCAATCAAACCTCATCCACACTCAATTGTTGCATAGCCACCGCGAATACGCGCTGCACGGCATCTGATCTTATCGACATGGGATTTCGCGTGAGAATTGCATGCGTGCGTCTATGCCGCGGTGGGGAGGATGTACTATGTAGCAATCGTCCTATGGCGGGAACTGGCTGGTGCCCGAAGCCCGTTGCAGCGTAGCGGCAGCTGGTGGATCGGCAGTCAGAGGAACCAGTGAACGAACGACTAGGGGGGCGGGACAAGGGTGTTGAGCTCCCCGCAACTTTGACGTCTTTTCAGCTGCCGAGGCCGCGAGTCCGATGACGCTGGGCCAATGGCATTTTTAGGCCAGCGTGTCGCCAGCTTGTCGCCAGCTCGGAGTGGTTGCCGGCGTGCTTCAGGCTGCGGCGGGCGTGGGCGGGATCCTGAGGGATGGATGATCAGATCGGACGGAAAGGGAGGCAAGGAGCAGCCACGCCAGCAGTCGCCAGGCCGCCGTCACCGACATTTTTCGTTGCTTGTTTCTATCTGGTCGTCGCATGTCTGGTGCAGCGGGCGTCGTGGCGTGAGGCTGAGGCCGTCTGTGCGCGCTGCATGGGCGAGCAGCCAAAGCTTCTTTTCCAAAGGCTTCCAAGCCGTGCGGGCAGCGGAAGCGATAGGGACCCATCGAGAGAGAGAGAGAGAGAGGCCGGAGGCCAGAGACCAGATGCCACGGGCCAGAGCCCGGACGCGGAGGGGAGGGCTGACGAGTCGCGGCCAGACAGCGTTAGCAGGCTCCAGCGTGTGTGCCAGGCATCGCGCTGTCGCCGCGGGGGTGCCCGCTATTTTTAACGATGACGGCCGCCGACCACCACACCACGCACGCGTTGCACGCCGCCGTCTGGCGCTGCAGGCGGTCGGAAAGCGCAGCGTTGGCGGTGCGAGCGCGGGCTCGGCGCGCGCGAAGTGGTCCTGGGCACTTGGGCGGCGCGAGGCCTGTTACCGTGCTTCCGAGCGTGCAACGGCGGGCGCGCGCCGTCAGCAGAGCCTGTGTCGCAGGGAGGCAGGCTCTGGCAGGCTTGGGCTGTAGATCGCGGCGCATGCACTCGTAACGCACTCGAAGCGGAGGGCTGTGCCCAGGTGCCAGTGTGCCAGTGCCGGCTCGATCCAGCGCCAGCGCCAGCGCAAGAGCACGCCAGCCGTCGACCAACCGGCCGCCGCCGCCGCCATATTTGTTCCCCAACCACCTCGCCCGCGCGTCCTCTCGTTCCCTCGATTCCTCCGTCTTTAATCCAACTTCTGTCACCTCCGGTCGTTGCCCGCACATCTCCACTTGCACCCACTCCAGGAGCTGCGCTCGCCCTCGCATCCGCATCCGCATCCTTCGCCTCCATCGTACTGCCCCCCCGGCTGCCGCTGCACTGTCCAGGTGCTTAGCCTGGCCGCTATCTCTCGCTTGGTCGCTGATAGCTGCGAGCATTACCGCTTCCCGCCGACCTAACCCAAGCACCGCGCGGAGCTTTGGCCTTTCTTTTTCATTAAACCAACACCGCCTTGCCTTCAAGGCCCAGTTTTTCCCGTCCTTCGGGCCTTCCACCGCAGCTGTAATTGCCCAATCTGCGCAAACGCCCGCCATGGAGTACCGCCCGAACCAGCGCCCGCGCTCCAAGAGTGGCTTTAGCTTCAAGAGCGACAAAAGCGATAAGAGCCATGGCTCCGACAAGATGCAGAGGCCGAAGGTCAAGGACCTGCACGAAACACGCGAGGAGAAGCACAAAAGGCACCTGAGCGGCAACTCCAAAGCAAACCCCAACGCCGCCATGGAAGAAGCCCAGCCCAGTACGTTGCGCGCCCGGCCCCTCTCGGGAACATCTGCTGACATCATTTGCTACAGTCGCCGCTGCGCTCGAAGCCCCTACTCTCGGTTCTCTACGATCCATCCAGCACAAGGACATCGACGGTTCGCCAATTCGTAAGTCCTGGCTGGCCCCCCCAGCGTTGCTGATAGCGCAATTCGACCATCTGGATGGCTAACCTCGTATCTGCACAGCGGAGCCCGATCTCTCGAACCCCACCCGTTCGCGATGGGAGCGCCCTCTTGATACGATCCGCAAGTTTGAGGCGCAGATTGACGGCGAGTACAAGCGGAGAGTGGCGCGAACTGGTTAGTCAAGCCCAGCTGAAGCCCAGCCACGGCATGAATACCCGCTGACACCACGCAGAAGTTGAATCCAACGCCGACTTCAGCGGTTACACAAGCCGCCGGAGCAGTTACTATGGAGGTACGTTATGCGACAATGTCTCAGCCCTGTCTGTCATCAAAACGTGCTCCTGGAGCAATTTGCACAAACTCGCGACATGTCGCGGGGGACCGCGTCGCCCATCAATGCGGCGTCTGAGGCCCCCCGACGGCATGATTAGGCCCATGGCAGATCGCTGCCACTTCTGAAGCTGCACTGCCGCTTCCCGCAGGGCCCGGCTTGGCATGACGATCGACGGCCCCGAACACAAAATACTGACGCATCCGCACCGCTGATCAAACGCTAATTTGGGCTTTGCAACAGGCAACGGGAATAACCGCTACTCCAATGCTACCAGCAACAATGGTTACGGGGGAAATGGCGGCTACTATGCTGGTCGTAATCCCACCTCGCCCCGTCCTGCCGAAGATCCTTATGCACCGCCTCCTGTTGCCGGCCCTGGCCGCAACCGATTCGGTCAGCGTGTCCAGCAGGAGATGGGCGTGCCCCCGCGTCCACCCATGCACAATGGCCAGGGACTGTACCCGAGCCACTCCTACCAGCACTCTCGTGATACGGTGAACACCGGATTCTCGAACAGCTCCGGAGAGGCCTGGGGCAACTCTACTGACCCAAGCAGCGAGAATAGCTCCATTGAGAGGATGGCTCCTGCTCAGAAGCAGCCCGACTTGGGCGAGCAGTATGGATTCAACGGATTCGGTGGAAACCCGATTGCCGAGGAGTACGACTACGACAACAACTATTACGATCAGCAAGGAGGCTATGGCGGTGCTCCTGCGGTCGGCAACGCCAACTACAACCAAAACCAAGGCCCGCCGGTACCTGCGCACACCAATGGAGTTAATGGTGTCTCGAAGATGGGTGACGGCCCACCGCAGCAACCGATCAATGCATCGACTGGCGTGGCGCGTCGGCCGGTGGTAAACGGAGATGGTGAGAAGAGGAAGAGCTGGTTTAAGCGGCGGTTCAGCAAGGACTAAGTGACCTTCCTAGACCAGCTGTCTGCGATGTTTCTTACTTCTCGACATCGTGACTGGATTGAGGATGTAATGACACTCTGCTGCGCGGGGGACCCTAATGGCTTGATGAACAAATTCCCGGGGGTTTTTGCATTTATTCATTGGCGTTTCCGGGACACAACAGAAGAGTCCAATCGGACTGGGAGAGAGTGGGGCGTACGGGAACATGGGACCTTTGCTTATGGGAGAGAGCGGGAAATGGAGGCTCTCTCGGAGGCTCCACTCTTGAATGCGGGGTTTCTTGGATGGATTCAAGTCCATAATATCAAGCTTTGGCTTGACGTGCTGCAGTATCGCTTGCACCCAGGCCACAACTTTCCGTAGATACATAATCCTGACTCTTTCTTTGCTTTTCTCGCAACGTAAAACACCTACCCATACATACCTCATTTACCCCGTTTATGCGTATTTCCGTGAATCCGATTATCACTTGCATACAGCTAGCTTTCGTAGTAATAGAGAGAAGATAGCGGCGTCTTACTTTCTCGCACCGTTCGACAGACCCTATACTGCTGGTGGGGTTTGTTATCGACCATACTAAAATTCTGTTGAGCTACTTAGAGTCCGGTTTATATGATATTGGAGGAAGGATTAGTAGCCCAAACTCCAAGGTAAAAGCATTATATAAACTTTCTTTTCCCTCCACACCGCTTCTCTTTTCATCTTCACACCATGTCATGCAACTAGTTTTTCAACCGAATTCTTGCACATTCAAATTTTTTTTTTTTTTTTTTAGCTTTGCCACCGTAACACTATCACATTATAGAAAGTTAGAGATATTCCTGTGCAAATACCATACTTCCTTGAGGAGCGTTCAGGTACGATCCAGGTTCCCATCCAATAGCCCAGCTGCTGCGTAGGCCATGCCGCTCTGCTACCTCTGCCTTCAGCCGATACACTCTTTCCTGTGGTGGATCTACCTCGATCAAATTTCCGGGCCCTTCCTCCCACTCCCCAGACTCAGCAACAATATACGCAGGGGGGGTAAAAGAATCGGTAGACTCGGCTGAGCGGCTCTGTTCGGGTTCGTTCTGGCCGAATACTCGCTGCGGAGCACTAGGATCCCAAGGCCAGGCATCGATACATGCGTCAAGATCCTCCTGGATGGACCCATTTCCCGTCGAATACTGGATCTTTTGGAACGGATTAATGTTCTGAAAACGACGCGAAGACGGGCTCACTCACCCATAGGGATGGAACGGCCTTTATTGGGGCGAGTAGGCGCCAGACGACCGGTTGGTCTGCTCTTGATCTAATAACCTCGCTTCCGAATTCTTCATCCATCACCCATTCCGCGACGTACCAGACCGTACCGTTCTCAATGACGTTTGGATCCACGACGAGAAAGTCGCCTGTCTCGCTGCTTTCGCCCTCGAGGAGGCCGCGGATCTCTTCTGCCGTTTTCCCGTAGAGGTCGGCCCTGTTGTGAATCGCTAAGCGGAGCTTGTTTTTAGCGGAAGAGGCGAAGTCAGCCCGTAGTTTTGCAACTGCCTCATTCGAGAGCGGCCCAGTAATGTAGGCGTGCAAGACGGGAATCGGCTCGTCTTCTCCGATAATCCACATAACGACAAATTGAATCGAAGCTTTTGTATAGGGGAACAGATGGTAAGTAGATGCACGAGAGTTTTATACCTCCCTTTACAAATTCTAAGTTTACGCTAAACAAAAAAAGCTTACTTAAAACGAGCTCGTGAAAATTTAGCCTTTAGAGATAATATTATAATATTAGCTATTAATAGTATTTAATCTTAATCTAAATATAGTATATATTTTAAAAGCTTTAAATATATTAAAAGTATTAGGATTACGGGCGCCGGGCTCCTGTCAGGATCACGGGCGCCGGCTAGGCCCGTACGGGTCACGTGCCTTCGGCACACGAGTCTCTTCTTGCTACTCGGCCAGAGGCCTATCGAACCCCTTAAGGATTCGTCTCGATAGTAATCCAGTCACCTTATTTCTATCAGCAGTGAACTCCCTATTCAGCCGTAGTACACCCAAGCCTTACATTCGAATCCTTCAATCGAACAGCCGGTTCGCTGCTAAAGAAAATGGCATCCAGAGTCACCCGATCGACCGAACGGCTCAGCGGCCGCCCCCTCGCAGGCGACTCGCATGCGTCCAGCAACGACGACGCAAACGCGGGACAACCAACCCTAGATTCGGCCACTATAGCCGTAGAAACGCCACACGAGCCGCCACCAGCGACCCTAGCCGAACAACTAGCGCGCGCAAGGCGCCGGCTACACGAAACGTCGCTAGAAGACGTCGACATCGATAACCTCGATACCTTAGAGCGGAACACCCGCAAAATAGAAGCGCTGTGTAAGCGCATCCAGGCCCTCGAGGCGCAGCAAGCCGGGCCCGCAGGGCCCTCGTATACGAATAGCATACCATCTACGAGCTCCGCGCAAGGACGCGATAGGAGCAAGCAGGACGCGACGCTCGTAAAGAGCAACGCCCTAAGCCTACCTAGTACTAGCCAGCTATAGGTTAAGCGCTAGATTAACGAAGTCGAGGATAACCTCGATATAAAGAAACTCTCTTTTAATAACTAGACCCGCTCGCGTTAGATCGCGTAAGGCCTAAGAGGCTACTAATTCCTCGCGGATGCCGTACGGCGCCGCGTAGAAGTATCGCCCTAAAAAGGCGAGCTCCTATAGATAGAACTAAAATAACTAATCTAAAATAGCGTATAGAATCTAACGTTACGGCGTTTTTTAAACGTCTATTTATATAAGAATCTAGTTATAAAGCTAGGTTAGAAGTTCTAAACCTTTTATAGTAGAATTAAATAAGCGTAGAAGAACCTTATATATAAGTCTTTTAAAGATACTAAGATCGACTATATCTAAAGTAGGCTTCTAGATATATATTATAAAGTCCTTACTAGTTATTTAAGCCTTAAAGAGATAATAAAGATTAAAAAGCTAATAATCTTAATTAATATAATAGAATAGGCCTAAGATTTATATTTACTTACTAAAAAGATCTTAACGTCTATAAGCGTTTAATTTTCTAAGCGCTCTTACGAGAATAGCGCTATTAAATTCTCTAATAGAGAAAAATCTAGCTATTAAAGATAGTTATAAGCGGCTACTTCTATTAATATAGCTAAAGATATAAAGTAGATAAAAAATATACTAATTATAGAGAGCTCGTATTTCTCTTATAAAAACGAAAACTACGGTCTTTAAAAGTATAGTAACTATAATAGTAGTAACTATTAAAATAACTACTAAAAGTCTAACTCTTATAGCTAGTAGAAAAATAGAAAGTTCTAATAGTAAATTTATTTTAGCTATTATTAGAACTAGTAATAATAGAAGACTAAAAGCGTATTATATTAAATATAATTATAAAATCTTTTAGCGCTACTTTAAGCGGCCTTAATTTTATATTACGCGCGTTAGTAAACTTTAGCTACTAGCTTAATCTTATAAATTAATATATAGTTAAAAGATATTATCTATTTATAGCGCCCGTTATATAAAAGCTAATTACTAAATTTCTAAATAGAAATCTAATAACTCTTTAGAAAATCTACGATTTTAAAGTAATCGTCTTAGACTCTATTATAAACCCTAGAATATACGGGCGTTATAGCTATAAAAGATATAAACCCGTACGGGTAGGGAGTAGGAAGTTAATAAGAAGGAGCGCGGCGGGACGATAATACTAGCCGCTCGTACGATTAAGGAAGTCGGGAATTAGGAAACGAACCTAAGCGCCGCGTATTACGTACGGTCTACTTTAGATCTCTATAAATCTAAGCACCGTATATCTACCCCCGATAAATCTACTATATCTAGATCTAGATTATTATAGCTTTACTATAGTATATAGACACGCTCGTTAGATAGTATTTAGACCCTCGTAGTTAATTTAAAGTTCTAATTTAATACTATATTAACTTAGAGGTAATAAGGCCTATCGAACTCCTATATTACGTAACTTCTTATTCTATTATTACTCCCCTTTCCTCATCTTTAAGGTAAACCCTTCGACAAACCTAAACCTACTAGGTAACTCCGAAGCCTAGTAGTAGAGGCCCCGTCGTTATACTTTAACTACTATCCTTATAGGAAAGAAAGTAATTTAATTAGAAAAATAGAAAGTATTCTCTTATCCTAAGAAGTACTAATAGTATTAGCTATTATAGCGGACGTACCTAGTAGTAAGCACGTATAAGAGGCGTAGAATATTCTAGGCTCGTAGTAACCGCCGCAATATAGTACGGTAGTAGGAAACCAATACCCTAATATACCGACTAACGAGGAGCTACTTAATATAATCTTAGAACTTCAAAACGAAAACGTAATCCTACGTATCTAGCTTACCTAGATACTAGCTCTACTACCGGCTACTAAGGTTAAGGTCCCGAAACTAGACTTATACTACGGAGACCGAAAAAAGACCTAAGCCTTTATTATATAGCTAAATAACTATATATACTTTATATACGGTAACTTCGCCGGCCCCGCCAAATAAGTCCTATACGCTAGTACCTACCTTAAAGAATTAGCGGAATAATAGTTCTAACCTTTTAAGCGCGAGTACTAGGAGAAACCTATATATCTATAGTCTAAAATAACCTTAATAATCTTTAGCGACTACTAAAACTTTACGAAGTAGCTTAAGATAGCCTTTAGCGGCGTAGACGAGAATCGCCTAGCTATAAGGACCCTTATAAGTCTAAAATAGAAAGAAACGGTATAAGACTATATAGCTAAATTTTAAGACGCGGTATATCTTATAGACGGGTACTCTAATCTTACGCTACGTACCTTCTACTACTAAAGGCTAAAGAACGAGATTAAGGAAGCTATAATATACTATAAAGAACTAGAAACCCTTAACGATATAATCTAGCTAGCCCTACTTATAGATAAGCGTCGTATAGAGAGGTAGTTCGATAAGAAGGAGTATAACGCTAATATCTTAAGGTAAACTAGGCCTCGTTATATATAAGAAGGAGGCGACGCTATAGAAATAGATAATATAGTACGACGAGATAAAGGCAAGAATAAGAAGAACGGTAATAATAAGAGTAAGAAAAGGAAATAGAGTAAGAAAGAAAAAGAGCTCTATAAGAAAGGACTATATATCCGATATAGAGATAAATAGAGCGTAGAATATAAATACTTAAAGAAAGAGTTATAGAAAGTAGTAGTAGCTATCTAAGAATAGAAGGCGCTATAAGAAATCGCTACTATAAAAATAGTAGACTATATAGCCCTAAGCTAGATAGCGTACTACGATAACGATTATACTATCTACTAGAGCGATAAGAACGCTATAGGGTAGTATTCTAGTAAGCTACGACGACTTAATATAATACTCTAAAAATTAGAAGAGGCTACGGAGGAAGACATCGAAAGATACTTCCCGGCCGACAAAGACCTCGTAAATAGCGAAACCGGAGAACTATACGATAGTATATCGGAATCTAGTAAGGTAGAAACTATCGAGTAATAGTAGAACTAGGCTATACTTAACCGGATTACCGAACACCTAAACCGGTATAAAGATATAAGGAATATTAAATCTAGTTATACCCCTACGATCTACTAGACTCCCGGATCGAAAATAGATCTACTACCGTAATAGTACTAGATAAAGAATAGAAAACTTAGCTTATAATTTTTCGAGAACGACGTATAGTATCCCTAGAAGGAATCGCTAACGAAAACGGCCGATAAGGTAGTATCCTAGCTTAAAGGAGAAGCCCGGGGAATATAGTAGTAACGAGACCTTACGTCTCTACGCGATATAGCCTATACTCTCTACCGTTATAGTATAGCTACGCGAAGCCGCGGCACCCTATAGTAGGTATCCGACGAAAAATACGGTAAACTAACCTTTTAATACTAGGTACGTAACGGATAAATCTACTAGAGGCGTAAAATTAAGCGGGGATAATAGACTTAGTAGAAGGACACTCTAATTCTAGTTAAGAAATAGAACGAGTATATACGCTACGAGATATTAAAAAACTAGACGGCTTTCCTAGCTAGAAACCCTAGAAGGGGCTAATACGAAGGTCCCTTAACTAGGTTATATACTTAATATTAAACGAAATATCTCGTAAATAGAAAGAACTTAAAATACTATTAGAAGTACTAGTTATAATTAAAGGGACTACTACGTTAGTAATAATCGATAGTAGTACGTAAGGAAATTTCGTAGATTCTAAATTTCTTAGGAAGAACGACTTACTATTCTAACCTAAGAAACGGCCCTACGAACTTAGAACATTCGACGGGTTATCGATAGAATACGGTAAGGGTTAGGTAAGAATCGAGACCGGTTAAATACGAATAACTCTCGGAGATTATAAAGAACGAATTAACTTAGACGTAATAATAAGCCCGAACTATAATATCGTCCTCGGGATACCTTAGTTAAAAACCTACGACCCGTATATTAGCTAGAGTATAGGAACTATAACGTTCCCCGGAGATAACTATAAGCGATATCTCGTAAACCTCGAGGTAAAAAAAAAAACTAAAGAGCTAGAGCTAGAAGCTAGAGCTAGAAAGCTAGAGCCGAGAGCTAGAGCTAGAGAACTAGAGCTAAAAGAGCTACGAGCTAGAGCTATCTAGAGAATACCCGGTAGAGGCTAAGAGAATATCTCTTAATACCCTACTACGTATAAAAAAATAAGGAGAGTAAGCTTATATCGTCTATATTAAGCCTAGCTTAGAATAAGAACGCCGAATTATAGTATAGATTAGAAAACGGACCCTAGAAGTCGATACCCCCCGGCTACTCGGAGAAGACTATCCGAAGAGAATCTACGAGAGGTATAGCCCGCTAGGTAGAACCCTTAACTAGATACGCGTAACGGAAAATACTACGGGACTAGAGAAAGTACCCCTAGAATTCTAGAAATACGCCGAATTATTTTAAGAAAGAGGTAAAGAATTATTACCTAAGTATAAGCTATAGGACTATAAAATACCCCTATTACTAGGAACGTAGCCTACGTTTAAGCCTATCTATTCCCTCTCGGAGAATAAGGCCGAAGTACTTAGGGAGTATCTAGAAGTAAACCTAGAAAGGAGATATATCCGACCCTCTACGTTACTAGCCGGATACCCTATTCTATTCGTACCTAAGAAAAATAGTAAGCTCCGCCTCTATATTAACTATAGGTAATTAAACGATATTACGGTAAAAAACCGATACTCGTTACTACGTATCGATAAATTATAGAATAGACTAAGAAAAGCTAAATACTTTACTAAGCTAGACCTTAGAGAAGATTATTACCTCGTCTAGATAAAAGAAGGCGAAGAATAGAAAACAGCTTTCCGAATAAGATTCGGATATTACGAGTATACGGTAATACTATTCGGACTTACTAATATACCGGCTACGTTCTAGAGCCTAGTTAACGATATACTACGACTATATTTAGACGTATTCGTACTAGCCTACCTAGACGATATTCTAATATACTCGGAAATACTCGAAGAATATACCGAGTACGTATATAAAGTCCTATAGGTACTAAAAGAACGAAACCTCCGAATAGTCTTCGATAAAAGCAAATAGTATATATAGAAGACTAAGTATCTCGGGTTTATTATTACTCTAGAATATATTAGTATAGACGAGAAGAAACTAGACGCGATAAGAGAATAGCCTATACTAAAAACCGTTAAAGAAGTATAATCCTTCTTTAACTTTACTAACTTTTACCGAAGGTTTATTCTAAACTATATAAAGGTATTAGCTCCGCTTATAGATTTAACTAAAAAAGAATATAGATTTATATAGAGAGAAAGATAGTAGAATACTTTCGACTTATTAAAATAAATATTTATAGAAGTACTAGTCTTAGGGCTATTCTACCCCGACCTACTTATAACGGTAGAAACTAACGTATCGGACTACGCTATTAGAGCGGTCTTAAGCTAGCTAGACGAGTAAGGTAGACTATACTCTATTATATATTACTCTTGAAAAATAATAGGACTAGAAAGGAACTACGACGTCTATAATAAAGAACTCCTAGCTATCGTTACGGCCTTTAAAGAATAGAGATATTACCTTAAAGAAGCTAAGTACTAAGTTATAGTCTACTACGACTATAAGAACCTTTTATACTTTACTACTATAAAAGAGCTAAATCGAAGGTAGGTTAGATAGGCTAAAGAGCTAGTATTCTATAATATAAAGATTATCTACCGGAAGGGATTAGAAAACGCTCGCGTAGACGCGCTAAGTAGAAGAGCCGACTATACGAAAGAGAGGCTAGAACTATAACCGGCGATACTAGTAGAATAGGAAGACGGGTCTCTTATACCCGATAAACGCTAGATCTCCGCTATATATAGAAGAAAAGAGAAACCCGAGAGGTCGCTTACCCCGGCTAGGCTAGTAGCCTTAGCGATACGCCTAGAAAGCTACGAATAGAATCGTAAAATCTAAGAAGCCTATACGGAAGACGCCACGGTATAAGAAATCGGAAATTTAGAAAACGACCCCCGAGTAACTAAAGACGTAGAAGAAATAATCTTATTTTTAAGATTAATCTACGTCCCGGTAAAACTACGGGAGGAACTTGTAAAGAATATATACGAGGCCCTAGTATATAGTTATTAAAGAACCGAGAAGACGATCGAGAGGATTACGAGAAATTACTACTTTCTAGGGCTTAGAAGGATAGTCTAACGGATAGTTACGTAATACGACCTCTATATTCGAAGTAAGACGGCGAGATATATACTCTACGGACTACTCTAGCTATTACCGGCACCTAAGCGCTCTTAGTAATCTATCTTACTAGATTTTATTACGGACCTACCTAAGTTAGAAGAACTACTTACTAGAGTTAAGTACGATTTAATACTAGTTATTATAAATAGAATAACAAAATACGCGTACTACTTACCCTACCTAAAGAGGGCAAACGCGGAAGATCTCGTATATACGTTCCTAAGAACCGTTCTCGGCAACTACGGATTACTAGAAGAACTCGTATTAGATAGAGATAAACTATTTATATTACGATTCTAGTAGACTCTTACTAAATAACTCGGAGTAAAGTATAAGCTCTTAACTACGGTATACCCGTAAATAGACGGATAAATAGAACGGACTAACTAGACGCTAGAATAATATCTACGCTATTATCTTAACTACGTATAGAATAACTAGATAGAACTACTACCCTTAGCCTAGTTCGCGTATAATAGCTCTAAAGCGTCGGTAATATAAGAATTACCGTTCTACGCTAATTACGGTTATAAGCTATTAGCCTATAAAGAACCGATATCGAGCAAATTACTAGCCTAAAAAGAAATCCTTAAAGCCGACTAGTTAAAGGCACTCTATAAATAACTATACCTAGACCTAGAATTCGTAGTTCTATAAATAGATAAGCACTACGATAAGCGGTACTAGAAGGTACCGTAGCTAAAGAAGAGGAATAAAGTCTACCTCCTTAGAAAAAATATTAGAATAAGGCGGCTAAATAATAAGCTAGATTTTAAGAAAATAGGACCATTTAGAATCGAAAAAAAAATCGGGAAAGTTAATTTCCGCCTTAAATTACTAGAAACGATACGGATATACCCCGTTTTTTACGTATTCCTCCTAGAACTAGTACTAAAGAACGCTAAAACCGTAATCTATATAGAAGAGATACTCCTAGAAAATCTAGACGCCAACGAAAACTAAGATTAGAAAGTAGAGAAAGTCCTCGATAGCGGCTATATTAACGGTTAATTCCGGTACCTTCTTAAATAGAAAGGAGAATAGAACGATACCTAAGAACCGCTAGAAAATTATAACGGATATAGATAACTTATTAATAAGTTCTATCGTCGAAACCTAGATCGACTAATATCGCCGACTCGTTAAGTATAAAGGACCTAAAATCGAAATTAGGAAACGGAGACTACCGCGCCTAATTAACCGGCTCGGAGCTCTCGGGCGGCGTAGTAGTAGAACTAACGCTAGGCGACCCGACGGAATAAAACGAACCCGTAGCGTTAGCTAAGGCGTTACTATATATACGCTTTACTACTCGCGACTCCTTAGTATTTTTAGGATTAGTAGGATTTCTAGCCTTATAAACCGACTCTAGGCGATCTAGCTTCTCTAATATTACGAACTCTAGAGTATACGGGCTTTATAGCTATAAGGGCCGCGAGCCCGCACGGGAAAAACGCCTACGGGCATAGTAACTAGGAAGGAGGCACGGTCTAATAGAGAACCCGTAGGGAATAAGGGACCGCGCGGAAGGCGATAAGGGGTAAAGTACTACGGGATAAGAATATAGTAGTAATATCGTCCGCTAGCACTAGTAGAAGTCGGGTTTTAAGAAAGAAGGCTTTAGCGTCTAGATTACGTAGAACCTACCGAACCTATTAGATAACGAAGGATTATAGCTATCCTCTACTACGTATAGATAACGAAGGATACTAACTATCCTCTACTATTTAATAGATTGCTATAGCTTTCCTATAGTATATAGATATACTCGTTAGATAGTATTTTAACCCTTATAGTTAACTTAAGGTTCTAATTTAATTACTATATTAACTTAGAGGTAATAAGGCCTACTAAACTCCTATATTACGTAACTTCTTATTCTATTATTACTCTCCTTTCCTCGTCTTTAAGGTAAACCCTTCGATAAACCCGAATCTACTAGGTAACTCCGAAGCCTAGCGGTAGAGGCCCCGTCGTTATATCTAACTCCTTAACCGTTTAAACCTTTCGGGAAATTATTAAATAAGTCCGATAATAAAGTAACTCCCTTTACTTTTTAACGCGATCTAAGCGAGCTATAGAAGTACGTAACTCTTAACGAGCCCTCTATTTATTCCGCTCGACCTTTAGTAAGGCTTAGCGAACTCGGAGAACTACGAATAAAAATTAGGAATAACGAGAAAAAGGAAGATAAAAAGGACTTATAGTTAGAATTATCTAAACTACTAGCGTTATAAGCGAACTTACCCCGGCGAGCGCACTTACCGTAACGAGAATATACCCTATCTATCTTATATACTACGAAGGAAGAATCGGAGTCGGCCTTACTAACGTTAGCTAGAAGATAGAAAGAATAAGAAAAAGATATTAGAAAACCGTTACGATTAATCTCGTCGCCTAAAACTAAATATTTAGTACGCTAGGCGGAGCGCTTACGCTTAGGAGGTATAGTAAAAAGGGACTTACAAGAAAAAAAGATAAGGAGAACGGAAACGAGATATAGATAGAAAGGAAGAATCTTCGGGCTAAAGATTTCTAAGGAGGGGGATAGTATTACGAACCCTAGAATATACGGGCGTTATAGCTATAAAAGATATAAACCCGCACGGATAGAAAGTAGGAAGTCGATAAGAAGGAGCGCGGCGGGACGATAATACTAGCCGCTCGCACGATTAAGGAAGTTGGGAATCGGGAAACGAACCTAAGCGCCGCGTATTATATACGGCCTACTTTAGATCTCTATAAATCTAAGTACCGTATATCTACCCTCGATAAATCTACTATATCTAGATCTAGATTATTATAGCTTTACTATAGTATATAGACACGCTTGTTAGATAGTATTTAGACCCTCGTAGTTAATTTAAAGTTCTAATTTAATACTATATTAACTTAGAGGTAATAAGGCCTATCGAACTCCTATATTACGTAACTTCTTATTCCGTTATTACTCCCCTTTCCTCGTCTTTAAGATAAACCCTTTAATAAACCCAAATCTACTAGGTAACTCCGAAGCCTAGTAGTAGAGGCCCCGTCGTTATAGACTCTAGTAATATTATATAAACTACTAAGTTATAAATCTTTTAAGCCGTCTTATTTTATAATTATAATCTCGTTCTTAGATAGAACTAGCTAAGTTTAATAGATTTATAAATCTTATTTACTAGCGGCTTCTTTAAATAAAGTATCTTAAGTTTAGATAGATTATAAGTATTAACTTTAAAGGCTTTTATAGTCTAGCTATTAAATAATAATATTATATATAAACTATACTACTAGAATAATAAGCCGCTAGAGATTTCTTTAGACTATAATAAAGTATAATAGCTTATAGTAAACTACTATAAATAGTAGTAGAAGCTCTTTTTATAAGATAATAGTAATTATAATCTAAATAACTATTAGGCTACGCTAGTCTAAATCGCTTTACTATCGATTTTTATAAGTATATAAGAGGTATATAAAATATATTTAGAGCTTAGCTAGCTTTTAGACGTCTACGCTATTATAGCCGCTATATAGCTCGATAAACTAAAGTTATCTATATATTATATACGCTACGAGCGCGTCTTTTTAGATCGTCTTATAGATATTATAGCTTCTAACTTAAAATATAACTACGTAATTAATCTAATAGAGAGTAAGTAATCTCTTTAGCTTTTAATTTATAATCTATTCTAATAGAAGCTTTAGATATTATAAGAATATCTTAATAGTATTTTATAAAAAGACTAGATATAATCTAGTAAGTCGCTTACTAGCGTATTAATTCTCTTTATACTAAAGCTTAATAGAACTATATAGTTATACGTTAATTATTATAGCTTAAATAAGATTATTATTAAGAATTATTATCTACTTTCTCTTATAAGTAAGCTATTTAACCGTCTAGACTACGTAAAAGTATTTACTAAACTAGATCTTTATAACGCCTACTATAAGCTTAGAATACGCTTAAAAAATAAGTAGAAAACGATATTTAAAATATACTATAACTATTTTAAATATCTTATTATACTTTTTAGTCTAGCTAACGCGCTAGCTATCTTTTAAAGCTATATTTACTACGCTATAAGTAGATATAAGAACTATATAATAGATAGAAAGTTAATAAAGGGATAAAGAACTTATATTTATAAATAGATAATTTAATAGAAAGAAGGTTTTAATAGACTAGCCTTAATTAGGGTTTTTATAAGAACTATATAGTAGATAAAGAGTTAATAAAGGGATAAAGAGCTTATATTTATAAATAAATAATTTAATAGAAAGGAGGTTTTAATAGGCTAGTCTTAGTTAGAGTTTTATTCTTCGTCTAGCTACTAGAGTTCTACTAGCGATATACTAGTAGCCTTCTCTCTATATTAGTCTCTAGCTATCTATCTATTTACGAGCCGGCGTTTAATAGTATTCTCCCCCCTTTAAAGAGACTATTTCTAAGTCTAGTAGTACCTTATTAAAACCTACTTAAAAAGAAAAAAACCTCTTATCTTATCGTTTATATTAGCGGCGTAGAGGAAAAAGATCTAAATAGAAAAGAGTATAACTATAGTTAGTTAGCTTTTATCTTATATTAATATAGCGCGGTATATAAGATAAGATACTAATATTATAATATACGTATATTTATACGTAGTACTAGCTTATAGCGTACGCGCTTCTAGTAATCTTCTAGTAGTATAGCTCTATTTCGCTTTCTTATTTAGTCTCTTTATAGCGGCGCCTTACTTTTAGATACGTCTAATAGAGGGTAGTATAGTTATATTCGTCTAGTAAATAGCTAGAGCTATAATATTCTACGTATATACTATAGATTCAACGTAATTTAACTTAATAGCCGGGCTCGCGCCTTAGAATTATAGCTTAGAAAGCTAAAAGCTTAGATATAGTAAATAAAATAGTTTCTAGAATCTTAAGCCGTTATTAAAAGACCTATAAAGAGTCTTTCTAGTAGTAGTCTATAGTCTAAATAATTTTTTATTTTACTCTCTAGTGTTTTTTCTAGTTAAAATTCTATTAGAGAGCTTAATTATTCTTCGCTAGATTCTACTTCTAAAAACGCTTAGAGAATACTAAAAGAGCGCTTAAGAAGCGTTAAACTACTATATAACTATAAATAAACTTTATATATATAGAGTTTATAGCTACGTAGTAGCCTCGCTATAAGTCTATATAAGAAGAAAGTTATATACGCTAGCTTCGCTCTAGTATTATACGTATTTACTATTAATAATATATTAGAACTATCTTAAAGAATTCTTAAGAGCGTCGTTTAATAAAAATATATTTTTTTTACTCTTCTTACTACTACTCTTTTAACTTCTATAGCTTTTTTTAATTTAATTTTAATCTTCTTTATTCTTATTTATCTTTCTTTAATCTTTTTTTCTTTAATCTTCCCCGCTCTTATAATATCTTATAGTTACTTTTCTAACTACTCTTTCTTCTATACTAGTAGCTCTAGAAATATACTATCTAGTCGCTAAGTTAGCGTCTTAGACGTTAACTCTACTAAAGTAATAGCTTAAATAAATATTAATATTTCTTTAATCTAGCTTATTATAGTAAGATTAGAATTAATAAGTTAGTTAACTTATAATATTCTTTTTAAATATTTAATATCTCTTTACTTAGTTATACTAAGCTAACGCTAACTTCTTCTAGTTAGCGCCTCGCTAATAGTTCGTCTCGAGCTTTAAAATTTATAATATCTAAGCTAAGCGAGTTACTACTAAAGTAATAATCTTTCTTTAGTAATCTTCTTTCGTTTTTTTTAGTAATAGCTCGCTTTAGCTTTAATATTTTTTTTTAGCGTCTACGCCTAACTCTTCTACTTCTACGCTAAAATATTAGTTAACTCGTCTTAAGTCTATAATTTCCCCTACTTCTATTAATATTTTAAATAATAAAGAGAACGAGTATTATAGTAACGAGAAGAATAAGAATAAGAAGAAGAAGAAGAAGATACGCGCGTTTTAGTATAAGCTAGCTAAAGATAAAACGGCTACGAATACTAAGAATTTAGCGGATATAAAGTATTCTAAGAATACTTTAAATATTAGTAGTTTATTATTATTCTCTCTAGGCTCGTAATTTTTTAGTAGTAGTATTCTATCTTCCGCTAAAATAGAGATAAAAGTTAAGAATCTCTACTAGGCCGTTTTATTAACTAGCTTAGTACTAGAGTCTAACTAGACTTATATAAATTATCTTAGTAGTAAGTCTATCTTATAGTGGGTTTTTAACCTCGCTAATTTACTAAACCTTATTCTCTAGCCTAATTTATATACGCCCGTCTATATACGTTATCTATAATAATAGAGTAACGCTAAAAGAGCTAGCGAGGCTATTAGTAAGTAAATAAAACGCTTATTTATTATATATAATTATAGAGTACTTTTAAAGTACTTCTACTATATTTACTATAGTAAGGCTTATAACGAGGTATATAATATTTACTATTAGGTTATTTAGATTTATTAGCTAACTTAAAGATTCTCTCTTCTTTTTTTTAGATCTTTCTCTAGTTTTATTAGGCGTTAAATATATTCTTCTTTACTCGCGACTACGTCTTTCTTAGTATCTAGCTAGTAGACGATAATATTTTCCGCGCTAGTTAGAACGTTAGTAGCGTACTAGTATATATCTAGAAGATTTATAGTATTTATATATTCTAGTTCTATATAGTAGCTAACTAGATCTAGATATATTAAATATCTTCGAAATTAACCTTTAGAAAAAGCGCTAAGACTAATATCTATTAAAAACTCTTAATTCTCTTAGCTAGATTTTTAAATCTTAGCTTTATAGCTATACGCGCTATTATATTATTATATAGAAAAGAGACCTCGTTAAATTAAATTACTTCTCTCTACCTCTATACCTCTACTAAATTCTTAAATCGACCTAAAAACGTATTAAATTTATAGAACTAACGAAGAATATTTATACGTACTTTTATACTAAGTTATATTAGATTTAAAGCGTATTTACGTACCTAAACTTAAGGTAAAGAAGTACTTTCTTCTTCTTATTACTTTACTTCTTTTCCGCGGCCCGTATACGTAGAGTTTTTACTACCCCTATATCTAAATAAACTTCTATTATATTTCGCTAGCTTCGCTTTATTTTAAGACGAGTAGTAACTTTTACTATTAGCGCTACTAGTATATCTTCTAGCTATTATTCTACGCGTCTAGAGAAAGCCCGCTATAATAATCTATACTATAATCTATATAATATTCTCTTTATTATTTAAGAGCCTTATAAAGACTTCTTTATTATCTCTACTATATCTTTATAAGCTTTTTATTAGTAAATACGTAGTAATAAGCCTTAGAGGCCTATAAATAACTCTACTTCTATAATTATTACCTCTAATTCTAATATAAGTAAAAATAAAAATTCTATATATAAAGTCTTTAGTATACTTAACTTTTTATTTTCTAGTGCTATAGACTTCTTAGCTACCTCTATAGAGTATAAGTAAGTTATAAAATACCTAGATTACGTTCTTAAGCCTAGACGTATTTTTTTTAAATAGAGTATAAGCTTCTTATAGTATTAAAAGGCTTATTAATTCTAGATTTAATATTATAGATAAGCTCTATATAATTAAAGCTTATTAAAGAATAAAAATAAAGCTTAGCTCTATAAAATTTATATATAAAAGCTTCTTTTTTATCTTATATAAAGTTAACTTATATAGGCGAGGTCTACTATAATCTATATTCTTTTTTTCTATTCTTTTCTAGGTACGTCTTAGCCGCCTCTATCTTCTCTATAGATATATAGAATAGAGATAGTATTTAGAGATCTAAATTTTCTTCTAGTTCGATCTTATATATTACTAAAAAAGAAGTAGTAATTTAATTAGAAAGTTCTTTTATAAAATTTAGTATAAATTCCTCTAGCTAGTTAGAGATTATATTTTCTACTACCGCTAGTAATTTAAGATTAATTAATAAAAAGCTCTAAAGGTTATTTAGTTTTATATTATATAAGTCTATATAGTATAGCGTTAGTTTCTTATCTAGATTAGCTAAGATAAACTAGTAAAGCTATATATCTTTCTTTTATATTTATTCTAGAAAGTTATCTACGCTTAGTATTTTATAGTAGAATACGTTTATCTTCTTTCTTTTTATTAGCTTAAGAGGGTTCTCTATTTTAGTAAGATTCTCTTCTATTCTTCTAAAGGCGTTTTATATATTCTAGTTATATCTATTTTTTTCGATTAGCTATTAAAGAATTCTCGTTAGTTAGAAGACTAGTTTTTCTTTTTTTTTTCTCTAGTAGCGGTATAGAAGCGCTTATCTAAAGTTTTTCTAGTCTTAGCGGATAAGTATAGTAATTTTTCTTAAATAAAAAAATTTAAGATTATAAGTCTAGCCTAACTTTATAATTTTCTATCTATTCTATCTCTAGAATTATATTATATTTTTCTAGAGTCTATATTATTAGAAGGAAAGCGAGACTTTTCTAGTAGCTATTAATTTCTATAGAGAGGTATATCTTTTAAATAATAGTAGGACCGCTACTTCTATTAGCTAAAGTAAGAGATATTAGCTTAGATAGACGTAGAAGTAGATAGTTAAGTTTCTTAATAATTTAGTATATAAAGCTTTAACTTATAATAGTATAGATTAAAGCTCTAGTATCTAATAATATATTAATTAAAAGCTATTTATCTTAATAGTATAAGATTACTAGAATAATAAAGAAATCTAGAGTAGAGAGCTATAGTAAGCTAAGTTATATATCTAAAAATAAAGTCTTTTTACCGCTCTTTAACGCGTCTTTATAAAGAGCTATTTGTTTTCTAAGTCGTTTATATTAATTTCTTTAACTAACGTCCTATCCGCGCCTTTTTTTTTTCCTAGTTTACTTCCTCTATCGCGGTAATAAGAGTCTTTTTATCGGAATAATAGACGGCTATATAGTCGGGTTTCTTATAGTAAAAGTATAGGCTATTATTTCTTAGTATCTCTATCTCTTTTAGAGTCCGTTTCTTTTACTTAGAGCTGACGTTATTCTTAGTAATCGAAATATAATATAGAATATTTAGCTTATTAGTATTTTTATTAGAGTTTTTACTAGCTAGAATTCTAGCGTTTTTAATATTATATCTAGTAATACGTTACTATTACGAACCCTAGAATATACGGGCTTTATAGCTATAAGAAATATAAGCCCGTACGGGAAAATAAGCCGTAAGGCCCTAAGAACTCTACGTATAGTAGAGCCGTACCCCTCGGTCCTATACGGGAAGACTAGAAATACGGGATAACGGCGCGTACGAGAATACTAGTAGGTAATAACGACCGCCCGTATAGGAAAGACGCCTACGGATATAGCGACTAGAAAGAAGATATAGTCTAATAGAAAGCTCGTAAGAGATAAAGAACCGTACGAATAAGAAGTAGAAAGCTAATAAGAGTAGATACTATAAAACGAGAGTATAGTAGTAGTATCGTCCGCTAATACTATTAGAAGTCGGAAACTAGAAAATAGGCTTAAGCGCCCGTATTATATAATAGTATCGCGACCTACTTAGATTAATCTAATTTAAATCTCCTAATCTAATATTATTAATCTAACGGTATTAATCTACTATAA